>CM023451.1:54760975-54911664 GCA_013339765.2 Haemaphysalis longicornis | reverse complement strand
TTGGATTCGTGCTACCATGGTCCTCCGAATTATGAGACAAGAATGAACTCCCTGTATACGTCACAGCTCGCAACACTAGAAGTTTAAAAGTAAACGTGCTAAATTATCTGTGACAATCGGCTTACAAACATGCATTAAACGCAACCGTTCCCCCCCTACTTCTGCATAAAACATTTAACATGGTAAGTAAAGAGCGAATATTTAGGCGAGCAAGAACGTACGTTCCCTCAAAGTTGGTTGGTTAATTGAAGCCTCGAAATCACTGGCGCGAGCCAACTCTGGGAAATCGGTCTAGTCGGATATGGATCTGACAGTGCAAAAAAGTTTAAGAATTAAAACAGGAAAATCGAGGTAAGAAGGTTGTGGGGAAAGCAATGTTAAGAATATTGAGAACCAACAAAAAAAAAGAGATTACAAAACACTGAAGTAACAATATGTATTTCACTATACAGAGACAAAAATGCAGGTGATGGGTATAACTAACAGGGTAAACGACACGTTTCGCAAATACAAGAAGATCTGTTCAGATAAGGACAGCCAAAGTGGAGTCATGGCCATTTATTGTTTGAGATTAACCTTGAATACTGTGTAGTACATGGTATCTTCACCATAGTACGGACATTATTATAGTAAGAAACACCGTTATTGGTTATTTAAAAATAGTTAGGCCACGATCGGGCAGGGCTACTTTCCACTTGCTTGATGTGGCAACTTTGCTGTGCTGTAAAACGAAGCGAACATATTTCTGAATCGTCATAATTTTTTGAACAAATATTTGCAAACTTTGCTGCTGGATAAAAAATTGATTTCGTCGTGCTTATAATTTTTGTGAAAATATTTCTCAAACTTATTAGAGAGAGCAATTGTGATCAAAAGTGGCACTTGTGAAACTATTGTTTCACACACCGGCACCGGGCTAAATGCTGAGGCCTCTGGTTATTTTACACTTGTTTACCAGGGGCTACTGAATACTTCAAACGCTGCTCATTGCTCTAGCAAAAAAACTCAAGTACTGCTTCATAAAGTCGGACAACAATAAAACTTAAAAAATGGCCACCTTTTAAAGTCAATTAAAAACAATATTCATGAATTATCGCGATATTGACACGAAATGACAGTTAATAACTGAGTATTCTAGAAAGCTAAAAATGTATCGCAATATTTTTTCTTGAATTTTGAATAATGAGGTCACATTCAGTCCATTTCTTCTTCTTCCGATGAGCGTTGCGTAGTTCCCCAACGGCTGTTTTTACAGATTTTAGAAAAACGAAGCGACTGATATAAAGAAAGCTGATCAGAGTAGCCATATTTACCCAGCGGTCAACTTATCAGTTGCGGAAGGCGTTAAAATAATTGTGAGGTTTTTGAGGTTGTTTCTTCCACAAAGCTAAGGTTGTCATTTTAACAATATTTCTTTATTGTCTTGCATCAGCTGTGTGAGAAAGTCATATTTTTGCTTCTCAAGTTGCTTAATTGCATGTTAATAGCAAACAACTACTAGGCTGCTACTGAAAATGTTGGACGTGTGATCGTCATGGTCAAGGGTGTATTTCCGTTCTACCTGGTACATGCGCAGTTTTAACTGCAAAAAACTTAGTCTTTCCAACTGTCCGCCTTGCAGGCTTCCTGGTGTAGCAAATACGATGCCGTGTATGGTACGAGCGCTTATGCTCGGGTGAAGTTTTCCTCCATGTTTTTATGTGTTTCATGCCTTCATCCTTAAAGCTTTTTTTGTTTACCTTAACTTTCAGTACACGTGCATGCTCCTTTTTTTCTGCGATTTCGGCACACACTGCACACGCACGGCACCACCGACGTTACAAAATACTAAGTAAGTGTTCTCGCACATCTTGTTTGCTCAAGCGAGCAAGGGGTTCTTACATTGGTATTGTCTTTACTTGCGCTATTTTGCCGTTAAAATTGACTACTCACACACCAAATGGGTAGGACAGCATTGACGCGAAACTTTTGACCCTCCGATGAATATTTTACGGTTTGGATGTTTGTACAATATTACTGTCCATTAAAGAGATGTGTTGTGGCCTTTGTCTGTTAGGATGATTTTTAAGAGTTAGGGATATTACAGAAGGTTGAAGAACTTACAGTGGAAGACAAATCACTTTTATTGTTAAAAGCGGGTGTTTTGGGTAAATATTATATCAAGATATTTTTGCTCCGACAATTCAACAAAATTATGTAAGTACTAATCTGAAGACGCATCAGTGATAGCGCTTTTTTCCCATTAAAATACCGTAGTGGGGAAGTTAGGCGACAAAAACAAGGCAGCAGTAAAAAAAATTTATTTCGACTTGAAGCAGATTATAGCTAGGAGAGCGATAGGTAGTCCCAAGTGTCACCCGAGCTACCTGGCAGGCATTTAGTTACATTCATCAGTGTCCTGCACATTCCTTGATGATATTTGTTGTTATGGACATGCTGAAAAGAATGAAACAATCATTCAGTCGTAAATATACGCTTTAAAAACCTAACATCATGTGACTTCTATAACTAGTGAAGAGGTAATTTGGCATACCTTCCTTTTCTTCCATCCCTACCCGCTTTAAAATTGATATTGTTAACAAGCATCGATCTGAGTTTATTTTGCGTGCTTTATATATTTGAATTATATTTAACAAATAAATTTCCAAATACAACTACAGTGTTAAAACGTCCTTCAAAGAACCCCTACATAAAAGTTCTCGACTGAGCTGGAGTAGCAACTTGTAATTCTTTCTTACTTCAATTTTTTTGAGGCGCACTATGTGCGTCCCTCGTCTTTGAGGTACTTGTAAATATTGTCACAGAACTCATATATAGGCGGAGAACGCCCCACAGGGTCAAGACCCGGAGCCGGAGAACTAGGCAGGGTATCGGCATTGTCGTATCGTTGGGTAGTGGCTGGTCACGTCGGAAATTCACGGCGGGTCATTTGCTGGGGAAACGGAGCTTCGGATAGTCATGTTCATGGCTCCCCTAGGCTGGGACGGACCGGCGGTATTCAAGAGGCTTGTAGCAATGGCTTCGGGAGACGGGGCTGGGCGAGGCTGAGTCCACGATGGGGATCGAGACCCAGCATCTCACCCAAAATGTTACTCGCCGCAGAAGGAATGAGGCGAACCATAGAGGATTATGACGCGATGTATTTACAGGACAAGATGACCTATTTTCATTATTCACAAGGCAGCTGTTGCAGAGCGTCCGCCCAGGCTGCACGCTACACACACAGCTTCTTCGTCGTACATAATCGGGCCCACAGCGGCATGCCGTAGTGTGCCCTTCTTCGTCTCCTCATGACAATAATATTGAAACAAACAAGATTCTCTATTTATGCACATTTACAACGTTTTTCAGAACACAATGCAGGTAGCAATAAAAATTATGCGATTTTTTCATACACACAGTTCTCAGTATGAGCAAGTACGTTTAGTAAAAAATGGTTTTAAACGGAAGCTTTCCATGTCTCGCTAATGGCGTACGTTGCGTTAAAAATGCACTGCAGGTAGTAGTAGTAGTACGAGTAGTAGGAGTAAGCTTTATTTTGTGAATTGGGGTAAGATAAAGGGGGGAGATCAAGTGTGGGATTTAAAATCCTGGACCCTTGAAGCTATTTGGCCATCCCTGGCCTTACTAAGCAGCGCAAGCTGCTGTGCAGGGTCCCAGGTGGACAGGGCTTCCTGCCAGGATTCTAATGAGGTTTGGTGGCCATTTTCCTCCCAAGTAATTGGGCAATTAAAAACTCTATATAAAACGTCGGCCTTCTGGTGACATTGCTTGCAGTCCTCGTTATACTTTTTGGCAACATAAGTGAGAGTCTGTACTTGGTAGGTGTTCGTGTGTATTTTTCTAAGATTTCTCGCTTTTTCAGAAGTTAGGTTGGTGTGTGGAGAGGGCATTATTCTTTGGTAAAGCTATAGGATATTAATTTGTCGTTGCCTTGATAGGAAGCAGGGAAGGCGTACGAAGGTCCCGGCTCTCTGGTGTGTATTGCAGTCCTCGCAATCGAATCGGCCGCCTCGTTACCCTCTAGCTCCTGCCAAGTGTGTGGTTCTATTTCAGGATTTTTGGAAGACTTCTTTGAGCATTCCTTCGGACTATACCGCAGATCAAGTTCCCTATGGCTCTAGTCTAGTCTGTGATAATTATTGAGTACTTGTTCTTGCATTCAGCCCATCTGATTGCTAGTACTTTCATGTTAAAATCCAGCATCTTCCCATGTTTGTTGGCAGCTACGGCTGATGCATTGCCTGGCTTGTTTACGGCCGCGTCGGTGTAGATTGTGTTTGGATTGTCCTGGTATGTTTTTCTAATGGATCGAGGTCTTGCAAATCGTCTGCCCTTATTGCGAGTGGGGTCCATATTCTTGGGAATGGGCGAGGTGTTGATACAGCGTCTTTTAGTGCGTGTTAAATCGACCATCCTATTAATGAACGGTGCATGTAACTCATGTCCAGATCTTCTGAGAATTTCTCTGCCCATTCTGGTTTTGAGCAGGCATTCTTTCTGGGCATCTAATAACGTGTTCTTGATTTCGCTGAACTTGTTGTGTACGCCGAGCTTCAGGAACGTTTTGTTGCATGTGTAAAGTGAAAGGCCTGGAGCGGTCTTGTGGGTTGTTCTTATTATTGCATCGGCCTTTTCTTTTTGTTTGTGATCGATCCAGTGGAAGGAGAGGCTTTATGCAAAGCAGCTCATTATGAGGGCTTCAGCACGGCGGAGGGTCTCTTGCTCTCGCATGACCTTCCTAGCTCTTTTAATTCTTCTTACTACTCTGGTTAGCTGCTGAGCCATCTTGCCAAGCTTGCTCAGAATATTTGTGGCTTTATTGTCTTTCTGAATGACTATTGTCCATCCAGTACAATGCTGCCTTGAGTGATGTTGTTTCCCGTCGCTCCTAATCTGATGAGTTCAGACTTTTTAGAGGTGAATTTGAGTCCATTTTTATGATTGGATCTTGGAAATGGTTGATAAGATCCTGTAGCAGATATAAGGTAGATTGTAAAGTTCCACTCTTCGTCCAGATAGTAATGTCATCGGCATATATGACTCTTGCAATTTTGTCACGTTCTTCCAGTTTTGTTGCGATTTTGGTCATTGTTAAGTTGAACAGAAGAGGAGAGGTCAGTTATCCCTAGGGCGTGCCCATGTTTTGTGCATTAAAGAGGTCGGATCGACTGTTGCCTATCCCGATTGTTGCTGTACTGTCTGATAGGAAGTTTTAATGTGATTGTATGTTCTTGCCTCGCATTGTGTCTCCTAGGTGGGCTTAAGGATAGAATCGTGCGATACCTTGTCGAAGGTACCTTTGAGGTCCAGTGCGAGGATGAGGTGATCTTGGTCGTTATCGTTGTCAATGATATTGTGTTTTAACTGAAGACAGGCATCCTCGGTGGAAAGGTCTTGCCTGAATCTGACCATGCACTCCGGAAAAAGTTGATGTTCTTCTATGTACTTTTGCCGTCTTGTAATTATTATTTTGTTGCCTCCTCACGCATCCACTGCCAAACTATGGGCCACCGGCACCTACAACTCCCTGGGCGAATTAATCGAAGCGCATCGTATGGGTAAGATACATCGCCTGGCTAAAAACACACCTGGCCAACTCTTACTTAAGAAGGCACGAATACATACTCCTCTTACATCAACCCCCACGGCTCGCATTCCACCCGATTATAGAGATAACATCACAATCCGGCCACTCCCCCGTAATATGAACCCTATTCATCATACTGCCCGACGAGCTGCTCGAGCGCGTGCCCTCGTTTCCACTTTCCCCCCCTCGCCAAACACCTTCTACGTAGACGCTGCAGCACACAGGCACAAGCCGGCCTTCACTGTGGCTGTCGTCTCCTCGCCGACTACTACTCCTCTCACGTCTCTCACTATTCCCACCACAACCCCACATGTTGCGGAAGAGGTGGCCATAGCCCTGGCTCTCGCACACCGGCCTCCCCCTGATCTAATATTATCTGATTCAAAAACGGCCATCAAAAATTTTGCTAGCGGTTGTATCTCCACGCTAGCCTGCAAAATTCTGCTCCAAAATTCAGCCCCCCAGCATCCCACGGAGCTCCTCTGGTTACCGGCACACACGGGACTAGACGGCGCGGAGTGGGCTCATAAGGCGGCACGAGCACTCGTCACCCGTGCGCCTGACGAGACCACTTCCCGTCAAGGAGTTTATTCCGCCAGGGACTCCCTCACCACTTACAGGGAGGTTACAGATTACTACCGCCTCTCCCGCAACACGCTGCCCCCGGCTCACCCATCTCTAACCCCCTCGGAGGAACGGCTGTGGCGCCTCCTCCAAACGGAATCGCTCCCCAACCGAGCCCTCCTTCATCACATTTATCCATCCGCCTACCCCTCTCCCTTCTGCCCACATTGTGGCGCTAAATCTACAGTGCAACACCACATGTGGGCCTGCCCCTCTGACCCCAACCCCACCATAACTTCCCCTGACCACTGGACGGAGGCCCTGGGCCGCTCGGACGAAGACTCCCAGCGCCCACTGGTCACCCGAGCACAAGCCGTGGTGGCGGCCCTTCGGGCCGCCATGGCGGCCCCTTAGACCAGTGGCGTCAATAAAAGTTTTTATCTCTCTCTCTCTCTCGTAGATTTTGATGAGACATGAGGTGAGAGAGATTGGTGTTAGATTATTATTTCAAGGTGTTTCCCCCGCTTGCCTATATTTGCTATCGTGGAGTGTTTCAACTGAGGGGGTAGTCTATTTTCGAGCCATAAATCGTTTATGTATTTGGACAGGGCCTCCATCGGAGCATCTTTTACGTTTCTTAGCATATTGTTTGTTATTCCATCTGCACCGGGTGCGCTTTTCTTGTTGCTGGTCAATATAGCCCTCTCTACCTCTTCCTTGGAGATTTCTCTATCAAGTGAGTTATTGGGGCCAGCTTCATAGTTCCTGCGTACCGGTGGGACGTTTCGTTCCAGTTCAAATCGCTTTTAATGGCCAAAATCAGTTCGTGGTTAGTACCTTTGAAGTTGTGAGCCACCTTTTTGAGTTGGTGGCTCGTCTCTCTCCTTGTTTCGGGGTTCAACATGCCCTAGATAATAGCCCATGTTTTGGAGGAGCTCAGGCTGCCTTTAGGCGATTCACAAAAATCGTTCCAGTTTTTGTCTGTGAGCTTGTTGGCACGATGTCTGGTCCATTTATTTAAGTTTCTCATCCGAAGCTTCAGCTTCTTATTGCGTCTTTTTTATCTTTTGGACCGTTTATGTTTCTTGTCCCACAGACTGATCAGGTAGCTGTGAACGCAGAAATATTCGTTCTGCTGTCGGTAATTTTGGCTGCTTTATTAAAGGCTTCTTTGATGCCGCCGGGCCAGTCGCCTATTTCTTCTATGTTTCCGAGGGCCGCTAGCTTTTTGCGAAAAGCATTCCAATCGGTCATCTTTTGTCTGAGCATGTTGTCTGAGCATGTCTTGACTTAGATGATTTCATGATCGCTTCCGAGATTTTCTTCAGTATTAAGCCAGGTGGTGAGGCTATCAATGTTGGGAACTATTGTTAGGTCTTGGGCACGTATCCGCACTGAGGTTATTACCCGTTTTATTTGGGAAGTAATGTATCGTTTATTGTGTGCAGGTTAAGCGCCTCCATTGTAGTGACAAGATTTTTTATTAGCAGAGTCAAAGTTATAATTCCATTCTTTGTACAGGGCGTTCATAACCCCGAGAAGGATTACGTTATATTTTGCGACTATATTATCTAAAAAGCGGTTTGAAGTTCTCCTTGTTGCCGGCAGGTGCGCTGCATTCGTTGAGAACAAAGAAGCTCTAACATTGTCTTTGCATAGGTGTTAATTCGACGAGCTTGGCAGATGGTGATTTCGTAGAAAGATCGTATCTATTGGATGTAATGTCTTTTGTAGCGTACGTAGACACCCTTGTGTCTTGAGAGGTATCAATTCTATTTAAGCCTCTTAGGTTGGTAAGACATCCTGCCTATTGAATACATATAACGTCGGCTTTGACGTCCTTCTTTTCTATGTGGGCCTCTAGGAGATTTGTTTTCTTGTTAATGCTCCTACAGTTCCATTGCCATATCACTAATAGTTCTCCCGTGTTTTTGAATTTATGCGTCATGGTGAGTGCCGTACACTGCGAATATATCATCGTCCCTTTCCGATTCCTCCGTAATCATGTTTGCGTTTTTCTACATTGTGATATGCATGACGGTCTTACTAGCTCGTGGGGTCTATAGTTCCATATTGCTAAAATTTTGGGGGCTTGTCCTGGAGACTACCATTTCCGCTATCAACGTTCTGATTTCCGCTCTTATTTCTTTTCTAAGGTCGTGAAGTTTTGCCACATTGGCGTGTCTGCACCGGACTGTTTTCTGGGATTGTAAAAGCCTGTAGCGGCATGTTTGTGTTAGGTTGTGCGCGTTCGTATTTTTCTAATTTATCGCTGGCATAGCATTTTCTGCTTTCTGCCTGATGTCTAGGATGAGTTTCTTCAGTTCGGTTATTTTATCTTTATTATTTGATTTTCGGAGAGACTGTCTGAGGTCCTGGGCGGCTACACTTGTCCAGCGCACCCGTTTGACGGCTTCTTCGCTTCTCTCCTTCTGTAGGATATCCTCCTTCCTCGCTTGGAGGGTGGGGTCAGCTGGTTGTGCTTCCCATTGTACATGACGTCCTTGGAGCTCGGCCATTCATCGTCGAACCACCTGGGTTGCTTCTGTTGATTGGCGGGCTTGCTCCTGTTGTCCGGGGGTATTCTTGGGTCTCTGAATTTCAGCTCGCACTCTTTTGAGCCAGTAAGGTGTCCTTTCCGTTTTTACACAACCCGCAGCGTGGCGAGCAGCTGGGGTCTTCGCTGGGGCGTTCTCCTCCGCAGCGTCCGGAAATGTTGATGTCTGTTCGGTGCATACGTGCGCTCGATGTCCGGTCTTTCTACACATTTGACCAACAAGTCTGGTAGGTTTACAATGTAGCACATCATTTCACCGCAATAGAAATACACCACCCTACGCACTGTATTTCCCTCGAAGGTGCTTTGCTACCCTGCACTGGGGGAATGGGGCTCAGGGAATAAAAAGGAGAGATAGGAGTGGGAAAGCGCGCTCTACGCCTGGTTGACCTCCCGGTCTTTCCCTTTCTTTTTTCTTCTTCGAAGATGATGAGAGCTATCCTAGATTGACAAGCATGCCTGAAAAAACAATCTTGGTATCGAGGGTTCTTACTCTCAGTCCTGCTAATATTTCTCCGAGGAGGTACCTGGCCCGAAGCCATGTACGACTTTCTTGACCTCGTGTTCTGAGTAAGCGACTTACGACAAGACGTCCTACTTTTTGCCACCACTATTTCATTTCATTTTTATTTCCTTAAGGACCCCACGGTGGGCTATTACATAGGGTATTAAACATAACAATATATAGGCTCTCCAACCTTCTAAGCTCCTTACTACCGTCTTGCGTAGGCGTGCTCACCAGGATCATGTTTGACGTCCACGTGGGGCGAACTATGGCGTCTTGGAGGTTCTTTATTCCGCTGGGACAGGACGTGGCGTTTTCTGTGAGTTTCGGCACCGTGAAGGAGCTCAGCTGTAGCCCCTTCTTTGGTCGAATAAGAACTTTGAAGTCTTCCTTGGGCAGGTTCAGGGTTCTTCTCTTGAAAGCGACGTTGAATCTCGGCGCAGTCTTCCCCGCCGGGGCGGCCAACGTGGCTCCACTTTCAGCTGTAGCTTTCACCTTGAGTTTTTTTTAAGCGCTTGCTTTGTTCTTCTGCTTATGGCCTGATTCCATGAGGGGTCATAGGGTTCGTTTCTGCGAGGCTCGGTTCTCTCCGGGTACATGTTGGTGCCAATCTCCGTGGCGTGGGTTTGTCTTGCATCATTCTGTTCGACGTGGTTCACAGCACCAGAGATGGTAGTCTTAATCTCTTCTGTTCTTGAAGTAGACGGCTTGGTGTTCTTGTCTCTATAAAACGGCTTCATCGTAGCACCGCGGTTGTCGTGGCGTCGGCGCGGGGAGAGACTCCGCACGTGGTCGACAGCCGGCGAGCTTCGGCGTTCTTTTCATGTTGCCGAAAAGGCGTCAAAAAATCCTCTTGGCACAAAAATAATTGGTTGGGTGGGATCGCAGAGTCCCATCAGGTGGTCTACTCAAAAATGTTGGGTGGATGGGGGATATTTAAGGTGATTCCTGTGCATTGAGCGGGCGCGTGCGTTCAGCCCTGGTTTCCAAGGGTAAATACAGCCTTCTGTGATGATGATGATGATCGTAGTTGCATTAAAAAGAAAAAAAGGAGCTTCCAATGTCAGGAAATAAACCTGCATTCGTCGCGTACTAATGGCGATGTCTATCAGATTGCGCCGTTACAGCAGTAGTTTGGATTTTGCGAGGGGTGCACGGGAGTGCAGAACAAGGCTGAAAAATTATGCGCCCCTCCGTCTAACGACGACGAAGCCTGAACGCGGGCTTGTTGCGTTTGAAATGAAATGGCGAAGTGTATAAGTCAAAGCCGCGGCGATCAAAAGTTCTAACTTGAGAGAGTCAAAGTTAAATCTAACCGATTTAATTTCAAAACCACCCCCCGCGGTGTCTCAGTGGCTAACGTTTCGTGCTACTTAGCCCAAGGACGTGAGGTCGATTTCCGGCCGCTGCAGTTTCTTTTCTGATAAAGGTAAAAAGCGAAAACTGCGTGTGTTCGAGATTTTGGCGAACATTAAAGATCACCAGGTGGTTACAACTAACCGGAGCCCTCCTCTACTGCAAGTCTTATCGCTAGTGTTACGTAAACGCGTGGAGCCTCATAATCAATCAATCAATAAATTTGACCATCTTCCCGTAGGGGAACCCTGAGTAGTATGCGAAGGCGCCATGGGGTCGACTCAAGTTCCCAGTAGTTTTCAGTTCGATCGCGGCGTTACGGGAGGAGAATGGGGGGAGCGGAGCGCGTGCGCGCGTCATTTATACCGCGGAGCTACAGTGGCGCCCGCAGCGGAGTATGCAGCGGCTACCGTCGCGTCTCTAACCCTAAGCTGCTTCGCATTTTCACGCGCGGAGTCGCAGGTGTTGCCATTCATTGCGCAATCCCGGAGAGGAGAGGAGCTTCGGAGAGGAGAGGAGGAACACCGGAGAGGAGAGGAGCGTCAGAAAGGAGAGGTGGAATGCCTCACATACCATTCAGTGTTCCCCTACGGGAAAATGACGACGGTGGCTGAACGCGAAGCTATCTCCTGATGGATTCTCTGGTTGGACAATCCCTAGGGGCATCCTGCCACAATCATCATCAGCGGTGCCTAGCCAGGCATGCGCAGTGGGGGTGCAGACGGCGGAGAACGACAACGACAAAGGAGGGATGGATTCTTTGGTTGGCCAATCCCTAGTGGCATCGTGCCACAATCGTCATCAGCGGTGCCTGGCCAGGCATGCGCACTGGGGGTGCGGGCGGCCGGCAACGACGAGGGAGGGAGGGACACAGACTCGAGCATGAGATGCTTCGTATCTAAAAATTTGCAAACCCTGTGTAATGCAAAGTTCACACTAAGAGGACAAAGAAGAATCCCCAAAGATAAAGGTTGATGTTCAACCATCTCCGTCGTTTGACGAAGAAGAGCATGATCTTTTCAAAACTACGCAGTCGAAGCTAATTACATTTAGCGGTTGTAAACTGTTAGGATTTCCCAAGTTTACGACTAATAAAAACTGAGAGTAACATTTCAACTACCTACATGTGTCACAGACGCAATGCTTATTTTTCCTTTGAACCCTGCGGCGTTTGCTTTTCATCTCGACTTTCCAGGTTCTGCTCTCTGAGTTGCGTTTGGCTTGCAGTGTTTGCAGGAATGGAATGGAATGGAATAAGTACTTTGTAGAATGCCTGAAACAAACACAGTGTGTACGATGCGCCCGGACGTAGCCACTCGTCGATCCCGACATCACCCCTACTCGTACCACCCCTTAGGCACTCGCTACGGGGTTAGACGCCGCTGCCCCGTAAGGGAGGGCGTCGCAGCACAGCTTTCGCTCCGGTGCTGCTTTTCGAGGGCCTCCAGGACTGCCGGACGGCTGATAGTTGGTGTCGTTGTCATCACTGCGCACCGCTTCTTGGATCCACGGTGGTAGGTCTGTCCGGGTTGCGGCCTCGTTCGGTCGCACTTCAGAGTCCCACAGCAAGTGGGCGGTCGTAGCACTAGCATTATCACACAACACGCACGTGTCGTCCGTATAGAGTTCTGGCTGTATGTGTTTCATGACGACCGGGGTCATCAGTGAATTCGCCTCCAGCTGTCTGAACGCGGACGCCTCCTCCCTGGTTAGCTGGGGGTGTGTCGGTGCCAGTACGCTCCTGCTGTTTCTGTAATATTTGTTGATACCCTGAAAGGTATCGTACCTGTCCTTTCTCTCGGTCCACCACTCTACAGACGGATCCACTGCTGCCACGCGGCCAGCTAATGCTCTCGCGACTGTATTCGCCGTATCGTTGTGGTTGGTGGTCAGTTTCGATGCCTCGTTCCCCGCGTGGACGGGGAACCACTTCATTTTCACCTTGCGTCCGTCGATGTTCACCCGCATGAGCTTCCGCACTGCTTAGCAGCACAGCCAACCCTTGGCGAAATTGCGCACCGCTATCTTTGAATCGCTAAGCACCGTCGTCGCCTCTGGGTCCGCGATGGCCAGTGTGATTGCCAGCTCTTCCTCTCGCTGCGTGTCTCTTGTGACGATTCTCCTTGCGTTCACCGTGACTCCCGTCTTCCCGTCCTATAACCACCGCTGCGAAGCACCGCCGGTCGCCCTTCTCCACGGCGTCGACGAATCTGGTTCCCGGAGCGTTCAGGTGCTGTTACAACACAGCCTTCGCTCTGGCCACTCTCTTGTCCGCATTGTAGGTCGGATCCATTTTCTTAGGTTACGGGTACACTCGAACGGTATTTCGGACTGACGCCTGGCCGTCGCGGTCTTCCTGGTTGCCAAGGCTCCGAGGGTCTGACTTCGTCTCCATTCCAAGCCGGGTGAGAATGGTCCTCCCCGCACTAAAACCCTTGAGCCGCTCTATCTGGCCGACCCGCCTGGCTTCCGTGATCTCTTGCAGCGTGTTATGTATTGCCAGCTCGAAGGGCTTATCTGTGCTCACGCTTTCGAGCACGCCTATGGCTGCCTTGTACGCTTTCCTCATGGCCGCGGTCAGGTGATTACCCTCCTGAAGCAACCAGTTGTGGAAGAACGCCGCGAGGGCAATCTGACTTTAGTTTAGAAGAAACCAGCTGAACATAGAAACAAAGGACTAAATGTTAACAAAAACTGACCGGGACAATGCTGGACTAGCAACTGAACGTTTGTTACAAATGTCAAACATATATACGGGTTGTGAATGCTTATCACATAAGAAGATAGGAACTTGCTGCGTAATACATGTCCATTCAAGGCCGAAAAACGAAATTGTGTAAATGCGTCCTTGTCGCCCGATGAACTAAGTCTCGGCACATGCCTGCCTAAGGTACAGCTTTTCCTTTTCGGTCAGCTGTACTGATGGGCTGCTCACGCACGCGCTGCCTTTTGCGTCTATCATAATCGCTTCCATAATTTCTCTCGACAGCTTGTTTTTGTTTTTTTCCTGTGATAGCAATATCAAACAGGTTTGCAAACAGCAATATCAAACAGATTTCCTGAGGTGGCCGTCGTTTTCAATGTTGCTGCGTGTTCTCTGGCTCTATCGTTCATGCACCGGCCTGTCTGTCCAACATATTCTTTTCCACAGGGTATCAGCGGTATGCTGTAAACAACGCCTTCGACGCATTCACAATATCTTGTCTGGTGATTCGTCTTGCATATGCGCTCATCTGAGGCCTTGTTTACTTGGCGGCACATGGTGTATGCTTTCATGGGGTCGGAGCACACCACCTTCACACCCTGTCTTGCCGCAATTTTCTTTATATTGTGGGACAAGTCGTGCACATACGAAACCACGGCGACCTTCTTTCTTTCTTCAGTGGTGTTCGTCGGGTCTTCTACCCTGCTCTCGCGCTTGAGTCTTTGCAGGATAGACTCGCACACAGCTGTGATCAATTGGTCGGGGTATCCAGCCTGCCTTAATCCGGCCAATTGCTTGCCGAAGCTGACGCGCATCTGGTGCGGACAGGACCTTTGAACGGCTGACTTGAGGGCCGTGAAAACTAGGCCCCTCTTCACGTTCTTTGAATGGGCGGAATCGTACGGGAGAAACCCTTTGCTTGAACGGGTGTCGTATTGCCAGCAAACATGCCCAGGTCTGAATTCAAGCGTCAGGTCGAGAAACCTGATAGTGTCTTCAATTGGTAGTTCGTGCGTAAACACCAGCGACTTGCAACTGTCCTTGAAAGTGCGCAGCACACCGTCCTTGCAGTCGTCAGATTGGTTCGATACGTTTGTACTGCAGAGGACGAAAAAGTCGTCCACATACCTGAACAGAGCTAGGACCCTCTCATCTTCCAGGCTGTCTTGAACCTTCCGGTTGCATGCTGCCATAAAGGCGTCGCTTAGGTATGGCGCCACACGGGATCCAATACAAACACCGCTCGACTGGATGAAGTGCTCATCTTAATCGACTGGATGAAGTGCTCATCTTCAATCTGACTAAACGCGAAGGGCTGGATCAGCCCAAGCAGGCTGTCCTCCATCATCCCGGTTCTTTTTTTCTCCACTCGCTTCATCGGCTGCGTTGCGGCCGCTACCTTGCGTACGAGTCGGGTCACCGTGACTTTGTTTCGGCGGTTCCGCTTGATCTAGAACCCCAGCACTCTGATCTTGGCTACCTTCGGGATCGGCTGCCCACTGCTCGTGCGCAGGCTGATGTTGCTCTCCTGCTTGGGCCTAGATTTCAGCGGGATTATCAGTAACTCCGACTTGTTCGGGTAACAGATCAGGCGGGCGCCCCCCAAATAGTCTTCTATTTCGTCCACTGCCTACTGCAGGAAAGACTCAATGTGGCCGTGGCATCCACCCGGCACCCACAGCGAGATGAAGTCCACGTATATGGTGTTATGGACCTCGGGTATGGCTTCCAAGCGTCTTGCGACTCCGATCATGACTAGGTTGAATAGCAGCAGTGATATCATTCAGCCCTGGGGCATACCCACGCTTCCTATCTTCCGCTCGTCCAGAGAGTGGTCTCCCGCTCCTATCTTGGCCTTGCGTCCCGAGAGGAAGTCGCGCACGTAGTTGTACATTCGCTGCCTCATCTGCAGGCCGAGGATTTGGGACAGGAAAGCCGAGTGCTTCACCTTGTCGAAAGCGCTCTGCAGGTCCAGTCCCACTATCGAACCTTCGTCGCGTTGTCTATGGCCTCTGTCTTCATCTGTAACATGGCGCCTTGAGTGTTCAGCTTGCTCCTGAAGCCGATCATCGAGTGGGGGTACAGATCGTTCTTCTCTAGGTACGCCTGCCACCTGTTCATCAGGACGTGTTCCAGCACCATCCCCACGCAGGACGTCAGAGAGATCGGGCGCAGATTCTCGATGCCCGTGGGCTTGCCCGGCTTGGGTATCAAGAACGTCTTCGCTGTTTTCCAGCACTTGGGTAGCTTGCCCTCATTCTAGCACCCTTTGAACAGGGCCGTCAGGCTGGCGAGCAGTTAGCGCACGGTTTTCTTTATTCAGATGCTTGTTAGTGCGTTTGGAGGAGTTTCTAAGAACCAATAGCCAGGAGGTCAAACTAAGGAGTGAATTACGGGGGGCGTCACTTGTTTTTCGTAGTGATATGCCTTGTATTACGAGTTCTTGCGGTTTAGCTCGACAGCTTCGAACGGCGGCTCTTCTAGGAGTAGTAGAGCGGGTGAGTTGTTTAAGGGTGACTGGTCATGTTGTACAAGCCTTCTACGCTTTGGCAGCGGCAGCGATAGCTTAGCGATAGGCAGGCTGCATTGGCATCACGTGCGATGTAGGCGCAGGCAAAAAAATGGCACCAGCTACGTTGTGTTGGGAATTGACGATCCCACTGTTGCCTCCGAGGTTGGGAATGACTATCCCAGGGTGGTTCGCCCAGGTTGTGACTCGCATCCAGCTCGTCACCGAGGGTGGGAATCAGCCATCCCGACGCTGTCTCCGCTGTTGCGACTGGCCACCCAAGCGCAGTTACCGGTGTAGCGATGTTGCCTTGCTCCGTCCGCTATCGACGCGGCGCAGAGCCGAGCGAAGAAGTTCTCGAGCCGACGTAAACTTGAAGTAACATTTATATACAGTATGTACAGGGTAAGCAAACGTTACATAACTCGCACAAAGGCGACAGCACCCTTTCACTCGGTGCTTCCGAAGAGACTGGTGCCGGAGAGAAGCCGCCGAGGAAAGCCGACGATGAGAGCCTCCGGGCTTCTTTTATAGCCCGGGAAGTTCGTTGGGGCCCCGAGAAGTTCAATAGCTCCAATCAGCTGCCTGAGTTCGCTGCCTTCCGACGAATTAGCGATTCCGACGGTGAATGGTAGCGAAGCGGTGAGTCGCCGCCAGCTGCGCCGCCATGGGGATGGGGAAAGGGAGAGCGATGCCGCCGCCGTCTCCGTGACCTCGCCTCCGGGCGTAGCGACATTCCCTTGTTTGGGACGTTCTCCGCTGAGGGATTCGGCCGCGCCGCAGCGTTTCGAGATGGAGGAGTCGGCCGCGCCGCAGCGTTCTGAGATGCGGGATTCGGCCGCGCCGCAGCGACAAAAGGGAGAGGCGTGAATCAGCCTCGCTGTCGGCGCGTCGCCTCGTGCAACGCCTTTGGGCCAGGCGCTCTGGCACAACAGTGGCCAGACTCCGGCAGGAATAACGCTGGCAATGGTGACGAAGCAGGTTCGTCTTATGAACTTACTTCAACGCTAGAGGCAAAATGGCATAAATTAACACCCGAGTTTTATTAAACACCCAAACCTACGACCAAACTGAGACAGCTGAGAGGAGACCCGGCATCAAAGTATAAAGCCACAGGCCATTGAAGCAGCAGCCGAATATGAAGTGGGCTATTCCTGGCAGCTTTTTTAACCGCGATGCTGTTTACCAAGTTGTCATTTTGTATGTCCACGGTAAAAACACCCGCAAAACGTCGAGCGCACCTGAGCTCGTGCATCGCGGCGACCGCCCGGCAGTTAAAAAACAAAGAAAATGCCGAGCGCTCGTGTGTGCGTGCGTGGCCGCGACTGCCCTGCGTCCCCGATGCACTTGCGTCAAGCCACGCATACCCACTTCGGAAGCTTGGCCAAGGCTGGCAGAAAAACAACTACAGCGCCCCCCCCCCCCCGAAAAAAAAAACTACAGAGTTCGCCGTAATAGCGGGGACACTTTCTCACAATGAGAAAGACATATAGTTTACGGGCCTGCATGGTGACGGCCAATGATCACTTCCAAAAACAATGATGTAGCAACAATGATGTAGTAAATATCGTTGTGGCAGCGAAGAAGCATATCGGCAGCAATCGTGGACTTAAACCGTCGTGATGGTCGTAAAGGTTCTGTGCAGCTTCGCTACTTAAAGACTTAGGCGTTATGTGAGCTACCTTAATTTTTTTTTTGTGTGTAATTGGTGAATTTTCGTAAGTTACTGCGGCAGTTGGCATCATTAATTGCCAATCCTTTCGATCGGCTATGTGGAAATTCCGTGCCAGAAAATGACCTCCTTTGGGCCGTGTCAAGCACGAGAGACGCCTAATTTTCGCATTACCGGTTTTTCCTCTGCAAACTTTATTACCAAAAGCCGCATTTCTAAAAAACAACGTTAGCAAACGAAAACTGCTCAGTTTTATAGAAGCGAGTAAAATCCACCAAATAGTTACCCGTGCGCTGTTTCTATCGATTCCCAGAACTTTAACTGCCGTATGAAATGTGAATTACTTTTTTTTAACCGTGTTCAAAGCAGTAATCTGGGGCCCAGTCTCAGAGGAACATTCGAATTTACAATATCATACGTAGCGTAATTAAAGAGAACATTCAGGCGTTTTCCATTAGATCTGAATTTTTGACAGTGCTGTTTTGCTGAGCAGCCCAGAAACCCAGTGATTTTTTGCTGCAGCGACATGCAGGATAACTTTGGCCCTGCTGTCATCTGGTGTTACTCCATAGAAACTCTGCGGGAAGTACCTCAGGCGCTGCAACGTAAATTACGCATTTAAAAAAACTAAACTTATTTGGAAATTTGGGAACAGTGTCATGGTTGTATATTGTGTAAAAGCGCGGAAATAAAATACAAATATGTCTTACCAAACACGGGATTCCCGGATTGTGGTACCCATATTCTAGGTGGTTGTTTTTAGTGCAAATAAACGCGCAGCCTATTTGTGGAGAGTGTGGATTCTGAAATGAAATCGTGCGTAAAGTTGTCGTTAAAGCAGAACATCTGACCGAGAAGTCATTTTGTTCGATTAAACATTCTACATTATTATCCTTTCTGTGTGTCATGTGAGAAATATTTCTCTGAGAGAGTTTCAATTTGTTTGGTCTATTTATTATATATATTCGAGGTTCCCAAAAGCAGCGGTATACTTGAGGCAGATTCGACCACCCGCAATTGCGAGCACACCCCCCCCGCTCCATACACACAAGGGTAATTTCCATCAACCTAGCTCAGTTATTTCTGAAGAAATATTGTAATCCTGGAGAAGCAAGAAAAAAAGGACATCTCAGACAAACAGGTGCAACCAAATTTGCAGAGAAAGCTTTTTAATTTCTGCGTGGAAGGTTTTGCCATGTAATTACAGTCGGCACCATGCATGACACCCTGGTGTGGCATATTAATAATAATAAAAATATTATCGCATTCCACCGATTGCCGCAAGACTATGGTTGGGGTAATGTTACGGCCTTAATAATATATTCTCCTATCGTGCGGCATATAATTTGTTTGAGAGAACACCACGTTTCTGTAAACCCGTGTTCGGCCTATTTTTAATGGGGTATTTTAGTACCGCATACAAAAAGGTATGCGTGTACAGAAATAGCATATCCGCTCTTTTTTATGTTGCCCATATACATTAAAGATGCTCTCAAGGGACCCTTTTATGTCATAACTTGTCGTAATGGGCTCCGCCACTCAAACAAGCAGGGCAGCCAAGACGGCTTTTTGTAGTATACCGCCGCTGCGCACAGGCAAAATAGCGCAAATACACTTTCACACGTGTGGCGGCTTGTATAGCCACTAAAATGTTTAATAATATAGCGGTAGCGACGACCGATCGGCATGTCAGCGCCTTATCACGGTGTTCAGCAGCGAAATAGGCGAGAGTACGCGCACGCGCATAGGACTGTATGCTGTATGAGTGTGCTGTGCTACGCCTTTTTCCTTGAGAGGGGTACACCCCCTGCCACGCATCTGAATAACTTTTTCCACGAGAAACCGTAGTTATCTGAAGCGTATGCGCATATCAAATGAGCGTGTAATATTGCTTTTGGATTACTTGCACCGCACAGCGTGAGGAATGCCACTATAAAGATAAATAAAAGTAGAACAGGACCAGTTTTATGGCCTTACGCCGCTGCGAGGTATAATGCGGTAAATACGAAATCTGATAAAAATAAAAACTTGGGACCCTTGCTCCTTAGCGACCTTTTGCGATAGCGAAACGGCCTTGCAAGATAGGAAAGACAGGGAATGTGTTGCCCTGAGGAGAACAGCGGAGCAGAGGACGCTCCCACTACGGATAGTTGATGCGCGTGCGCGTACTCTCGCCTATTTTGCCGGTGAACACCGTGATAGGGCGCTGGCATACCAATTGGTCGCCGCTCCCGCTATATTATTAAAAATTTGGGAGGCTACTTGTGCTTTATGCGGCGCAATCGTGCAATAAATCTGTGGCGAACGGAAGAAACGACAATGGCCAACTAGTTTTGCCGACTTCAGCGTATAAAAGGATAAAATATTGGATGACTTTACAAGCTGCTCCGTTTAATTAATGTGCATGCCCAACCAATTTAAGAAGGCCTAGCCTATCCCAAGTGACCAAGAAAAGCCACCAGCCTAGGCACTTAAATATGCCCAGTCGCGTTCATTGCTCAAATATACCTCAAGGTCACGCACGTCTCCGCTGCTGTACACACTCAAAGGAAATCAAGAGAACTAGAGACAAGACTACAAAAGTAATGCTTTTAATGCGAATTGAAACGAAGAGCAGTTAACGCTCGGCCCGCCTCGATTACCTCTCAATTTTTTACGTCTTAGTACTCGCTGAACCAAAATTTGTCTTTCGTATTGCTAAGCATCAGATGTGCTCACAGGGACGAGCGCAGTACCTTGCCTGCTGTTGTTCACGTTGTTCACCGGGAAACCGCTATTTTGAACAGCGCAGCGAGGCCCTGCACGAAGAAAGTATTTTTCTAAATACCGCTATTCGTAGCCTCTCCAGGACCAGCGGCAGCGATAGCAATCCCTTTGTGGTACCTATTTGGCCAACGCAGACGGTTCTCACCTTGTGATAAGTTTGTCCCCTAACAGGGAAGCCTGGCAAATCTCTGCTTGAGGACATTGACAGTTAAGAAACAGTTAAGAAACCTCCCAATTATAGTCTGAAATTCTCACCGATGGCAATGAAACTTCTAGGTTAGCTGCACTGTAATAAAGTGAAATGAAGTCTGGGGCATCATAAACTCAATACTCACGCCGCCAACTGGCGCACCACAGCACTTTCACTACAAAAGCCCTGAAAAACGGCCGTCAGAATGCAGGGGTAGAGGGATCTCGTTCGAATCCTGACCTTATACTCTTACAGCTATGGGCCCAGCGCACACAGGCTGAAGTGGCTGGCCTCAAATACAAGTGGTTTGTGGTAGCAGGAATACGTTTTTAACGCGTGGCTGCCGGAACACTTTGGAAAAGACTCCCCATCAGCGATGGCTCAGCTTTTGTGAATTACTCGGCCCACTTGCCAATAAATCATCCACTTGGCGCACACTTCGGGCGCAGGAAACTAGAGCCCGCGCTCCCCATTCGGCAGCCAGTCCATGCACGGCATCACACGAGAATACCGTTCACTTTTCCACTGACGTTGCTCGCGCTTTGTTACCTGCCTTCGGTATCCTTAAAGCCACCAACCTCTGCTGGTTCCTTCTGCTGCGACATATCCCTTCCCCCCTTCTGATGACGCCGTTCATAGGATTCGATCGCTCTTTACGATGGGCGATGTCCTTAACGCGATTGATCAAGCAAAACGTCGTATGGTTACAGGAGCAGATGCCGTGCCGCATGAGGGTTGAGTAACATCGACGATCAAGCATTTATTCGTCTTCCTGACTCAATTGACGGCGTGTGGCTTTCTCGACAGACTCAAGAATCTTGGTTCCGCAAGGCACAATGATCACGTCCCTATATATTTAACCGCGAAGCCCCCCAATCATGTCCCCGGTTTTTGTCCCGTCGCTGTGGAGTGCACGCTGCGTAACCTGAAGTCGGCCGCCCTACTTCAATGGTGGATGAAAACTTTACGGTGCTACCACCCGCACAGGGTGGGCTCAGATCCTTTATTAGTACAAAGGTTGGGTGGCGCCACATCAGTGTCGGCCGATCATACAAAGTACGGACGTTCCTGGCCATGGAGGTACACGAGGCATAGGATAACGTTAGCTACGTAGCCATCTCGAAAATTCTTCCCGCATTTGTTTCCAAGGACAAGGTCCTCTTTTTCTAAGTGCTTATTTATTTATTCATTTATTATTCGCATTTATGTTTCAGTTATTGATTTATGTATTTATTTCTTTACTGAATACATCCATCCTTTGAAACAATGTCCTTGGAAGGACAGACGCAAATGTTTATAATGTCTTGCCGCAGCCCATTTAGATCCGGAATGACATAACACCGATGGACATGCAAGTAAAGGTAGTTCTGGGGGGTTCCAATGCGAAAGAGAAGGCACATGGTTTAAAATCAAGACGACAAGCAACAAAATTCTACAAAAGGAATAAACAACCGTGGAAATAAAGAAAGTTAAATGCAATGTTGCCACAAAGTGAAAGTGCAGAAATGGGACAAACAATTACCTTGTGTACTCAAGAGATATTTTTAGCGCTGATAGGAAAGAATAAATGGGCCCAAAGTTTGCAGTATCGACTCGCAGACTATTTTTGAGCAATGGTACTGAGAAAAAAAGTATTAAACGTGATTGTTCTGCAGAGAAGTGTCGTGTTTATGGAGTATTGTGAGCGCGTACAAAAGGAAGCGGGAAGCCGATCGCAGGCGGGCCAAGCAGCAGTGCTGGTGGTCGTCTCTAGTATCCATAGCAGCAGCTTTACTAGAAAAATGATGCGGTTGTGATGGGAGTGCGGGGCAACTAATTGAAAGACAAGTTACAAGGCCATAGAAAATGCCAAGTTGAAGTTAGCGAACAGCCAATGTAACGTTAAAATAACCGAGGTAAAGCAGTACAAAATTAACAGTTAACAGCTGGATCATAGTTAACAGGTCTAGAAAAAACCCGTTGCCGCTGAAAACGTTCAAAAACCTGCTGATAAAATCAGTTGACAAAACCCGTTGAAAAAATCCGTTACAATGAGCCAGGTTAAAACTACATGAAAGCCAACTTAAAGCTGTAGAAAACGCAAAGTAACCTCGTCCGCGTTACAGGCAACGAAGAGTACTGCGTTGCGCATCAACAGTGGGCACCATTTGCATCGCTCAGGAATACCCAACAGCAACGTATGTGGCTACTGAGACTCTACGCCTGTACATCAGGCTTCTCACGAGGCTGCCATCTCACCATCTGGCACATCTCCCTCATAACCGACCACGATCTACGTTTTCAGCCATTGTCACAATGTACAGGGCTGAAATCCCATCGAGGTACGTTCCTGCGGTTACATCGTCCTCCCCGTTGTGGTTTCTGGCACAGCCTGAGATCCGTCTCAGCGTTCCGGGAATCGGCAAAACGGCCGCATTGCCATCCTTGGCCCTTCAACACCTTACAATGCTGTTGCTGCATGAGCGGTACAACGACCGGAAGCATGTATACACGGACGGGTCAGTAACATCATCCGGTTCGGCAGGTGCGGTGGTTGTTCCAGCAGATTGTGCCACAACTCGATTCCGTGTGGCCCATATTACGACATCGACAGCCACAGAACTCGCAGCCATTCGTGGGCTCTTCATCACGTTATCAGAGCTACTCCTCAAAACTGGGCTATTTTCTAGGACTCTAAGGCTGCTTTACAAAGCTTACGCGCAGCCCTGCGCTACGGCACCCTCCACCAACTGGTGACAGAGATTAGAGAAATATTACCTTCAAGCGGTCACAAACGGCCATGACATAATATTCCAGTGGCTTACAGGCCACTGCGGAATCATCGGCAACGTCTTGGCGGATGAAGCTGCTCGAACAGGTCACGACAGCGAACGCACCATCCTGCTTCCGCTTTCAAGGACCGATGCCGCGAGGCCGCTTCGCTCCTTTGTTCGAAGAATCACTATGAAGCAATGGAACGCACCGGACTTTTCGAAGGACCATCTCTATCTTCAAGACCCCCTTCTTCAGCGCCGTCTTCCGTATGGGTTGTCTCGACCCCAGTCGACTTTACTTTGTAGACTGTGGTTAGGAGTGGCCTTCACAAAAGCCTACTCCTTCCTCATCGGGATGGGCACCAGCGCCCGATGTGACGCCTGTGGGACGGGAGAGACGATTGAGCATGTGCTGTGTCGCTGCCTCGAATACTATTCGGAGAGGAGTGTACTTTCCACCGCGCTCAGAAGATTGAACAGTCGACCACTTACAGTAGAGACTATCCTAGGTCATCACTCTCCACCATCGAGTTCACAGAAGGCGGCGAAAGCCCTTCTACGTTTTCCTGAGCGAAACGAATTTGCACGAAAGACTGTAGTGCCCGAAACGGGACTTGAGTGCGACCCTTCCCACTCCTACCTCTTACTTTTCTCTCGCCCCCTATTTTATCCCCTGAACCCAATTCCCCCAGTGCAGGGTAGCAAACCGGGCTCTTCACCTGGTTAACTTCCCGGCCTTTCCGCCCGTCTTTTCTCTCTCTCTCTTTCAGGTTAGAGCTAAGAAAGAGCCAAGTTACAGCTATATACAAGCCAATCTAAAGCTATTGGAAATGAAAAGAAAAAGGTTGGCTGGTCATTACGGTACTCCTAAAGCGTTATTTGGGCGCAGCAGCAGTTTGCTGAGGCAGCACTCATTCGTGGGTTTTCTCGATGGCAGCGATTATGACCCATTGCGTCGGCGGAGCGAAGTGCGTCTCAGGAAAGGACCGCGACACACGTCTTAGGCATGGAATGCACACTATCGTCACGCGCATGCACACCTCACGTTTTTGCCAGCGTCGCGTAGACGAGCGGCTCGTGTGGGCGCACCATACTGCTCCCCCTTCCACACCGTACATTTTCGTTCATCGCTGACGCCGCCACGGCGAACCCCCTCTCTTCACGATTTCGCGACACTGTCCTCCTTTGCATTTTTTCACTCGTCGGTCCTGCTATCGTTAACTTCGTATTTTCACTATTGGGTATCTCCAGCGTTCACTCGGTTACTACAACGACGCCGCTCATCCCAGACACGCCCCCCAAAGGGCTGCTTCCTAAAATTGATCCACGTCACATCTTTAGAATAGCCATCTTAACGCTATAGAAAATTTCACCGAACGTTATAAAAATAAAAACTAAAAGACTTCAAATGCCAAGTTAGTGTTGTGAAGACTACCAACTCCGCTGTAATCTCAATCTTCGCATCCAAATTGGGAAGGTGGCCGAGGTTTCTTTTAGTTATACTTAGATCTACACGTATAAACATTCGTTAACCTTGTGACGGAAATTATTTTTGCGACTTCGTGGGCGCTACAATACCGCTACGATGAAATTAAACTAATATAGGTATACATAAATGTCCTACTGTATTTGAGGGATATCGGCTACCATAGAGACCGATAGGTTTTCCTCAAAATTAATCGGCCACCACCACATCTCCCTAAGAATCTAGGTTTTTGCGGTAACATTGGAAAGATAGGGATGTCACTTCAGCGTCCATAATGTCGGTGTTTATACAGATACCTGTTGTTAGCTATATATGTGCTTTACGGTTGAGTAGAACACTTTGCAGTTCTGAATATTTATTTACTAGCCAACGAGTAGTCAAGTTGAAACATTGTAAAGGCCTGACCAGATTGACTTTTGGTCACCTTTTTAGAGCCTTCTTGCTCCCCTGGCCTTTGCATAGGTGCCCTCTTTCCCTTCACATAGTCCCATCGAAATAGCACGTTATGAATTTTAGTCGCGCCAAATGGTACAAAAAAGTTCTCTAAGGTGTAAAAGCTTACGCCCTTGAGTTTCGCCCTGTTTCTGAGCACCGTATGCTTTTCGCGGTAGTATATTAGATTTTATATTATGGGTCGTGCCTTATACTGTTATTTGCAGCCGGTTCTGTGGATACTCCCCACAGTGCTCTCACTGGATTGATTGATTTCTTGCTTGATTGATTGATTTTTGGGTATAACGCGCCGCCGCAACGCAGGTGATGAGACGCGCCGTAGTGGAGGGCTCCGAATTAGTTTTGACCACCTGGGAATCTTTAACGTGTGCCGAAATCTCGTACATACGGGCGTTTTTGCTTTTCGCCTCAAACAGAAAAGCGGCCGCCTCGGCCGGAAATCGAACCCGGGACCTCGTGCAGTGCTCACACTTAAACCAAGCACATTATTTAATAGACCTTTAACGACGTTTTCGGAAATGTCGTCAGGGGTTTCGCTAGTGCTCTTGTGTACACCAAACACAAGAAGCTCGTTCTGCCTACAAAGAGATAAGTCTCTTCTGTGCGCTGTGAACGGTGTTTTTAAATAAGCCATTTTCGTGGTGACCTACTAAACTGCCGCTGTTGAGGCTTCAAACATCGCGAACTTTGCGTCGTTATGGCTGGCCCTCCAATAATTGCTTCAGAAGCTACTCGATCCAACGAGAAGCCGGGGGCTGGTTTCAATATCTTAGCGGAGCATCAACAGTGACAGCATAAAATTGCAGGCTTTCCCACACGCATTAAAAACGCTGTGGGCCCGCCAGCGGCACAAAGCAGAGATAAGTTGTTCCATTAGATGTAGGAACTAACTTCCGTTAAAAGCAAAAGCTGCTGTGGTATTATGCTGACTCGCGGCCAACTCGTGCGCCGACTGAAGGTATTCAGGGTGGCTCACTTTTTATATGCACTTGCGCTGACGTTCGTGCAGCCGGACACATGGACGCTTAGCCATCGTTCCCGTGCAGAGCAGATTCTCCGCAGCCTTCGATGAAGACTTGCGCAAGAGTCTTCCTGTCGTAGAATGCAGTAGTTTCTTCCCATGTTCTGACCTCTTTCACCGTGGCGACATACAACAGCTGCGCTAAAAAGAGAAGCGTGTTTGACATCACCCTAACGCTCGTCAAGCTGGCGAACAATCTGAAGCAACAGAGGGGTGGCTCGCTTCTTATATGCCATTGGGCTGAGAGCACTGAAGCCGGACGCATGGACGCCCAGCCACCGTTACCGTACAGCACGGCTGGTGTGCAGTGTACGATGAAGATCGCCCAGGGATAGCGCGCTGTAGAATCCAGTTGTGTCTGCCAGACACTTACTGGCCTTCGCCGCCGTGGCGAAATACAAGAGCTGCGTGAAAAAAACTCGTTTGTCATCATGCCAACGCTCGTCCAGCTGGCGTGCCCAGTTTTTTACAAAAAACATGTTTTCGGTAGCCAGAAGGGGCGCGCTATGGGCTTATATACGCCTGTTGGCGGAGTGCTTCAGGAGCCGGAAATAACAACCTTCCCCCGTAACATTACTTTGCCGCATGCTGGCATATCGTATCTTTTCCGGACCTCCACTTGGCCGAATACATGTACGACATTATGATTTGGACCGTGCTCTCAGATCTGACTCGATAAACCACGTGCAAACAACAAACTTTCGTTGAAACGGAGAAAAGCTGTAAATGTGCATGAGTTATACTATTTGCCGGAAATATAAATGTACTGCTTTAACCCAACTCCTACGGTCGTCGCCGACCTGGAATGTCAGCCACCCTACGGCCGATCTGTGCTGACTTCTACCCCAGTGAACATACTGGGATGATAGATTTTCGCGCTCGGGTCAGCGTCAATGTGGCAACAATCCGCCCTACAGTAAGCAGGTCATATATTCCACCTCATCCGACGAGTCTCACAGTTTCCTGGTGAATCTTGCTTCCATTGGCCAGTCTTCGTGCGTGGCAGGCACTTCATCCTCAACTTCTTTACGAGGCTCAAGTACAAATTACCAGAGCGGCAATGCGTGCCATTACCTGTCTCCCTAGTAGAACTTCGTTGATTACTCTTCAGGCAGCTCAAATTAACAGGTTAGATGCGTTTGTCATTCCGCGTCGCTCCACCCGCATGCACAAAAAATAGCCTTGTTGGGAAAGCAGCGGCCTTAGGTAATTACTGCGGTTTGGCTAACCGTATCAGCGGCCTTCGCCATTACCAAGCCACCATGGCTGCACCATCTGGTGGTCAACAACAGGCCACTAACCCGACTTTATAGTCAAGCTACCGACAATGCAGGACGATTTTTGTTGTCATAGACGTAAATATAGCGGAGCCCCACCTCTATGTAGCACAGGCATTGCTGAGAACTGGGGCCAGAACGGCGCTATAACTACTACGATACAATATACCAGAAACACTCCATGCCTTGCAATCCATGCCTTGCAATCCAGAAGCGGTATGCCTTGCAATCCAGAAGCGGTAACTTCGAAACTTCTTCAAGCTGAGGAGTTCTACTCTGCAACTTTATACCATCTCAACGGCGGTCATAGAATATTCATGCTACATAAATTAAAACTAGGGTGTATGAAGACACATATACAAGATACTGGATACGCGCTCTTGCCATTTTAAGCTATTGTAGATTCGGCGCAATACGTTCCCAGGTAATATTGCCGGGAAAAATGCATTCCGTTGGTTTGTTTATGTTTTGGTTTTGCCGCCCGGCCGCGCCGGGCTTTGCTATCTGAGTGTCAAATGAAGCGTTTGTCCCGTTCTTTATTTTTTATGCCCCATGGTTTATCTCATTTGATACGGAGAGTGTTTCACCCTCATGCCACAAACCAAGAGTAATCTTCTTTGATCTGGAGTGTGGCCAGTGTAATTACACGGTTCGAGACACAGTCATGCCGAAAGATAAACACCCGCAAAGCTGACGATGTGACATTCAATTCACCAAAACTCGCCTTCGCACGTCACTGTGCTGACTGCTGCTTCGTGCTTGTGTATTTTTTGAGTTGTTGGGGGATCACAAGTTCGCTCCCATAAACTTGTTTTTCGTCAAGCCGACTGCGTCATCTTTAGCTTCGTGACATCTGGTGGAGATGCTGGGTACATGCACCCTAAACCCTCTTCAAATCTTTAACCAATCCCAACTCGAGCCAGCCGCCAATAGCAAGGCCTAAAGCCGGCGTTTGACTACTGCCCTGTAAATTCAAGGCGGTAGAGGTCACCACGGGTGCCATAAACAACGCATCCGCGATTACCAACGCAGCGAGCAACCCCAGAAGCAATCATCATTTCGCAGGTCACCTACGGAAGATCCTGAGGAATGGTTGGGACCTGTCGAACGGGTCGGGACGTTTAACCGATGGGACGACGGCGAAACAGTAAGGCAAGTGCTGTTCTGTCTTGAAGACTCCGCACAGATTCGGTTCGAGAACCACGAACTAACGCTGACAACGTGGGAGTTATTCAAGTCCGAGTTTTTGAAAGCGTTCACGACTGGTGCACAAGGAACGGGGCGAGCAGTTTGCTGCAGACACGCAAGCCCCATCACAAGGAAAGTGTGCTCGTGTTCGTTGAGGAGTTGAAGCAATTTTTTCGACGTGCTGACCGAGAAATGAGTGATGAAAAGAAAGTAAGGTTTCTGATGCGAGAGGTTAAGCAAGAGCTCTTCGCAGTCATTGTCCGGAATCCCCCGAAGACTGGGGCGGAATTTGCGTCTGAACTGGCCTGGTTGGAGAAGCTTACAATACGAGCGAAAAAGTAGGACCGCCAAATCAATGCTCTGGTTTCGGAAAAAATTTGTGGCGGAGTTATTAGCTCCGACACACTACTCGAGACCATCCGTGCAGTTGTGAGCGAGGATCTTCGAAAACGTTTTCCAACGACGCCACAACCTCATGTCGCCTCCCTGACTAACATGACCCGCAAACTTCAACACGCTTTGCGCACTTCTACGCCGTCCGAAGCACTCCGCGAGCAACAAGCTATGACCTCCTCCGAAGCTGTTCGTCGATCCAGTCCACCATCCCACTGCCTGCTCGTTGTCAAGAGGCCCCTGCGAAGCAACGCCCACTGTCGCTCGCCCGACTCTCCGTAGTCCAGAACCAGATCCGGAGGAAGACGGATGTACAGTGAACCTCGACAAGCCTGCCATATCTGCCATCGTCGGTCCTACAAGAGGTTCGCTTTGGGAGGGTTTTCTATCTACGTACAAGGCCCCCCACCTGGCCAGCGCCCGACTGCGATAGCGCAGTACCTTTCCAACAACAACTGAGGTCCAACGCGCTTTAATCGCCCGTTGTGCCTACCCATACCGGTAGCCAAGCCGTCGAAGGAACGCCAATTTCACGCGTGGGAGATTCCCTAGCCCACGCAGGGGAAACTAAAAGCAGCAACTGCTGAAGGTGTAGTTGCACAACGGCTGAAAAACAAAAACCCTCCAACGACCCAATGGTTCGCCGATAAATGGGATTCACGACATGCCCTCAGCCCGACACCCCGATTTCAACCTGACGTGCCTCCCAAATACGACGACAGCCACACGGTGCGACGCGTACCCGACATTATCGAGCCTGTCGCTGAGAGGACGGTGACCACGATGACGCATCGTGCCCGACCTTCAACAAACACAAGCCGAGATACGACGCACCGACGCACCCGGAACTCAAGGAAGGCGGCGTCCGACACCCTGTTGTCCATCGCCGGCTTTGATGTACTCAACCCCATAAAAACGGGAGCCGACTACGCAGTAATGAGGGGATCATTTGCGTTTAAGATGAAGGGAGTTACGACCAGATGGGACGGTCCACCCGTACGCACAGCAACAGGTCATCTCCTATCGCCACGTGCAACGTGCACATCGCGAATTCCCATACAGGTTACCACGTCCCCCTTGTGTTCGTCATTTTACCTAGCTACTCGGACGACAAAATTCTCGGAATGCACTTTTTGGCGAGCGACGGTGCAATATTTGATCCGCAGAGACAGTCAACAACTTTTTCCTCTAATCACTCTGTAACGATGGAAGCGAAACACCGAAAAGTTCGCGGATGATCACGTCACCCTGCTACCCCGCGCAAGCTTGATGATAATCGTCTACTGTGAAGCTGCTGCTCCTGATTTCATAGATGTAGAGAATAACTAAAATTTGCTTTTCCAGCGCGGTGTCTCCGTCGCAAGAGGGATTGCGCGCTTGAAGCATCACCAGTAATTTCAGTCAGTAATTTCACGGAGGAGTACCCGCATTTAAACAAAGGCGCTGCAATTGGGTTCCTCGAAGAAACGCAGAAAGCAAGTGACGTGATAGCGGTTGCCAACTTCGAACACGCGCGTGAAGATGCCTCCAAATTTCGTCATGCATTTTAAGGCAACGCGGCGCTACCGAGAGAGAAACGGAACAAATTATTCGCTTTTCTGCCTCGCTACACAGAGTGTTCTTCGTGGAACACAAAATTACGTCAGACACCTCTAAGGAAGCACCGAATTATAAGCGAAGATGAAGCCCAACCTACCCTACAGCCACCGCACAGCGTGCCTGCACACGAGCGGCAAGCTATACGGACACAAGTGGAAAGCATCCCCAGCGATGACATTATACAGCCATCGAAAAGCCCCTCGGCTGCGCCGGTGGTACTCGTGAAGAAAAAAGACGGCACATTAAGGTTCTATGTTGACTACAGACGGCTTAACAAAATCACCAAAAAGGACGGGACGTGTACCCGCTGACCGAATCGACGACGCCCACGGCCACCTGTAGCACGTGAAGTACTTCGCATCGATGGATCTCAAGATAGGCTAATGGCAAATTGAAGTGGACAAGAGAGACCGACAGAAGGCTGAATTATTAACCACGGACGGGCTATGCGAGTCCAAGGTGATGCCTTCTGGGGCTGTTCACGGCACCAGAACTTTTCAAAGCCAATGACACTGTGCTAGCTGGCCTGAAGTGGCACACCTTCCTCGTATAGGTCGACGACATTGTTATATTCGCCCGGACTTTCGACGAACAGCTGGCAATTTGGTAGTCTGTACTCTAGGGTGAAGCCTGAAGCCTGAATACTGAGGCCTGAAAAGTGCCCATTTGGGTACGAGGAACTGAAGTGTTTGGGCCACGTCGTCAACGCCGCGGGAGTCATGCCTGACCCTGAGAAAACTGGAGCCATCGCGAACTTCCCGAGGCCGAAGGCTTGCGAAGATTTCTGGGTCAGTGCGCGTAATGCCGGTGCTTTGTCCAAACCTTAACGCATTGGAGATACACTCACGCGCTTGACGAAAGATAGCACCTCTTTCGGCTGCGAAATGGCTCAAGAGGAAGCTTCTGGAGGCTGCAATAGTTCTCGCTTGGTTCGACGAAAACGCCGATACAGAAATGCACACGTACGCCACTGATAAATGCTTCGGTTCCGGCTCGTGCGAACCCGAAGCGTTGGCGACAATGTGTCGCCGATGCCAGCCGTTGTCAAGAGAGGAACTACTAGGCCTATGAGAGAGTGCCTCGCTATTATAGGGTCCATTTAAAATTTCGCCCTTACGTGTATGGTAGGCTATTTAAGGCTGTGACACGCCACCATTGCTGTGTTGGCACGCCAATTTGAAGGACCAATGAGGTCGCCTTAGGCGGTAGAGCTTGATGGAACTGGGAAACCTCACTTCAGCCACCACTCTGTCGCGACTGGCCATCTCGGCTCAGTCACCCTTGTTTTGACGATGCCGTGCTCCGTCGGTTATTGTCACGGTGCATAGCAGAGCGATGAAGTTCTCGAACCGACCAAGAGTTGCATTAACATTTATACACAATATGTACAAAGGAAACAAAAGCGTTACATTGCTCGCACAATGGTGAGAGAACGTCTCTACTTGGTGCCTCCGAAAACTGCTGCGTTCGTATGATCCTTCCGGGATGGTTTGCATCTCAAGAGTCCATTACACCCGCGACAAGTTTGAATCGCTCCAACTGAGAATCTCACAGGCTGAAGTTTGAATCCTACGAATAGAGGGGAAGCGATTGCGTCAGCCAAAGCCGCCAGCACAGACAAGAAAAGGCGACACAGCGGGGCCGTCTCCAGGCGTGTAGCTGCGTGTCTGCCCCGTGCAGTTTGTCCGAGGAATGATTCGTCCCAACCATGGCGAAGGGCAAAGGACAGGCGATTCTGCGGCGCCTTCAAGTTGGGGCACGTCTGCCGCGGGCGGCTTGGGCTGGGCGCTCGGGCACAACAAGCTGTGCCTGCAACAATTTGACGTCACAATCTTCTATAAATCCAGCACGAAAAACTCCGATGCCGACTGCCTGTATGCCATCCCCGTCGACCCACCACCACAGGACGCCGATGAAAACAGCACGTTTTTCGGAGTTATGATGAAGAGTGACCTAGCTTCCCAAAACGGGACGACACCGAGTTACTCGTCATGATCGACTACCTCGAAGGACCTTCAAGGGCAACGTCCCATCATTCAGCCACAAATGTTCGGTACTGGTAAAGAAAAATTTTAACCCCAGAACGAGAAAGAATTATCTTCTTGTCGTCCGTCCCCAGAGCTCTTCCGGACGAACTTGTAGAAGCGTTATACGACAACCCGTCTTCCGGGCATCTCGGCACAGCTCCCCCTATTGGAAAGGCTAAGGCAAAATACAACTGGCCTCATTATACAACCGATGTCTGCCACTAAGTCCGGAGCTTTCCGTGACTGCCAGCGACGAAAAACGTTGCCGACGCCACCCGCCAGACTTCTGAAGCCTATTGCCGTCCCATTAAAGTCGTTCCAACACATTCGAATGGACCTTCTGGTTCTGTTCCCTACGTCGCGATCTGAAAACAAGTCGATCATCGTAGCAAGAGACTACATGACGCGCTATGCAGAGACCACCGCACTTCCCAGGGGGACTGCACAAGAAGTCGCGAAGTTCGTCATAAACCAAGTTGTGCGGCGACATGAAGCCCCTGAAGTCCCTATCACGGAACGCGGAATGGCTTTTAATGCGGAGCTTAAGCAAGGAATCTCACGCTACAGCAACACGGATCACCGAAGAACGACGGCGTACCACCCCCAAACGAACGGGCTAACGGAACCTCTGAACAACACGATCGCAGATATGTCCATGTACGTCGGAATGGGACATAAGACGTGGGACTAACTTCTCCCGTATGTCACGTTTGCGTGCAACACGACTATCCAGTAAACTACGCAGGTGACACCGTTTGAGCTTGGCTACAGAAGACGGTCAACTACAGTGCTTGACGCTACACTTCCGCACGTAGAAGCCAATGATCTCAGTGCCTACGTCCAAGGATACCTTAAGCGCTCGGAAGAGGCCCGCCAGCTCGCTCGTGTTTGTACAACGGAGCAGCAACTGGTGGATGCGGGATGTTACAACCTGCGATGCCAAGACGCCGAGTACCACCCAGGGGATTGCGTGTGGGTTTTGACTCCCATCCAACAACGCTGACTCGCAGAGATGCTTTGGTGACAGTATTTTGTACCCTACCGGATTCTATGGCGTGTTGGCCAACTTACCTACGAGGTCATCCTTGACGGGGATTCCGGAAAATCACGACGACGCACACTGCCCAGTCTTCCAAGTGGTTCGCCTGAAGCCTTACTATGCAAGATGACGGATGTTTTTTTGTTGTTTGTTTGGACTGTCGTTTTATTTCAGGCTAGGTTTGATGCCCTATCAGAGGGGGGTAATTCTGCAAGCCATGCATTGGGTTTGTTTGTATTTTTTTACAGCCCGGTCGTGCCGGCCTTTGTTATCTGGGTCCAAAGTGAAGCACGGGTTCTATTCTTTATTTGTTATGCCGCACGGGTTATTGCAGTTGATTGGGAGAGTGTTTCGCCCTTACGTCACTAGCCTAGAATAGTCTTCTTGGATGTACAGTTTCTCGATGCAATTTAACGGTTCGAGAATCACTCGCGCCGAAAGATGAGTACCCGGACAGCTGAGGCCACTGCATTTGATTCGGCGGCACGCGCCTGCGCAAATCACTGTGTTGACTGCTGGTTCGCTTCCTGTGCTTTTTTGAGTTTTTAGGGGAGCAGAAGTTAACTCCAATAAACTTTTTTCCTTCAAGCCAAATGTGTCATCTTTAGCTTCGTAACAATATTTGGGTTGATTCGGCCTTTCGCCTTACTTTTGCTTTATGGCCATGACCATGGTACCAAAAGAAAAAGTTACATTGTTCCACACGGGCTGGATTTCACCGTGTGAAGCAGACCTATCAATTCGACTCCCTCGGTTAGATCAGGTGTGGTGAGGACACTTCTCTTCGGAGTGGCCCGCTCTTCTAAACTGACCCGGGAGTAGCCATCGGGCCAGTGTGCTGCGTTCACGGGGGACTCCCATATCTTCAGCGACACTGGCCGTAAGGCTTAGACGGAACACCTATTATAAACATGTTCTTCATTTGAACATCTGAGAACTGGTCACATTGCAGGCACAAGCTCTACCCTGGAAACCTCCGTCTTTACCAGGGAATATGGAACACCATAATCGCTCTATTATTGCACTCCTCCGTTACGCGGGAGGCACATTTTAGGTGTAAACTACGTCTTTTCTGCGAGGCACATGGTCACATAGAAAAACGTGTCCTCACATACTACGAGCTCAGTGCTGAAGGCACTGTAACGCCATAAGGAACAAACTACAGGTGTGGTTTTTTTTGGGGGTATCATTTCACAAGGCTCTCACATGGTCACCCACGTATTCCATCTAAGCAAGAAGCTTACATTATTCTTCGCAGATTGCCTTTGTCTTCCAGCAAGTCCGGAGTTTCGACTGTCCTGACTGTTCTTCGGCTGTACACAGTGCTTGGAATTGATTTGTACGCTAGAGCTGTCCAGTGTTGATCCACTGGAAGTACCATCAGTAACATCTTTAAATGGCATGCACGCGGAAACGTCAGAGATTTACGGTATTCTAAAAACTAATTATTTCGTGTCAACCCCAGCAACATAACAATGACCCACTCTTCGCTCTTGGTATGCGATATCTGCTTTGCGCGTGTCTGCAGGTTGCGCAAACACAACGAAGTTGTATGTTACACTCAACTTGACAACCAAGGTACGTTACTGATTACGGCAGAATTACCAGCATCCACACCTTCATCTGAATCCCCCAGAATATTCTTCACGACAGCTACCGGGAACCATCACCATCACTAGCCTATCTACGCCCACTGCAGGGCAAAGGCCTCTCCCATTATTCTCCAATTGCCTCGGTCCTGTGCCAACTGTGACCAATTTATCCCCGCAAACTTCTTGATCTCATCTGCCCATCTAACTTTCGGCCGCCCCTGCAACGCTTGCCTTCTCTAGGGATCCACTCTGTTACCCTTAATGACCAGCGGTTATCTTGCCTTCGCATTACATGCCCTGCCCACGTCCATTTCTTCTTCTTATTTCTACTAATATGTCTCCTGACCCACTCCGCTCTCTTCTTGTCCCTTAATGTTACACCTATCATTTTCCGCTGCATTGCCCGCTGAGTCGTTCTCAATTTAGGTTGAACCCTCTTAGTGAGCCTCCAAGTTTCTGCCCGTAGGTGAGTACCGGTAAGATGCAGCGGTCATACACTTTCTTCTTCAACGACAATGGTAGGCTGCTATTCATTATCTGAGAATGTCTTCCATATGCACCCCACCCCGTTCTGATCCTTCTAATTATCACTGCCTCATGGTTGGGATCTGGGGTCACAACTTGGCCTAAGTAGATGTATTCGCTAACCACTTCCACTGCCTCACCACCTATCTCAAACCGCTGTGCGGTCCCTAAGTTATTGATCATTTCTTTAGTTTTCTGCATATCAATTTTCAGGCCCACGGTTCTACTCTGTTCGCCCAGTGGCGGAAAGCATGCTTTGCAATTCGTCCCCCGAGTTACTTAGCAAGGCAACGTCATCAGGAAATTTGAGGTTACTGAGGTATTCTCCATTAACCCTTACTCCCACCTGTTCCAAATCCAAAGTTCTGAATACGTCTTGTAAACATGCTGTGAACCTCCCATGAAAACCGGGAACAACGTGCCTCAAAATACGCGCAAGGAGCATATTCCGGCTCTTCCCCTACGATTCCTGGCTCCGCCGTACATCCCGTAGAGATACTCTGCCCACACTAATCTGTGCACTATCGAGTTATTGGCAGGCGCGTTCGTTACAAACAAGGTATAAATGACCTCAACTCTCTTAAATTTTGGGCCCTACCCCTCACAAAATAACAATGGAAGAAAATATTGCACGAAAAAAAACCGGCTCCAGCAAAAGTATCGTATGTTAAAAGTAAATTTAAACGAATGTTCTCTAAACAAATCTCATGTATAAAATACAAAAGAAGTAACAAAACAGGTAGCCTAGTTAAGCGTAATTTCGACCAGTCAACGCTGCACAGAAGGTTGTAAACTAATGCCGCTGAGCGAACGCCGTCTCTTCAACTAGGGGGGCAATGGAGGCGAAACGCAAAAACGCCCCTGTGTACGAGATTTCAGCCCACGTTAGAGATCCCCAGATGGCCGAAATTAATCCGGCGCCCTCCCATACCGCGCCGCTTCATCGCCCTCATCGTGGCAGCGTGTTAAACCCTACAATCAATAAACTGGGGGAACACTTGCAGATCAGAGCTTTTGTCATCACTAGGCGCCGCTCCTCCCCGAAAGGCGCCTCGCCACCGAAACGTCGGCGCCGTTCGGGCACTCCCCACAACTTCTTGTCGGCTTCTGAACTACTCGCAAAGTCTCCTCATACTTGTTGGCCCATCTTTTTTCCTTGTCCACTTTGCTGAGCCGAGTTGTGAGAGACGCCCAGCACAGTTGCCCGCGTGAACATCTGCCCCACGACGCACACTCCTAACACCTGGTCGTCTACTCGGTTCGTCGCCGCCACCTTCGTCACACTTCTTTCCGTAGCAATTTTCTCCTTTACACTGTAGCTCCGCCGTTCTCGAGGGACGCCCGGTAAGGTTGGAGCTGAGGCTTAAACAGCTCCACTATTACCACGCCCACTAGGTGTGCACCTGAAACTCTAGTAAGACACTGATGCAGCAGCTTCAAGGCACACATTGAACTTCGGGCATGGAACCAGCTATAAAGCACATGAACTCGGTGGCGATGTTAGCCATGAATGTGTTACTGAATCGAGAGAGGAGGTGCGGTTGTTTGTAAGCTCGAGATTCCACTTCAACTATCCAATCATTACAAGGCATGGCTCATCGTATGCGGATCAATACTGCATTTATAGGATCCTTCCGCTTCAAATGCAACGACCTGCTTCACCACTCTGCCTATGAAGACGTGGAATGCACAATAAAGTGCGCAGAGCGTCTTTTGCAGCGTTTTCAGGTTGGCCCCTGCCAGACCTATTGCAATTGAGGGACGTACTGGCTCAGAGTCATGTTCAAAACACCTCTTTCGAGAGACAAAATCTGTTTGGTGTACCTACAAATCACAAATCCCGAGAACACTGTAAATAACTAAAAGCACTTGCGCGCAGCGTCACTGCCATCACCATACTCGTCACTGCATTTCTCTGGCGCCGGTAGCCACATAAATAAAGCGGACACAGCCAGTCTGTTTACATATCGTTTGCCTTCTCTCTTTGAATGTGGCATCCGAGTTCTTTTATATCGTATCCTTGTTCCCACTCACGTTCATCTAATAGTGTACATAGAACACATTTCTTTGTTATGTGCCGACAGGTATTGGGTCTGTATTGTGTTACAACAGGTATTTTAACTATATGCATAGAAGTACTAAAGAATGTTATTTAGACAATACTAACAGCTGACTTGTGCCGTTCTCCGGCGAGAAAAGTGCTTCAAACGCAATGCAGCAAAAACTTTTAAGTTACACAAAGTAGGAGTTGACGTGACTTCGAATCTGTTGCGTGCAACAGGATACTACGTAAAATCCGTTTATTTCCGATGGTTATGCTACGAACCGAACACATATGCCTGAATATGAATATGCCGGTTGTCAGTTTTCATTGTTATTGTCATGAATTGTCCGTTTTACACTGTGAAAACAATTTCCCACAACTTTTATCGCTTACTGTTTCTACGCGTGTTTATGTTTGTGCGTGTGCTGCCTTACAACAAAAAAGCGTGTTTCAATAAAGAAACCTGGTGGCACGGGGCCTCAAATTGGCCAGTATCGGCCAGCGGGAGATCATTGTTTTCTTTCAAACTGGACTATTCAGGTATCATTTAGTTAGAAGATTCATGAAAAAAAGAACAAGATTGAACTTAAAATTGCCTTGAGCTGCTTCTCATCAATAATTTTTACAACACTGTCTTCTACCTCACGCCAGTGGAAAGAAAAAAAAATATTTCAAAAAAGAGGACGAATGAATTTTTGTTGATAATAAATCTGATTTCATTCGCACCGCCCACAGAAAGGCATCCTTAGTTCATTGTTTGTCGGCTTTGGCTGCCAATCATCACTCAGGTCAGCAGGTTGAGCTGGGTATTCAAGTATAGGCTAGCCAGATAAACCTTGCACTGCTGCAAGGAGTTTTTGGAAAGGAGAGCATATCTGAATACGTTGGCACTTCCATACTGTATGGTAAAGCGTGCCAAGGTGGGGTGTTTGTTGGTAAGGAAGAATAGATGGAGGTGGGTGGGATGGGGGCGGGTATTTGTCAGGAATCACCGCCAAGCTGTACCTTACCTTCACGAGAGGCGCGGTTAGGGGAATGAGAGGATGTAGCCGGTTGGCCTGCCACGAGCGACAATTTCTGCGTAGCCATCCAGTAGGTGGAGTACTGGAGTACTCTTGTAGGGGCAGAGATTGGCCTCCTTCGGCAACGGCATGGTGTATCAAATCACCAGCTTCGGCGCGAGCCGCTTAATTGCCGGTGATGTGTCCAGGGGCACAGACATTGTGTATGTCAGTTGGTGACGAAGAGGTTTTAAGGATCCCTATGGCTGATAAATACACGGCCAATTTCGTAGTTTCGGCGGGCTGTCTCCTATTCAGAGAGATTAGTGGCTGCTTCACAGCGGAAGTTGTGGCCAGGGTAATAGCAATTTCCTTGGCTACAAGTGAGGTTATAGTAGAAGTGGTTCTATTGACACATTGACAGTAAGCCTAACTATAGAGGCTTCGTGACCTGCGCGCCGGTGTAGATGTAACATCTGCGTATGGGGCGGTGCCGTCGACATCGTATCGCGCAGTCAGCGATCGAGCACGAGCAGCCCAGAGGCCAACGTGGTAGTTGGCGTGCATAGAGTTGTAGGCAATCGCTCGACTGCAAAGTGTCGAGGAAAACAACCAAGGAAGGGTAGCGCTCAAAATCAAAGCAATATATTGAGAAGCTATTAAACTGCGGTGGGACAATATAATGGTGCAATAACTGCAATTCTAAGTGCACCATGGCCTGAGGAGATCCACTCAGGAGCGCTTGCAGTCGAAGAGCAAAGATATTTTATGTTTAATGTACTAGCTTCCCGTCGAAAATTGTTCCCATGGCAATATTATACCGTGAAACCAGGCAACGTGCATGGGGAAACCGCACCTCAGTGTCCAGTGGCGCCCAAGAAAGAATACGTAAAACCAGGCACCCATATCAGCGAGTCTGTTATTCCTACTATGTCACAAAGTAAAAGCGCAGCACACTCTGCGTACTACACGTGCATCCCTCCTTCATCGTGCTCTTTGTTACGTGGCTCAATCGAATCACTCAATAGCTCCGGGGCAGGTTGAAAGACAGTTTACAACCTCCTCCACGCCCAACAAAGTGTACTAATCCAGCATCAACGGGCACAGAAGCGTTATTGACACACATTCGACAGCAGGCGCCGATCGACAGCAGGCGCTGATGCATGCTCTCGGTTATGAGGTACTGTTATGAGCAATATGAAAGGGAACACAGGAACGCGTAGCAAACAGCCTCGAAACAGACTCTGATCGACACGCCGATGGCGCTGCGTAAAACAAAGGGGGAAAGGAGGGTGCTCTTCCACTAACGGTTGGCACTCCCGCCATGATGGCATTTCTACAAAGCAGCAGCTAACGCCATCTCGCCGATAATATTGTATCATCCGACAACCCGTAAGGCGCGCGGCGGGAATGGGAACAGTTGTTAGAACAGCGTACCCCTTTCCACTTTCTTTCCGACGGTGGCCGCTGCGTATCACTCATATCTGGTAATGAGGGTGTTTGTTACAGGTTCCTGTGTTCCCCTTCATATTGCTCATAACAGTACGTGCAACAATGGTAGGCGAGCAGCAAGATCAGGCACATCATGTCATGTGAATCCGCATTCTGAATACTTTTGTTCAGCTTCGGGATACGGCCCGTAACCTGAAAAAAAAAACCGGTCACTGACGCGGTACGCCTTCTGTTTGTCTGGCGGTATTTTGACCACGAAGAGGTTAAATTTTTTTTAAGTCCTGAGTGTTTCGGCAGTCAGACTGAGACGTTTTCCATGCTGCTTGCTCTGAGGGCTCACCCCTGACGTGTGCGGTGAGCTGGAAAAAAGGTATGTGAAGTCGACGTGAACGTTTCACGGGTGACCATTTTGTGCGACATATATCACAGATGCGTAAAATAAAATGGTTAATTTTCTACATTTTTGTTATACTCATCTTCGGCCTTTTGCTTGTTAGCTTTGTTCCGGGCTCTCATAGGTTCCTCATTTGATGCAAGTCGTATGACGAGTCCGCAAGCCTTTGATTGTCAGCCAGGTGAACGAGAGGTCATTTTCAAGCTAGCGTTTCCTGATACCGTCCATGCGAAATGATGTCTTTGCCTGAAATTTCTCGGTAAGATTTGAACCGCGCTGCGACATTCTAGTGGTATCTGGGTCTCAAGATATTTGTAATGGGAAGGCGGCCTAGTCGTTTTTCTGAGCATTTATTAGAACAACGCACATTTGGATACTTGTTTTGATGCGTATGCTTCCACCACCATGCCAAAGGTCTTGCTGAGTCTAGCCCATCTTTCTGCTAGTGGCTATTATTACAGGGTTGTCTTCGTCCCGCTGCGCTTCTCTCGCACTCGGCATCAACTTCCACAGTTGGTAAGCGCCAATGAGGAAAATCACGCGGGGCTCCCGATTATTGTCCGGTTAAATGACTTAGTTCGCTAGATGTTTTCCTCCCGCTGCCATAGCTTAGAGAAACAGGTAGCACTAGAAAGTTCAGCCAACTCTTCGGTTATGGAAGGCACGACCTTGGCTTCGATATCGACGGTAGGCTGTCGTGCGGACTGCGGGGCGTAAGCTTCACTATTGGGTATGGTTGTATCGGTCCGCTCACTATACCGAAAGCACGGATGGGGAGTTTTATATCGACGACAGTAGTGAGCTTCAGCTTGAGAGAAACACTCTCTTTTACGACCATTCGCCGGCTCCCATTTTCGATCGCTCCGCGCATGTAGAAACCACGCTACCGGGGTTCGGCGCCGAAATCGGTGTGAGAAAACCGCGTTTAGTGTGTCTAGTATCGCCCAAAGATCGGTACACAAAACCAAGCATCCATTTCAGCGAGCTTGTTATTCCTTCAAGTTCACATAGGCAAAGATGAGCACGCCTTGCGTGCTGCACCTACATTCCTCCTCCATTGTTTTCTTCGTTCTGTGTCTCATTCGAACCCCTTTACTGTTCAGCGGGAGGTTTAAACCCTATCTACAACACGGGGTCCAGGCGGAAGCTTCAAAGAGCTCTGTAATTCACTGCTGTACAGTGGCCGTCGGAGTTCTACAGGTCGGAGTTCTACAGTGCTAAACGTCTCCTCTCTGGACCAAATAAAAATGCTACACCTGTGCCGTACGTTTCTTTTTCTGTTGTTTGCATGTTTCTGCGTATTTTTTTAGAATGAACCAAATAACAAAATTCCAAGCTTTCTGACAACTTTGTCGTGGAAGACGGAGTGACTTGGCGCTGATCATCTTGGGTTAGAAAACTGACGCTCACGTTTTCTCCAATCTGAACTGAAGGAATTTGAACGGGGCTATATATCCTATGGATGTAATACCGTAATTACCCGGTACTAACGCGCCCCCGATTGCAACGCGCACCCGATTTTTCTTGGCAAAAAAACGAAAACACTTGCACCTCCCATTGTAACGCGCACGGAACTTTGTGAGCAAGAAAAATGGGGACGCGGTGGAGAGAGCATAAATGGGGCTGATGATCAACCATGATCCTCCGGGATGGCACCTGCTTGACTGACCAGGGTGTTGCAGGGACAATATAAGACCTAACAAATATGGAGGCTAGAGGCTTCTTTCATTTTATTAAATTTCGATAACGCGACACACGCCGCAAGTAAATCGTAATGGCCGCGAAATGGCGAACCTAGTCCACGGAGCAAAAAACGCGTGGACAGCTTGAAAGGCTTTCTCTGTGAGCAACTATCGTTTGGTTTTAAGGCGGAGGCCTTGGCTCCCTACATTTCCAGCACGCGCGTTGTGAAAATTAGTTCTCCAGAAAAAGTCAAAGTGGCATGAGAAAGGGAGTCTGAGCCGGGGCGCTATGAGCTATGAGCGCTATGAGCTTCGGACGGGGCTGTCCTGAGGGATATACTCGGGTACAGTTAAGAACTAGTAGCTCATGTGTATAGTGTATTCCCTCCACGAAGCGACGGACCCGGATGGCTACGTGCGCGCGCGTTCTGAATAGAAATTAATGCGTAACAACATCTTAATGCGTAACATATCTTCATGCGTAACATCATCTTCTTAATGGTAATGCGTAACATCATCTTCGTTTTCACACGTAGTTCTTTTGCTCCCCGCTGCGGTATGGAAAAAAGATTGAAGTGCGAGATTTCACGGTGACTACTTGTGACACGTTCAAAGTACTAAAAGTAATGCACGTTTTGTACTCATCGCGGCCTTTTGCTTGTTGTCACCGTCCGGGTCCGACAGGTTCCATTTGACAAACGTTAAGACGAGGCAGGTGATGAGCCAGGTACGGAGTATGAAAGAGCTTCCTGATACCGTATGCAATGACCCACACCAGAGTCCGGTCAGTCTGCGCGCCCACCTTTTCCTAGTCGTCTTTTACGCTGGGCTATAGCGCCATGGGGCATTGTCCCACTCTCCCGTGATAATATAGTGCAGAGATGCTTCTCAGTAAAAATAAAGGGGAGGCCACGATGTTACTAATAGGGATCGGTACAGTTTTTATTTGAGATGGTTCTGCTCGTACGGCACCCAAGTTGAAATTAAGCGCCAGATGAGGAGACGCTGACGAAATGCACCAGATATGAGAAATCCCGAGCTGTGTTACAGGAGTTTCTCAGGTTATAGCCAGCGAAGCATTGGGCTCAGAAAGTTCTAAGCCCCTGTATCGGTTTTCTATCATGCAGCCGCAAGGTAGGATTAATGAAGACTTTGGGGTAAATCTCTGGCCCCGGACGGTCGCACTTTGATGCCTGGATAACGGCGACGGACAGCTCGGAGCTTCAGCATTAGAGCGTACTCGACGTGACGAGATTCTAAGCAGTGCTGATTTGAGAGGCTCCTGCTAGACCAGGCACGGGGAGGCGAGGCTTTGTGCGAAAACGCGGGACCTGTGCCATCAAATCGCATAGGGGAAAGCACCATTCCGCCATATGCTTCTGTTATTCCTTAGTTCACATATCTAGGCGCGGGCCTGTGTCCCTCACCTACTTTCCTCCTCCATTGTTTGCTGCGCATTCGTGTCTCTTCAGCCCCTTTACGTTTGGGCGGGAGGTTTAAGCCCTATCCACAACACGGGGTCCCGGAAGCGAGGGCACGATAATTCACAGCTGTACCGTGGGTCGGGTCTACGCGGGCAAGTCTATCTCTCCTCTCGGGACCAAATCGCCATCTACACCTGGAGCCGCGTTTCAACTTGTGGCGCTTTCGAAACAAACGGAAATGAGTGAAGGATATAATCACGTTCGGTGCATCCGAAAACTGTCGGTTTCTTGGCTCGGTCGGTAGTGCGCGGGCACCTTGCGTTCCGCCCGCGGCGCAGGGGTTCGAACAGGGGCCGGATCTGTATTTTTTTAGTGTAGTGGCCTGGCTGCGGACTCCGACAAGGCGCGCATGCGGAATACGACATGGCACGCCAACGCCGCGTGACATTGTGAGTTACTAAAATGCTATGCATGTTTAAAAAAACGAATGCGAGAGAACCGGTGATTACTTCTCAAAAGTAACTCACTTATCTCACTCCTCGTTGCTCTCCGCTGACCACAACATCTCGTCCTTGATGCCGTCAAGCGCGCTCGCGATGTCACACTTCTGAACGAACGTTCAACCATGGTTGATGGGATCGTGGCACACACCTCGCACGCCCATCCCGCGGGCTTCTCCAGAGGCGCACGCTTCAGCCGACCACTCGTTTTTGACGCGTGAGAGCCGCTGCTGCCATTCCTATTATCAAGCGCGCAAGTGGAACGATTTGACGATTGGTGTGAACACCGATAGAAAAGCCTAGGCGCCTAGCTTCCTGCGTCCGGAAAATTGTTGCTAAAAGCTTTGGCGCCATCTTGAGATGGCGACGGCGATGGGTAGGACGAAACGTTCGCTGTTTCGGCAGTTTTTGTTTCGTATCCGAATCTAACGTGCATGCGATTTTTTGACCTATTTTTCCGGAAAAAAGTGCGCGTTAGAATCGGGTAAGTACGGTAATACCATGCTTCTTAATGACCGCGTTAGCAAATAACACTGAATCTTGAAATTTGTGTACGAGAGAGTGTGGAGGCGGAAATGTGTTGCAGCGTATGAGCAATAAATCCTTGCTTAGGTTCTGGCTTTTGAAGTTCAGTTGTGCGTAGAAATTCAGCCCCTGGCTACTAGTGCTCGTGACTAATAGGCGCGGTACAGTTTGGTAACCAGACACATGTGCTGGCACAGCACCCACCTCACACTCAGCTGCGGACCATGATCTCTGATCATTGTTTCAGGCGAGCTCTAGTTTATCCGGAGTCAGGGTCGAACGCGTTTCGCTTTCAAACTAGCATCGGCAACGGGATTCCCGGGTGCTCGATGTGGCGTGGACGACCGGCCATAATTGCGACCCAGGGAAAGCCATTCCAAATCCTAGATGTGCGGAGCAAGAAGGGGCAAGGAAATATTACTGCGTGGTCACCGGTGCTGGCCGTTTGGAGACCCCGAGGGCAGAATCAAGCTTCCGAAAAAGTTACGGCAGCAAAAGCGGCAACCCGTACCGTGGGTGAGTAGTGGGCGTACATGACTCCGCTGCCTGTGGGGTCTTTCTGAGGCGCGCGTAAGCCTAATGCCGAAGCGAAGCAATACCTGGGGACAAACCCGAGCGGCACTGAGGCCTGCAGAATCGGTGTTGACACAGCATACTTCAACCTAACCCACATCATAACCTTGCTGATCAGGGGGACGTGTGCTCTCGTGGTCACTTGAGCGCCGGATGCGATAAGCGTTTATGCCAGTGACCAAGAGAGCGCTCATGTGGTAGCAGGTAAGAGTAGGAGGTTGGAAACCTCATGGGCGTGCCAATTTAGTGAAGAGTGGCTCTTGACCGTACGGTCTACGACAGAGTTCAGAGAAACAGACAACTTACCACAGTGAAGACAGCTTTGCCATCGACACAAATTTCAAACTTCACGTTCACTTCCGCCGATTTGTGATTGTACGCAGAGCGTCTGCTGCATCAGAGCGGACGTGCCCTGAACGTGCCTGATATAGACATCTGGAAATGGCTGAATCCAGTGAATTTCTTCATCGGGATCAGCAAGGACTATTCCGATTACTTGTGATACGTGAGCACGACTGGTGCGAAGTGACTGTGAGACAAAGCCGGCTGTGCAACACGATGCTCATGCTCTAAGTGAAGACCCTGGGGGCAGCATAAGTATTCAGCTTTCAGTAAAAAATCTGGATCAAGTTGCGAGTTACTGGCCTGTAGATGAATTTGTTTGGCAAGAATGATGTGGATAGACAGTTTAAACCCCACACTACTGTCTCGGAATCGACCGGCAGAGCATTCCGCTTAAAAATGTTTTTTCACGATGTTACAATTGAAATTGAATGGCAATTCCAGCAAACATGTCGGCTTCTTCTTCTAATAAAGAACCTTGTCTCTCTCACTTCCTTCGGGTGGGACTTTATTACTACAGCTAAACGTTTCTTCAAGCTTTGAATATACAGCTGTCGTTCGCGTTGTTTGCCTTTGTAGCATCAGCCAGCGTGAAACATGCCAAATCTAAGTAACTTACAAATGAGTTACAACATGGCCGGTGTGAACCCGCTCTCCCTCACTGAGCCGAGCCCAGAGCGCCTGAGAGTGTCCAGACAGGCCTTGGCTAGAAGCGGCGTCTGCTATTTGATGAATGTCAAGGTGTAGATGCATGCCTGCGTCCAAAACAGAATTCATCCTTTTTATGAGGCCCCACTGCTATCGTCACCCATCTCACAGAACCTACTTGCTAGATTTGCCACAACAATATCTTATACGTAGAAAATGAAATAAAGGCATTTGTCTAGGTCACAATTTTACACAAATACTCCAACGGATGAGTTTGGAACCTAAAATATCGATGTATTTGCTGTTTCAGGAAATAGTTTTACTGCCGTGTTACCCACTTTTTATTAATATGGTGCAAGTAGTGAAGCGAAGACTGCGTCGAATGTTCTATTTGAGCAACACACTCATCGTGTTATTTTTCTTGTTACAATGGCTTCGAAAGAGAATTGGTCAGTACTTTAGTTATAGTAATTGGCCCAGTATCAATTTTGTGTTGTACTAAATACAACCACATGGTGAAACTCATTTCTGATGAAAAGGATTGGGCTTAATTTAAATCACGTGCCTTGTTTGTTTTCATTGACCGCTTCATTTTACTCCGTCTCAAATGTATGTCAAAAGTTCAAAGTGCCCGAATGCTGAAGCCCAAAGTTGTAAGAGTAACATCGCAGTATTTTGGCAGGTGTCTAATTAAAGAAGATATTAATATAGGCTGCTATGTTGTTCGTGGGTTCAAAGACACAGAACAAGATTTATTTTCAGACATAACCTCACCGGGGCTGCGCAAATACGGTGGCGCAAATTCAACCACTGAATTCCACCTACGGGAGCCATAATAGGCCTGGCCAGGGCCTACTCCGGTGAAAATTATATAGAGGTGCGCATGCAAAAGTTTCCCGTCACTTCGGAAATATAGCGAAAGATCAAGAGTAGGTTAGCCCCCCAAAGACGCACGTGTCCGTGCTCCGTAGCGCCACGAAGCCCAAAATAAGCTCTTCAAATGCTGCATCGAATCATGTTCAAAATGATGAATTTTTTTTGTGTCCGGCAGTAGCCCGAAATAGTAAATACATCTGATATAAAGAAGTAAAGAATACTGAACGCAGCTCTACAAGATTAGTAACATATCCATACCAACGATACAACAATAATTTTAACACATTTTGTTTACTTACCACTTTATTTGGTGTTACGCCTTCACATCCTTTATTTATTATGGTAAGTACGCATTGACCTGAACTATTACATTTTCCAGTCTTATATGTCAGCTCATCATTATAACCAGGCGCTAATGTCTGCGAGTGATTGAAAACAGTAAAGGAAGTCGGTCATTACGCAAGCACTTCTCTTGAAGAGCTTATGAAATACCGAACTGGAGAACGATGTGTGATATTTATTAAACATGGCCTTCTCTAGCGCCAATTAGAGCGTTGGCTGACATGGGGGTGACCAATACGCACTAAACAAATTTGGCATGAAGCCACTTCTGCCTTAAAGTGTATGAGGACTGAAGCAACAGTTACGCACCCTAAAACATTCCAGCTTACCGTGATGTAGTATAAATTGCATTTCTGTTTCTGGGTTAGTTCAATTGTACTTTAGCAATAACAAATCTTCTTGGACAAACTTTTTGTAGCTTCTTGTTGCTGTCATTACCACCAAAGCTGTATATCGAGAACAGACAATTTTGTTTTGGAGGTTTTCAAATGTCAGAAAGTAGATAAACGGAAGCAAAAACTGCGCGGAGAACACGTAATTCTAACAAAAAACAGCTGCATCTGAGTAAAGTCTATGTCGTGCCTGGCATTGCTTCTGGAGATGATATACCTTGCAGCGACGTTTCAATGTCTAGACGAGGCATCACAAATTATTGCGAGACCCAAGGGCCCGTTGTTGTCTGATTTGAACTGCATCCTTCAATCAATCCTTTTCAACCTCGTGTTCTGGCTTTCTCTGGGTCAACTGGCCATCCACGTCATTTCTTCTCTGTGGCATAACGAACGCTACAGAAATTGGCGCGGGCAATATAAACTTTGAAGCTGCAAAAATTTTTTTAGTAGCTTTAAAAACTTGCAAAAGCATACATTACCACATTGTAAAAATTACGCCCACCTCCCCTCGCGGGAACCCTGGTGTGATGTGACGCTGAAGGGGGTTCCATTGTGCGTTTCCGTTGGGTCGATTACTCGAATTGCGTGAGCAATCGTCGGGTAATGCGAGGGAGAGAGAAAGAGAGAGAGCAAGCGTAGCGCGGACGACCGTTGACTGAGAGACCGGCCAGAGCAAGGCACTCCGCTTATAAGGGCAGCGCGCCCGAAGGAGTGCACATTGTGAGCTTGCGCCGCGCGCAGCCCCGCCCACCGGCGGAGTGAGAGAGCGCGCAGCGCTGCGCGCGCCACAGATGTTGGGGAAGAGGGCGCGCTATCACGGGGAGAGGAGAGGGGGTGAGCGGAGGAGACGCAGCTGTGCGGACGCGGACAACGACGACGCAGGAAGGACAGGGCCGCCGGCAAGAGATGCTCCTCTCAGCGTCGCATCTAAAAGTAAACCCGATATTTATTTTTTATGTATGTGTGGCCCACCGGCCCTGACACCACCGAAATGCGTGATATGCTCTCTAGGAGCCACACCCACCAGTAATCATCTCCTTTGGCAGCAGTGTAACCCAGCAGCGTTACGCGTTTGAAGGACTGTCCTTATCCACCCGCAGCCCCAGCCAAGCATGGTGTTTTCTCCTTGTAGGATTTTGCTCTGCCCACTGGCGTCCATCTGCGAATGTAAAGTTGTCCTGCCTTATTTGACACCACCCTCCCTCCGCACTCCCCGTTAGGCCGAGTCGCCATCCTTATGTTCATGACGTTTCGTTCATTCATTCATTGATTTATGTGTGGTGGCGTCATAATGCGTGGCTGCAGTGCCGCCCGCCGTATTTTTCCCAGTGTGTCGCCGCATAGGCTGTAATGGGTTGCGGCTGTTGACGGCACACGGACGCGATACGCATAAGATGCATAGCCGGAAATAAAGGCTTGTTCTAACGTCATGGCAACCGGTGGCACGTTCATTTTATGACGTATTTTATAGCGTCTCGGACTGTGAACTGCATTTAAAATTTAGGGACGGGAAGCCTACTACTCCACTTTGTTTAGATGCAAATATGTACATTTTACTTTGTTCGTGAGTAATGAAAATAGTTGTTCTGTGGAGATAGGCATTGAAAGATGCCACACTTTTGGCAGCCCCTTGTCCTTTCTACATACGGCTCAACAATCTTCGAGGTTGTGTATTTGGCACGGCGGCGTGCTTCATCCAGTGGTGTAGGCGACGTATCGCATGGTAATCACAAACTGTGGCAATATATTGTGGGCCGAAATTCATTTCAGCGGTTCCCTCTCGATGATTGGACGCCCACGGGTCTTGATATAAAGTCTCCTGTCAATATAAAAATCTCTGGCAGTTTATCAATGCGTTTTTCTAATTCTCTCCTCAGCAGTTGATGACACCGTAACAGCTACCGCTTTTCAACATGTATGGAGCTTTCATTGCCAAGATGAACCGACTTCAGGAGAACCATCGCTATACCCCCTGAGTACTGGGTGCAGCAATATCAGTCTTTTTTAAAACTTTCATACTAAGCAACAAATATTGCCTATTGCTATTGTAGTCCTGGTCGCAAGGAGCACGGCAAGGAGTACACGCGCTTCTTGGTCCGCTTCCTCTTTCCTTTTTATATTCTCGTGCCTGGCTTTCCATGGGATGTAAATGACTCTTTAAAGAGGTATTGGGTGTTCCTCCAGCGGCCAACGGTCCACGGGCCTTTTGGGAGTCCGTAATCAAACTTTTGCTTCGATTCTATATACAGGCCCGCTCGTTGGATTCCCAAATAGTCTACAGCAAAAATTGCTAGCTTCGTAGTTTTGGTATGCATCTCGGCGCTGGTGTATACTCTGTTTTCATGATTTTGCAACTTTCGTCGAAAATTTTAACCCTGGATTGTAACGACTCCTTGCGCAGGCTTGAATCTGTGTCTTAGGTTGGGGGAAAGTTTTATTAGGGGACACTAGATCGGTGACATGCCACGTATGGCGTCCAGACGTTTTTTTCTCTGGAGGGGTGGCTAGAGATCTTCCGTGCGGTGGCCCGTCCCGGTATTGGTTTTTCAAGTTACCGCATTTCTGATAGAAGAGTTGTTGATCTGATTTTTTAAAGGTTTTATATAGAGACAATGTAAGGACCTTTTGATGACCGGGATAATTGAGGCCTGTTTTATATGCCGCCCTGAAAATGGTGTTCATTTGGTTTTCCTCGGTGTGGGTTTGTGGCACGGCAGCATGTACGTTATCCGGCTCATGAACAGTATATCCATGAGTCGTATCGTTTCTTCTTCTATCATTCATGCCATTGCCCTGCTTCTGTGTTACTTTACAATAATTTGACATTTTCTGTATTTAGGCGTATTGTGAGACTGGCTCCCCACTTCTCAGAAGGGGCGTACGCAGAGGGAGGGGGCCACCCCCTTCAAGAAAGTAGGGACGAGGGGGATTTTCAAGGCGGATCATAACTTGGAGCTTTTTGGGCGCTGAATAAAACAAAAACAAACCAAGCAGTAAGAACACTAGGTCGATTACTCCGCTGCAACACGAACCTCTTTTTCAAATTTGAATAGTTCTTTTGTCGTTCTTTTGCTCTTCTTTATATTTATCATTGTCCCGTCCTTCCTTCTATCTTGTTTGTTCACCTTCTTCGTTTTCTTTTTTAAGAAGGGAAGTTCGGGCCGAAATCCTAAGTAAAATCGTGATTGTGCTCACTGTCGCCAGGTTCCTGCAATGTCGCATGGCACTGCACGCTGGTTCTTTATACGCTATCATCTTCGTCTAGGTTTACATTGTTTTGAAATGTCTTGTCCCAAGCTTCATCGTAAGACTGTGGCGCAGCGTTTCCGATAATCATGTGTCAAGTATATCCAATACTCCTGTAGCGTTTTCCACGAGCCATTCTTTGGAGGCCTCCCGCCGATGTTGAAAAGACAGAGCGAGCAACCCACTGAGCCTTGCGAACCGATGCGTTTAGTGAAGAGGAATTCACAACCATTTTTTTAAGCGTAATTTTGAATTCAAACAAAAACGTCGCTGCGAACTTCCCGTATAAAGCTGCAACCGAGAGGATATTGCAGCCACGCAGGACTACACACTACAGAAAGATGCGAGTAGCGTGTCTATAGAGCACCGGGCTCTGAGTTTCGGGCACCTTAGAATGAATACACGTTGATGGACGACACTTTGCTACCGACGCATACGTAGGTTGGCGGTGATACAATCTGTCGAACTTGCTAGTGAAGCAATCTTGTAGCCATGTAGGATGCCGAAACTCCCCGTGGTAAGGGGTCTTGCTTTATCTGCTGTGAGCACCCACTGCGTGTGTTGCTGGTGGACGTGACAAATTCCACTTCCACACTCTCAACGTATCTTTCAGGGTTTGTGCACGCGATGCACATTCTATAATGCCGAGGCTTTAAAATGTAAGTTTTACGGTGACGTGCGTCCCACTATGCCTGCAACCGTGTCAAAGTGTAAGAGATACTCTTAGATTTCTTGCCCTGTGACCTGTCTCGGCCCAGATCTCTGCGCGCCACAGCTCGGAGAGAATAATGCATGGGAGCATAACCACTGACTTTTAGAATGTGGGATAATTTTTTTGTTACTAATCTCTTGCATTTTTCTTTCTTCTCTCGTCATGGCCCAGGCCTTCCATTTAAATTCTGTGTTACCATTAGGTGACACAGAATTTATGGTACTTTTTCTGGCTTTTAGGTGTTTCGTGCGCTGAAACTATTTGCTCGTCATCCACTCTAACAGTGGGTAATACGTCGTAATGTTTAGGCGCTAGCTCGCCCCATAATGTTTTGTGGCTGTAGCGGCACGGCCACAGCTGTAACAGCTACAAAATAAATTTACTCATGCTGTTCGCCGGCCATGCGCGATGTCAGTACTGTTACCATCAACAGAAATTAGTTTCACCGCACGTGTTGAAAAAAAAGGACGGCGCTGGATACGGGAGGGATAGTAGTGTTAATATAGCTAACATGCCAGACTAAAGAACATTCTAAGCACGAGGGTGTGAAGTCCAGATGCAAAGAAATTGGCTCCTGAAAAGGAAAAGCAGCCGGATATGTTGGTAAACAAACTGAAAGCATCAGTCGATCATCTCGAACTGGTGGGCTTACTAATGTTTACCAGTGCTGCCTAAAAAATGTTGATAGAAGCGCGAGAGCTAAAAGTGCGTCCAACGTTCGCTGAATGTGCATCTAAGCAATCGTAAACCTTTGACGACGAAAATCGCCAGAGACGAAAATCGCACAACCACCTGATTCTTACGCCTATGGCTTGCTTTTCCATGTACCGTACTGCCATTCACCTTCATAAAAAAGATTCGCCCACAGCTGTCAAAAACCATGAGGGGAACACAGCCGCGTGAATCCTGGCTGCCTGATCGACTAAACCCTCCTGAACGCTGTGAGGACCAGAATTTGCTAGTGCTTCTTGAACACAGGGAGAAAGTACGTAAAACGTACGTAAAAGGTTTTCGCCTTATCGGTCGCCAGACATCAAGAGTATGAAAATAGCGATCGCTTCTTGCTGTCTTCAACAGGTGCTAACAATGTCATGCTACCACGTGGTTCCGGAGGGCTTCGTCGCTCACGTTGCCAGGTTGCGCGTGGCTGGGGTTTCTTTAGTGGTTTTCACAGCGGTGGCTTAGTCTTTGTTGCAGTGGTCAAAGACAATAATGGCCATATAAAGACGGCCGTAGGCGTAACAATTCCTTTTGCTCATACTAAGTTCGCGAACGTGTACCTCAAGTTTCTGGAAGGACCGGACAGGACATCATCTTGCCCGGAAAATTTTGGAAGGAGCGCAACGGGAGTTGTGTACATGATTACTCACATGCAGGATGGTTTAGATCGGCCAAACGCGGCGCTGTTAAACGACCGCCTAAGGGAACACCAATTGTTAACGAAAGATAGAAAACAGGCTTCAACATTTCGCGACAATCCGTAGTGTGTGAAAGCCAGCCGTGCTAGATCCGTTCTTTAAACAAACCGATGTACAGAGTTCAAGCGGAGAACAAGTGGCCAGAGAACTATTTGAGGCCTTTAAAATTGTGAAGAAAAGCAAGAAATGTAGCATTGACCATCCATATCTCTGGAAATAAATGAATATTTTTCAAACTGTCCTTTGTGTTAAAGATTGCTAGGAAGGCTATAAAGTGGTGTTTGTCTTTTTATTCAACCAGTTGTGAGTAGGCGCCCGCCCTGTCAAGGTTTTTCTCTCCGCCGTCATTTTTCTCACTTTCAGGTTTAAATAGCTTAGCGCCATGCCGTGAAATCAAACGTCACGACCTTGGAATAAGCACTGGGGACCACAGAGCCAGCATAGCTACTGTAGCAACGACTGTGCACAATTTTCTCGTTTTCAAATCTTCGAAGTTATCAGCCACCAGTTCGCAAATCATTACGAGTGCGCAGTTGGGAAGCTTTTTGGGATTTAAGTGTTGATTACATTCGTTTCGCGGGCACGCCTAGCGCGCGGAAGCGCTCTCCCAAGAGGGTTAGCTTTAATTAATGCACCCCATTCCCGTAATGGGGTTCGAGTTGTTAAATGCGCGGGGGTCTGCGTGTCACGAGGAGTTAGAAGGTAGGCTGCTGCTAAGGCGGAACTCGCTCGCTGTCGCACGCATGCGTCACGCGGGGAAGAGACAGACTGGAGCACCCGACTCCTCCGGTAGGATGCGTGCAGTTTGTTTCGTAGCCGTCGCGTGAAACGGCTGTCTCTGTTCTCAGTCGTGGCGTGTAGCGATGGTCAATTTTTCATGCATTACCCTCTGATTTCGCTTTCCCTTCTTGCTTGGTGATTTGAGTTGCTCTTCGTAGCTTTTTCAGTTTTTCGTTTTTCCCGGTCATTACCGGAGTTGACCACCCTTAGTGCTTCGGCGGCTTGCACCGTTTGAGGTTATCTGATGGTATCCTTTGCCATGCAGTAGGGTTTGCGAGTAGCTATCCGCGTACTGGCCGGCAGGTACCCCTTTCCTTGCCCAAAGGCAAGGTGTGCTTGCCAGAGCTGTTGTTCTATTGGGGCGTCCCATTTATTAAACGCAGTTCTGCAGTCCTATCTCAACCCCTCTTAGCGATTGCAATTGGCGAGAGCTACCCCTGCCTGACAAACTTGGCTCACCCGAATCTGTGTCGGGCAACTTTGCAGCCGCCGCTGTATAAACAGGAGGGTTCCACAAACTACTCAACTATATTTGGAAGAATGGACAGTGGGGTGAGGTAGTGATCATACATCGTGGCGACAACGGGAGCATTTACAAAATCACAAGAAAGTGGAATCGCACAAGGTCACGCCTGCTCATGTGTTCTTCGTATTTGTTAAAATTTGTTAAAAGCTGGGCTGTCCGGCACCTTACTCTCAAGCATGGTAGCTAAATAGAAGCACCATGCCACAAAACTTTAGCAATTTATGTTAACCACAAAAGGAGACTTTAGATGCCTTATCACTTTTTCTCCTTTTTGCACTATTTTGATAAATTTAAAGCACCCCCCTAAAGTCCTGTTTTTGCTGCGTCCGTCTGCAGGAGGTGCAGGCAGATGTTTAGTGCATGTGCAGGCAGATGTTTAGTACTCCAGAAACATTATTTTCTTTTAATTTCGAAGTCTTTGGGGTTTGGCTACCTCCGATGCTCAAACGGCCATTTCTTGCGTCAGAATTTGTGTACACCGTTACGAATCACTTAAGAACAGTACCAAGCACGAAAAATAGTTCTTTTATTAACGTTCAAAATTAAAAAAAAAAACATGCAGAAACTATTTTTTGGCACTACCGAGGCTACAGTCATACTATTGAAAGCGTTGCTAAAGTTGTTCTACACCTTTCGCTTACATCTGTACTTTTAGTTCAGGCTGATGTTGGAAACAAATTTCGACGTTTCAATACCACAATGCCGACTACAAAAATAAAACAAGAATCCAATATTCACGCGCTTGAATGCGTCCATACTTTTAACAGTAGTCCAATTGATTTAGCAAAGTGCCTGTCATCCTTAAACTGTCAATTTAGCCTTCATAGCGCCGAGTGTAAAGTGTTCAAAGTGCTGTGTTGTCTTTTTATGTTTTCAAGTTTGAGTAGTGCAAATTTCAAGACTATTCTCGACTTAGCGCCAAGTGAATAATTCTTATCTCTTGGCTGTATCGGAAAAAATGACCCTCGTTTTTTTTTCTGAAAATATTCGGAAATATTTTAACCTATTGTTCAACTTATCAAAGCCCTTACAGGGCAAATAATTGTAACAAATAACGGCAAGAGGTAAAAAAATACTCTCTTCAGTTTTCCTTCAATTGCTTTGCTTTTGCAGATACTTACACGGCAATCCGTGCCTTCGCGGTAGTTTCCTTGTCGCCCGTGCTTGTCCATGCATGTACAGTTGTCCACATAGCTAATCTAGAATAAAAAATAGTTTGGGCAATAATGATTCATATTAGTAATAAAAATATAGCGTGACGTTTAAAAATGAAAAACATCTTTCTAATGACTGGTTGGGAAAAGCGGAAGATCTATTTACTCAGTCAGTTTGTCGGCCGCTGATACATATCTTGTCTTTTGATGTTGATATCCTGTACTGCATGAAAAGCAAAATTTATTTGCAGAGCGGATAACCTTAAGAGGCACCCAAGAACAAAGTGAATGAAGAGATACGGGCTAAGAAATGACAGTGACACAAATGAATTCAATACCACCTTTAGGGCCACTGGCGCGATCATTCGCCTTCAATACACGCCTATCAAAAAACAGTAGACAGCCACCGCTTTGTGTATGCCACATGCATCGTTGAAAAATACTCTTGGAGGTTCCTTATTTGCGGCGGCACCTCCCGGTTACACTTGGTCTAAACGCATTGTTCGGCAGATTGCCGCTGCAAGTTGCGACTGAAGCGGTTTCCCTTGAGTTAGGGGAATTTGCGAGGCAGAAACAAATAGGAATTAACCGCTGTCGCTAGCGCGCTGCCGTTGCACATCAGCCCACACAATACACAGACCGTGCTCCTCCGGGGAAGGCAGTATTTATCGGCAGATAACCCTTGTACTATTCATGCAGGAAGGAAAGGATTGTGATGCGGGGTGCGTATCACCTATTCACTGTTCCCATTCGTTGTCGGTGGGGATTCTTACCGCGGCGCTCTCGTCTGCCCGTTTAAAGTAGAGGTATTTGGCCCGTAAGCTGTGGCGGCAAATTGTTCCCCAGATGACTGAGCGACAGCTGTCTGGGCGGTACCATGGGGCCTTGCCCACGCACGTGCAGAATTTGGATGCGCGGGCCCGAGAGAGAAAGAAAACACGATGTTTAAGAATGCCGAACTTTGAAAAACAACATAATATTTTTGCGCGTTTCTGCTTCGTGTAGTGGTAATGACACAATTGTCAATCACATCGCAAGAGCCTTCTTGTCGCCATCCCCCGGCCGATGCAAACGAACTCTGTTGGACTGTGTTGTCCCACCCGTCTTGCCTGCATGGAGTGGCCCTTCTTTTCGAAACACTGCCAATAAAGGCCCACTTAGCCATCGCACTTCCACTGAGTTCTGGAGGATTTGAGACGACTTATCGTCGGATTCTCTTAGGAACTTTGAAGAGAAGTAGTACTAGTAGTAGTAGTATAGTAGTAGGTAGTAGGTAGTATTAATAGCAATAGTAGTAGTAGTAGCAGTAGTAGTAGTGGTAGTACTGGAAAACTGTGTTAAGTCTAACTTTGCGGCAATCAGAGGGTGGGGACCTTAGTCAAAGGGGCCATTTGCTGCTGCAATCGGTGTTCCCTCAGCGATCAGTCCTCTCTGCTCGTCCAGGCTGGTTATGGAAAGAGCGGCTACCCATTTTGAAGAGAGTTTGCGTATGGCAATTTGGTTGGGAATTTGTGGCATTCCCAATTGGGGTTGATCGACTGATTGTACGGTTTAAAGCGCCGACGCAACGCAAGCGATGAGGCGCGCTGTAATGGAGGGCTCTGGATTAATCTCGACCACCTGGGCAACCTTAACGTGTGCCGAAATATAGTACACACGGGCGTTTTTGCTTTTCGCCTCCATCAGAAAAGCGGCTGCTGCGGCCGCTTGGTCTTGGTAGCTGTTAGGATAGATGTTGTAAAGAAGAGAGAGGCTATAATATATATATAAGAAACTTGTTAGTTTTAGATGGCTACATGCAGCAGCTTTTTCGCGGGTGAGTTGCGGGCGTTGCGGAGGAAGTGCCCAAGTGGATGGTCTGTAGCGCTAAAGGACATACCTCGGCAGAACTGCACGTCACCTACTCACACTCATTCAAAACAATATATCTTTCTGACGAAGTCGCCCACACTAGCACTCGCCACTCGCCTTCACCACTACCACTCACTCGCCCTCACGTTCACTCCCCGTCCTCACCACTCGCACCCACTCGCGCTCATGCTCACCACTCGCCGTGACATCTCGCACTCATTCTTGCCCACGTCCACCACCATTCCTCACCACTTGTACTCCCTCGCCCTCGTCACTCGCCCTACTAACACCGACGCACTCGCCCTCATGCTCACCCCTCCCCACCGCTTCTCGTACTCACTCGCGCCACCACTCGAGATCATCCCTCGCACGCGAGTGTGCGCAGCAGACTCTCCATGAGTCATGAAGCGGAACTGTATCAGTGCATTACGGCAAGTAATAGACATATTTTTGTCCCGCAAGCATGTTTTCATTAAAAGTTTTGATGCAAGGAGCTTAAAGGAAATTTGTTTGCGTCCGTCAAATTCCCTCAAATATGTTATCACAAGAGACTGCGTTCTTCAGGCTTAAAAAAAGATAGTGCAAATGTGCGATCGCAATGCTGACCTCGGTGCTAACTCACCCTGCGTAAGAAGTGTTTCCCGTAGCTTGGATTTACGCTTTACAAAAAGAGTATAGGTTGATTTGGTGTTTTATTACGCACATTATGTTCGCTTAATCTTTTCGCTTTTTTTATTGACTTTATATTTTCTACTAGCGTACCAGTTGCGCTGGTAAATGCAGCTTACCGCTCCCGAAAAGCGAACTCAGCGAAGCGTCTTAGGCAAAATATAAGTATTGCATGTGCGCTAGCGTAGAGATACATTGACTTGGACTTTTTACAAAATAGCAAAATAAAGCACATTCTTGCGGGCACAAATCTTGTCATGGCTTAGTTTTAACTGAGAGAATGAATGGTGACGACCCGCCTGCAGCCGGCCTAGGGTGGGTGAGCCGCAGTAGTCGCAATCAAGCTGAGCCTACAAGAGTAAGGGTCATATCAAACGTCATAGAAAATCAGCAAGGATAATGCGAAGATTAGGAGAGCACTTTAACGTCAATAGTCGCGTAAACGCACCCAGAGTGGTTGAAACCTGGTTTAAGGACTCCAAACTACCATCTCCACAAGTATCTCGTCTGGCCATGTTCACAAATCACTTCACCATCCCCTTTAGGTAATTCGAATTTACACAAGGCGGTGTGTATGGAACAACGCCACAGGTGGTCCGCATAGGTATGTGGTCATTCCTGTTGTTGAGGGTGCATATTTCTGCCTTCCGAAAGAACTCTGTTCTCCGTCACATTTGAACTGCGTAAGAACGGTCTTTTGGGCTAGTTGGTGCATACTAAGGGAATTCAAAACAGCGCAAAAAGACGTCCGAAAAGCAGCGCCTTGTATCGTTGTTTCTTGTCCCGTCTGTTTGCGCTGCTTTGATTTTAGTTAGTCACATTTATATGCTTGTCGAATTTGGTGGGTATTAGCTGCCATCGGCCGACGCCATTGACAACACAAATTGCGCAGGTATTGCCGTCCGCAACTGTTGAATACGCGCTCAGACATCCCACAGACTGTTAAAACGTGCCGCTGCAATTCTACCACAAAAATATGTGGCTTTTCATGACTTTTATAAGAAGTGGACACAATTTAATCGCAAATATTGTCATGGAGCTGCAATAAAGAACTTGATAGTCTTTCACCGAACCGCCGTCCCAACAGCGTAATGGTTGGTCGCTGGTAAATTGAGGCCCGAGAACAACACTACTGTAGAAGGGTGGCGTAAATAGACAGCACTGTCGCCTTTCGGGTCAATGTCCCACCCTTATTTAACTTACTCAGTTTCTTAAAAGAGTTGAACAATTACCGAAGAACCAAACTCAGACTTCCAGGCTTTATTCATTCACTCTGGTGTGACCAGCATAGCGCGTAGTCTTGCGCGGCATCAAAAAGCGGCGCAATGAAATGGGGCAACACCTCATATTTATGTAGAGTTAGTCTCCCAGGTAGAAAGAGTGGAGTTTCTTGAATGGTATAAGGAGAACTTGTGCACTCCCGCAAACCAACCTGAATTATAAATGAACTTGGCAAAGCGCACAATTGAGGTAGTGAATGGTCGCAGATTTCAGGTGTGCTTGCATAAGTGCTGTACTTGTCCAGGCGGCGGAAAGGAACTTGAGTTCGTTCGTAGGAAGATATTGTTTTTGCTAAGGGATATTTAATACATCTGGCACACCCGAACACAAGCACACACAGGCATAAAGGGGAACCCAGCGCATCCGAACAAATGTTTGTTGTGGGCGTTCTTCAGCCGATATGACATGATAGCATATATTTCGTAAACTAGTCCTTTCATCTCGCTGAAGCGGTTGTTAGGAAATATCGTTCCTGGCCACGGGGGCAGGCCAATGCCGGGAGTGCATTTAAATTTAAACTATCGTTTATTGAGGCGAAGTTATGTACTCGCACCTGAAACGCAGACGTTGTCACTCTTAATTTGCTGAATTCGGCAGTGAAGGTGATAGTAGAGTGCTTGGGACGTTCATATAAGACGGACGACCCTGAATATCTACCGAGATGAAAGAGCCACCGAACGGAATGTCCAATCAAGCCTGAATGTCCAACGAGACAAAACTGTGTTACTAACATAGTTTAGGTTGTGACTCATCCTGGTTTCATAGCCATCAGACTGTAGGGGAACGTTCCCACAATTTACCTCGAAATTGCAAACCTAGTCTGCTTGCGCCGTATGGGTTCCTTCACAGTTTCAATTGATAGATTAACGAGAAAAATTCAAAACCGGGAGGATAGGTTCGTCTAGCAACTGTAAAACAGCGCACTAAACGGAAAAATGAACTTGACTGAGAACTGCTTTCCTCGCGCAGACGAAAGTTTGTTTTTCATGGTATAACAGGAATGCACACATAAATTATTTTAAATATTGTCAGGAAATTTCTGAGAGAAGGGACCCTGTTAGTCAGAATACGGGAATAGCGCACCCAGGCAGACATAGTTGCAAAATACTTTTAATATTAGTACCATTAGAGTGGCACAAGTTCTCTCAAACGCAAGTGAGCGGTAAAAATTGATTTTTGTTTATGTCAATGGTGTTACCCCTCACGTCTGTAGCGTCTTTAGGCAATGCGGGGTAACCTCTCAATAAAGACTAATGAAATCATGCTTTCAACATTCTGAATTGGTTTTTCTGACAAATTCTGAAATACCCAGGTGTGTGAACGTCCTGAGAATAAGAAACCGGGTAGGAGATGAACATGCCTTAAGTCCGAGATGTGGATGGGGCATCGAAATGGTTGGATTTTTTACGCACGAGAAAAGATAGCCAAGATCAGCGGTTCTTTGTGTGGTAAAGTCAAAACGATTACGCCTACTACTGCATGCGTAACGCCGTATTCGATTGCCATAGTTCCCGACCCCTAGCCGTTCCGGTGCGTGGTGAAAATACTCGGTTTGAGGCGGCAACGATTCGACGAGTACAAAACGCTAATATGCATGCGCTTGACTGTGCCTCGGACGAGGCGAGTGCTCGCCGGACCCTCACCTTAGGAGTGTTTACAAGCAGTCTGTCTCTCGCAAGAATTCTCGCCCTCAATCTAAACCATGTGCAAGTTCACAATGCTGCGATCTTAGGTGTTCCTTTCTGCGATAGGTTTTCTCATTCATCCAAATAATTCACAAATAATTTGGGCAGCAAACTACCCTTTGTAGTAATGACTCATGGGTTTCACAGACTTTCGCAATGTAAAAAATTTTCCAGCGCTATTATTTTGCGAAAGGATAAAGCAAAAGTGACGCATTTGCTTTTGATTAATTGGGCGCTGTAGTAAAAATATTTGTGTATAGTATATTTCTAAAGATAAAATGGGTTAGTGGCGCCGATGTCTAGCTCACACTTCATGCAGGCCTAAAAACTTCTCTCGTTACTCAATATATGCCCTACTCCTCTGTTTGTGAGGGAATTGCTGCTGCTTAAGGACCCGCAGTTTGGTGCTTCCTCTTTGTCAAATATTTCGGCTCACCCCTTTTTTACGTGGCAAGAAAGAGAGCGGAATTAGGCGGAAAAGGGGTGGATTAACTGTGTGTAGAGCGCTGTTTTGCTACCCTGCATTAGAAGGTAGGATTCTGGGGTTAAAAGACAGGGCAGGAGAAAAAGAGGATTTAGGAGCGGGAACACGTGCTAACACTGGGTTATTCTAGGCACTACAGTCGCTCGGGTCAACTCGTATCGTTCACAAAAAGCAGAAGGACTGCTGTCGCCTTGTGCGAATTCCATAGTAGAGACTGACGACCTAAGGGTGTCATTAACGTTAACGGTTGCTCGTACAATCTCTGAGTTCGTCGGCAAAGCGTTTATTTTCTGTGAATATTTAGGGCGGGGACACAGCACAAAAAACGTGCTATATCGTGTTTTCTGCCCCATAAGCGTCACACGTGGCCATCTTGGTGAATGTGATGAGGTAGAGGACCAAACGGGTGTGTGCAACAAACAAGGTGTCGACGACGAAGAGGTTGGTTAAGATCAGACAACACACTCTTTGGGTATGGGCCGGCTAAGGTCGTCTCACAGGGAACCGGCAAAATAGCCGAGAAATAATGTGACGTCGGAGAAGAGGAAGGAGAGATGGGCGGGTGACGGAGTTGTGGAATCAGAGGAGGAAGTCTACATAGGGCTGCCCACAAGGTGCGGTAGCCATGATCTTCCGAGGCCGTCGTCGAGGACGCCCAGCGAACCAGCCAGTTTACAGCGCCAGCCACATCTACTTGTTCTCGAAGGCCGTGCAATAAATAGGCGGCAGCGCCTCAGTGACGTGCTGTTCCCGTGCCAGGCTGCAGCGCCGCATGTCTACTGGCTTCTCGAGGACCGTGCATTCCAATCGTCGGTGTCCACTGGACAATGTCGGATCCACCAAGAGCTGCCGTTTTGATGACGTTTCATCGATTGTATCAAGTGCGCCAGAGCGTGTGAGACGCTTCGTTCATTTTCGGTTTCGTTTTTGAACTGAACTTGGACGTGGTAGTTTTTCGACCCCAGCCAAACTTTGTGTCCTTTGGGTAGTGACCCTTATATCATTCTGTTTGTAACTGTACGTTCGTCTCGTTCACTCGTCGCGTTTATATAAATGTTCATCTCCGTCTACATCGCTATAGAGTCTCTCAGGCGCCTGTCTCGTATGTGCGACGCAAGTCTCGAATTCTAGCCTAGCAAGTCTCAAATTCTAGGTTAGGTTAGGTTAGGTTAGGTTAATTTAGGTTCGGTTACGTTAGGTTAGGTTTAGAATTTGGATCTGTTCTCTACCATGTCGAAGGGATAAAAGGCTAGATTTCGGGATAAACGAAGCCGATTCGAGGCATGGACATTGAGAAGCTAATGACAGCCTGAAGGCGGGCATGACTCTCTGCTAATACCTCAGGAACTGTGACTTTAAAGAGGGAAAGAAACTCGTAAGTTTAAGATTTTCGGTATGGGAATTGAAGAGTTGGAAAGGCTTGTTTGTGAAGGAAACTAATAAGAATTGGAGGGAGCAGAACTGCGGAGGTGGGTGGATGGTGAGCGTGATAAATTGAAAGCACAGCTGGAAGCAGAGCATGAAGCGGAAAAGGAAGCACAGGAAAACGAGAAAGAAATGTGGAGGCAGCAGTTAGCCGCTCTAGAGGAGTTCAAAAAGAGAAGAGCCGTTAAACCAGCTTTGGTTACAGATGCAACGGCACGGCAAATTAAGATGCAGGACACTGGCCCCTCGGAAGTGCACCTGACTTTCCTACAGATTTTGCGGTGCATGCATCTCGTGAAGGCTTCACGAATAGTTTTGAAAACGAAATAAAAGACCTGCTTAACGACGAGCATGCAGGTTTAGGCCAATCTCATTTGAAGGAACAAACCTTGCTACCTGCGTCGAGAGAACACCACCTCAAACCGTTGAAGGTAACCGTTGTCAAAGCAGCTTGCTGTTCATTGACGACCCATTACCGCACAAGATCAAGGTGAAAGAAGCAGAAACTGCGGGCTGCGGTATCAGCCAAGGGAGTGGTGCATCGCTTTCCTGTGTTTCTAAGGAAAATGGAGCTTCTACGAGTGATCTCCCCGAGCAGCAATCCGAACGTCTACAGAAGCACCGCCAATGTTGTGTACAGGCGAGGAAAATGCGTAAACGCAAACTCACTTTCAAAAAAAAAGAAACGGCATTTTTTAACCAGACGTGCGACATACGGGAAGACCCTTCAGTCATATATGAACCTCAAACACTTGAGGAGAAACATTTGGCTACTTTGCTTCTCGAAGCGGAGGTGGCTCCAGTTTAATGCAAACATCCAGACGTTGCGCGATATTCACTCCGCAGTGCCACAGACACAGGCGCGGACAAGACAAAGCATCTTGCCACCTAGACAACCAATCGTTTTCATACGCTCAACCAGCCATTCCTACTCATGGACCCGTATAGTGAGACCGGATCAGAAAGAACTCAAGAACTGCTGTGTACTACACCGATTTATTCATGCTCAGACAGACAACATAGGAAACTGCGCGAGCAAGAAGACTCACTGGTTTTGATGAGGCCGCACCGTATGAAGCTTCACGGCGAGCTCTGCTGGAAATAAAGAAGGAAAGAGAAGGTGCCGAACCGACCGGCTCCTCAAGGCATGAATATATCAAGGACTGGATCACTTCACGCACACGGGGGCTAAATTGCGAGTCCGAACCACAACATTGAAAGCGTCTACTCCACACCGACTGGTTATGCGAGTCATCTCCAACTGCGGGACTTGACTGTGTGCGCTGTGTGAATAAGTGTGATTTTTCATCTTATGGTGTGATTTTTAGATGCGAAGCATCTCATGCTTGGGGCTGTGTCCCACCCTCCCTTGTCGTTGCTGTCCGCCGTCTGAACTCTACTGCGGATTGTGCGTCTCTTCAGCCCCGTCAGCGCTTGGGCTGACGTCAGCGCTTCTATAAAAAGAAACAGTTAGGTGGTGCCCAGTTTCGAACCTACAACTCCCTCGACGCAACGGGAGGTACGTGGCGCTCTTCCCAATGCGCTACAAACCGAGGCGGGAGCATGTGTACGAACGCGCCTTATGTTCTTTACTCATTTTTATTTTTGCATATTGGCGAGAACACTAAAGCACCAGCCGTACTTGTAACGCTCTCTACATGCACAAAAATGACAATCTGGCTAAAATAGCTGTATTGTTTGTTTATAATTAAACGGCGTCACCATGAACGGGAATGGAGAAGTCCTTGGACGCCACCGAGGCTCAAGGGCTACAGGCTGCCGTCTGACGAGGGGAGGCGTTTGTGGGATCTCCATCGACTTGCGTCCCTTCCTTGTGTCCCTTCCTGCATTCATCATCATCATCAACGTCGTCGTCGTCTTCGTTGTCGTCGTCATCGTGTTTATCATCATCATCATATTCTCGTGTCACCGCGCTTCACCACATCATCATCGCCAGCACAACTCGCCCCCAGGTACGCCAGCTCCAGAAACGCGAGCAGACCGAGAATCCGCCAGTCTAAATAAAGAGACAAGACACTCGTTCACACCGGGGTTCACACTACGTTCCCCTTCGTGCTCCTAAAAATGAAACAACGTAATGGCAACACAATGGAACCTACAGGGAACCCCCATGATGCTCTCATCCTCCTCATGGTTCCCTACGCGAAGATGGTGCATTTTTGTGAAAGTGTGTTGTGTCCCCAACGTTCTTAAGTGGGGAGCATTGTGATGAGGTAGAGGACCAAGGGGGTGCGTGCAACGGAAAAGGCGTCGACGACGCGGAGGTTGGTTAAGATCAGACAACACACCCCTGGACACTCTATGGGTATGTGCCGTCTAAGGTCGCCTCACAGGGACCCGGAAAAATGGCCGAGAAATAATGTGACGTTGGAGAAGACGAAGAGATGGGCGGGCGACGGAGTAGTGGAATGAGAGGAGGAAGCCTTCCTAGGGCTGCCCGCAAGGTGCAGTAGCCGTGGTATTCCGAGACCGTCGTCGAGGACGCCCGGAGACCCAGCCAGTTCACAGCGCCAGCCAGATCAACTTGCTGCTCGACGGCCGCGCATTAAATCGCCGGCAGCGCCTGGGTGACGTGCTGTTTCCGTGCCAGGCTGCAGCGCCGTATGTCTACTGGCTTCTCAACGACCGTGCATTCGAATCGCCAGTCTCGACTGCGCAACGTGAGATCCACCAACAGCTGCCGCATCGATGACGTTTCATCGACTGCATCAAGTGCGCCAGAGCACGTAAGGCGCTTCGTTCATTTTCAGTTTTGTTTTTGAGCTGCTTGGACGTGGTAGTTTTTCTGCCATAGCTGAACTTTGTGTCCCTTGGGTAGCGACCCTTATATCATTTTGTTTGTAACTGTACGTTCGTCTCGGTCACTCATCTCATCCATATAAATGTTCCCTCCATCTACGTCGCGATAGAGTCTCTCAGGCGCCCCTCTCGTGTGTGCGACGAACGTCTGAAGATCTAGCGACTAATACCATCACAATGAGAAAGGAGTACCTATTCGTGGGGCTACTGCCAGCCTACGGGGAGGGAGGGAGATAAGGGAAATGTCGCTGGAGTAAGGCAACTTGTATTTAATCAGAGACAGGGATTCGAAAACTCCTGTGCATGCATACTCCGAGAGATAGCCCACCTTGAGAGAAAATCAAGTGAAAAACACTAATCTTCCTGCAGTAGGAACTTGAGAAATTACATCGCCAAGAGAACGAGGCTTGCGTTCATGCCCGAGCCCTGTCTCTCAGCGCATCCGCAACGCTCACTGTCAAACAAGGTCACTTGACCCACAGTATTTGTTCGACGCTCCTCACAACAGCAGAAGGAGGTCTAGCTGTCACTCATGAAGCTCTCCGAAGCACAAGAGGGCCAGAGGAGGATCTTTCAGAAGCGGGTCCTGCTGAGCCGCTCACGGCCGCTCAATAATGCGGCGGACCTTCCTGTTCCCTCGTTATCATGTTATCCCAGGCTGGGATGATGCTATTGGCAGGGGTGGGTCATCTTTCGGTGTTTTTGACAAAAAATGAAAAATCATGCCAAAAACAGGGGTGGGTTATCTTTCGGGGGTGGGGCATCTCGGGATTTTACGGTAATCACTCCTGCAAAGGAACAAAGTGCATTCTTGACATCGGTCCTTGAGAAAGGAAGGCTGGTGCGTTCATGCCCGAGCCCTGTACTCTCAGCTTCATCCGCCTAACGCTGACGATAAATTTGCAGTCACTTGGAAGCCATCAGTATTTGGTGTGTTGCTCCTGATCACAACATGGCGGCATTTTTGTCTAATCTTCGTCACTAGTTGATGGAGAGTGCCGAAGCACAAGACTGCGCGGGAGCACTGTCCTGCGTCTTTCGTGAGCGAAACTGTCCTGCGTGAGCGAAACTAGCCTTCGTTGAGGAGTAGTTCTAATAATGTGGTCAGGGACCCCACCAATAACTGAGAGTTCATTAGGCGTCGATGTTGTGGCGTTGGCAACCCATATTTGGGATGTGGTTACATCTGGTAATACACCCACCACCCTTTCCGAGCTGGAAGACGCTACGTAAACGTCGTGTGTATAGTTTTGCGTTTGTTATTACGTTCGTGCAATAAAAGCATCGCAAGCTGTTCTGGGGTCAATTCAGAGAAGTGGGTTTTTTCAGTATCTGGAACACTGGAAAAGTGTCACGTTGCGCAAGGCACCACTACGAGGAGCACGGTGAGTGCCGCAGCGTGTACCTCTACGGTATTTCAGCAGTAGACGGTGTTACAATGGGTGAAAATCAAGATTTTAGTCTCCTCAAAGGGAACTGCGTGGGATGGTGAGATGGCAGGGCCGTAAGAAAACTTATGCGCAAGCGTACTTCCGAAATAGCCACATAAATATCTATTTTCTTGTCTTTAGAAATGCAAATGTGGGCCACTGTCGTTACCCATGGCGGCAAACCAAGTACGTGCATAGAGCCTCCGCATGGATAGTTTGCATTGCTGGAAGGTTTGTTGAGCAAGTATTTGAGATCTGCGCCAAGGTGTAACGCATGACGCACACGAAAATTGGGAAATAATTCGGCGGCGTTGCTCCTACCGATGCGACCCTTGTGTTCCAAGAAACAAATCTAGATTCGGGCAATGGTGCTGAATTCCTTTTTCATGACAGACACGTGCGCTTCATGAAATGTCCCTATTACCCAAAACAATTTCTGAAACAATTTATGATAGATTAAAGGAGCCATGCCTACAATACCGAAGTGAACTCTCACCGATCTTGATAGATTAAGGAGATATGGGCCTGTAGAAGGAAGGAAGGAACAGTAAATAGAAAAGTTGCGGAAATGGCTAAGGGGTCAGCTTCACACGTTTTCTTTAATATCTCCGAGGAAGATTATGATATTGGTATCATTGTTAGGAAACAGTCTTTCTAATAAATCCAACTTGTATCATGGCTTCGGAGATATGGGCTAAGGAAGGAAGGAACAGTAAAAAAAAGCAGGGAGGTTAACTACTCAGGGGGAGTAGATACCGGAAGTGAAAGGGAAAGAGGAAAGTGGCATGTAATATAGGATACAAATGAGACGGAGAATATAAGCAAAAACACAAGGCGTAACCAGGCAACTACAAAGGCGGTACAAATGATGAACACAAAACCAGAAAATGCAAAACACTAAGGCGGTACACTGACAAAATTGGCGAACTAAGGGCTCTGCACTGTGGTAATGTCCCTACAATGGTTCACACAGGCCCGTGTCCTTCAAAAAGCGATGTAAGGCTTTTGTAGCCCTTCCGGCCTGTGACGGACAACGCCTATGACACAAAATTGTCTTTGCTGTAAAGGGGTGGTCGTCGAGTCGGCGAAGTGTGGTGGAGAGCTGTTGCCTCGGCGTTATGAATCGGTCACAATAGCACAGAAGGTGTTCAATCGTCTCGTCGGTAGCGCACACATCACAAGCAGGACTGCTGACCATTGCAATAGTGTAGGCGTAAGCACAGGTGAAGGGACCTAGCCACAGGAGACAAATTAAGTGAACGCCCGAGCGTGGCACGTTATTAGGTAGGTGGCGCTGCAAATCGGGGTCTAGCGAGTACATGCAATGACCCAGCGCCATCTGTCACCCTAAATGCTCAGACCTCTCTTTCGTAGGTGATGAGACATCCTGGAAATGGTCGCTGTTTACATTCGTGCCCGCAGCTGGCGTCTGTTGATACCTGAAGCCCAGAGGCAATAGCTGTAAGGATAAATGGAGACGCAGACATCTTTTGTGTGAACTTGTGCAGACTGATGGCTACCAGGCCTAAATGTGTTGGGCTTAGCCCTCCACATTAAGCAACACATCCTGCGCTGAATGAAGTGCTGTGGTGATGGGCAGTGCCCTGTCATGAAAAGAATCTTCCGGACAGCAATCTTTGTGCCCATGGGTAAGCTCCACCAAAAAGTTTGAAGTGCGTCATGACGTCAATTTACAAAGGGGCCGTAGAAATTGTTATACATTGTGGTATTAAAACTACCGCTTTAGCAGCGTGATTATAATTTTTCAATAACATTGTGAAGGCAGCCTGACAGGGCAATTGAACGGTACGATGAAACATGAAGTGGAGATTCGCCAGGCTTGAGCAATTACAACAATTCAAGTTCGAATTTTCTGCGTTTCCGGCTTTCATGGGAAGAAAAGAGTATCGGGAATAAAACCTTCTCCGGCGGGGGTATGGTAGGTAAAAAGCGAATATGTATTTGAAAAATAGGGCGAAACCAAATAAACATTTAACAAAAATCAACATTTAAGATATACAAGAGACTTGAAGTACGTAACAGCAGGTCTTCAAAGCAACGTTAAAAGCTGAACGCAAATGAATAAATAATGAAGCAGAAGAGAGCACAATCGTAAGCCAGTAGGACGCAAGTGTTCACCAAAAAGCGGAAGTTGCAGTCTAGGGGAAAGAAACTTATCTGGATACATCCCTCACTATATGTAGGCTACTACCCCTTCAATGAATGATCACTTCTCAACATGCAATCCCGCAAACCCATCAAGGCAGGAGTAAAAAAATTGTTTTAAATCAAGATAATCACGTCAATGACGTAAAGATACGCGCCTTGCCCCACAGAGAGAAATTATAAAAATAAAAAAACCAACACACAGAGAGCAAAATACTCACCCGGTGTATCGCGAAAGTGAACTATTATTGCGGTACAGCGCAAGCAAATGTTTTCAGCTGTGCTTGCAGACGCTTTGAAGGTCTTTGGAGTTAGAAAGCTGCACCTTCCCGTTAACATCGAAGTGTCAAAAATAAAGGCACACAGATTTTGTAGTTGCAAAAACGTTTTCTTCCAAACGTTTCCTTAGGAAAAACTTGCTAAGAACAAAACGAAGTTTTTTTAAAACACACGAATCTATTTACCATCTCAGGGAGCCTCGCAAGTGGACAATTGCGAAGACTAACTTTTGTTTTTGTAGTTGCACCTAAGCCTGCACCAGGTAAAATAGAAATACACCCGTGACAGAAACGGTTGCACGTCAAACCTTCAGAGTACCCGCACCGTAATCACATGCTTGCAAACTGGGTACATTAAGAATTTTGTGCGATTAAGCTGCGTCAGAAACGTAAAACGTGGGTTTCCGGCACAGCTAAGGCAACGCGATCATGACAGATTGTTGAAATGGCTACCGTACTCTCACAAATATTACATTTTTTTCCTATCTAATAACTTGACCAATGACTATATATAACTATTATGATACATTTTCTTTATATCAGTCTCTTAATTTTACTAAAATTTGTAAGAAGAGGCTGAAATGGTTGTCTATGTTCCCTGCAAACTGCTATTTACCTATTGATTGGGAAAAAATTTTGCTGAATATAACATTTTTCCAAGTCAAAACAAAATATTGCAATTCTATTTCAAGTTTCTAGAATACGCATTCATTGAGTGTCATTATGTGTAAATATAGCAAAAATGATTAGCATTGATTTTTCAAATTACGTCGAAAGGTGCCCCTTCTTTAACGTTTAACTTTTCCGTAATTGACGAAAGAGTGTTCTGAAAAATTTGCTTTCCAGAGAAATAAGCAGTGTACGAAGTGTTCCCCAGCCACTGGAAGACACGTCCAAAGTACAAGAGAGTTTAGCGTTTAAAACTTTGTTCTAAAAGAATTCTAAAAAAAAATGTTTATTAGTGCCACCTTCGACTGACATTGCTCTCGATACAAATTCTAAGAAATGTTTTCTCAACGAATATAAGTACGGTGAATTCACTTTCTTTGAATTCAGCAGCAAACTTTGAAAATATTTGGCCAGCCAATTATGGGGATTTAGAGCATCATTTGCTTTGTTTTACAGGTCCCCAAAATGTGCCACACAATAAAATGTTGAAAATTTCCCTGTCTGATCTCGTTTTATATATGTTTTTACATAATAACTATGCTGTTTCTCACTCAAACAATGCCAGTTTCATAGTGAGGATACAGTGTTCTATACAATATTGAAGTTGCTTCTCAAATAAATTGTGGTTCTGGCGCCACTTTGGCTGCCCTTGTCTTAACACACCCTGAAGACACAAAGGCAACACGCCTCGGGCATGCATCTAGGAATGAAATCGACAAGCTCCATGAGAACCTTCACGGCTGTGGAAATGTTTGAAAGGTACCGAAGCTTTCGCAGCACTAAAGGTAGTTTCGAGAGCCGACGAAATCTTTGAATGTAGGTGGGAGTTTTCGGGCGCTCAATTTAAAATATTGCCAAATCGGAGCTGAAGGTGCACAGCGGAAACACAGTGTGTTTTGCGTAAGTTGGAGTTGTAGACGATAAGCGTAATGAGAAATTAGACGTGTCTGCATAAAGCTGAGTAAGCTTCTTCGAAGCCGCGAAATCGCGAAGGTCAACAATGAGTGGAGTCAAGCAAAAGAAATTTCTTGTCGCAGTAGTTTGTACTCCACGTCTCTTTCCACCTCAGGTCACCGACGTTCGTTAGTAATGAGCGAATTCAGTTTTTCGACAAGTTCTTACGAAGCTGTTCTCCACCTGTAGCCACGCGGCCGATTGTGGTATCCTCGAGCTCGCTTCCGCACTCACCACATTGAGCTGGCAGGTCGTATATATAGAGAGAGGCAGTAAGGTTTAAGTTATTGAGATGCTCTATTTTAGGAAGTGAGCGGTAGAAGTGAATGGGTTATCAAGACCCAATAAAAGAGAAAGGCTGTCTGATTCGATACTGCACAGAGAGGAACGTTTATCGCCCAGACGAAATTGTGCCAGTTGCTGCAGTACAATCTACCTCAGTATAAGCGACGTAGTTGGACCCACCAGACGGAGCCGTAACACTGCAAATACATGATCTGCACATTGTACACAGCAAAAGCGGCCCCTAACGCAGTCGACGTATGTGATCTATGTGTGAAGGAGTTAGAGCGGGAACGTCTGGCCTGTGATTTGCTTCCGTGCTAGTGAGATTGTCGCATGAACACGAAGCCGGTGAGCAGGGTTGGTATCCAATTTGATGGGAAGGTCCACTGAAGGCTGGAACGATGCTGTGTTGAAGGTATTGAGTTGTGCTAAGGAAACAACAAAAATATGCGTACTGTGATGTCTGGATGGATAGGAATCTAGGCGCGTTCGCAAGACTTCGAGCGCGGCGTTTCATATGGTTGTGTAAGCCCTCGTGACGGCGTATATTGGGGATAAAACTAGTGTACCCGGCTTAACGTAAACGGTGTTTCTTTGATGTGGTAACATGCGGGCTGGCCTAATATTTGCGGGAAGGACCACGAGACACTGCAACTGAAAGAGATAAGACAGCATGAATATGATACGGAAGCGTGCAAATATTGGAAGCGATGCCACCATTGATTTTGACTGGCAATTTTAAGTGTTTTGTTTGCGCGAAAAGATGAGAGGGCTGGCGAAAATCACTGCGAGGGATTTTATTTTCGTCAGGTATTTAGTGACTGAGCTTAATGGTACGTTTTCTAACTGACCCGCGGTTAGCCCTTCATACAAGTCATCACGAGCACTTAGAGCAGTTGAATTTTAAATTTGCAGCTCCAGCCTAAGCAGTAATCGTAGAGATGGCTTGGTCGGCAATCCTCTACAATTGCCGATGCATACGAGCATGGATAATGGCGACTGTGTCATACAGATTACCTTGGACCTATGCTTTTGGAGGCATAGGCCGGCAGAGCATGTCAAACACATATGCATACCACAAAGTGGGCTACTAGGAGAGCCCTGAGGAGAACCCTTTGTAGGGGGGGGGGGTTGATGCTTCCTAAAAATAGTTCAAGCCAGACGATGCTGCTCTCCAGAAACAATTTGAGATATTCGTATATGTTGTGAGGGCAGTTAGCAGATTGGGAAAGCTATATTGGTCGAGGATTGCAGATAGTATCCAATTCGCCAGCGACGTGTTGATATTAAGCCCTTATTGCCTTTGTCACTGTAGGCATAGCCTTAAAGCAGATAATGTAGACGTCGCTCTTTATTCAACAATAAAACCATATTGCTTGGGATGAAAGATGCTATATCATCGCAGGAAATAGTAAAATTTCGCATTTAGATTATTTTGAAAAGCTTGCAAATGATTGATGTCATGCATATTGGCCGGTACAGAGAAAGTACAGTGGGTTAGCCTCGTGCATTTAACAGAAGGTTGACACACTCTTGTTCCCAATGAGCAGGAAATTGGCCAATCGCAGCGCAATAGTTGCAAAGAGAAAGTAAAAACAATTATGAAAACGATCGACAAAATGTGAATCACGGACGTTTTGACACCGTCGAGACCCAGAGCTGCATTACCATTTAAAGTTTAATAGACCATTGATGTGTTTTCTGGAGAGAGAGAGAATAAATGTTTATTTAAATCAACAGGGGGGATTATGCTGAAGCTTGAAGGAGGCGTCCTGAGTCCAGGATGCCTTCAGCGCCGGCAGCATCGACAGCTCTTTCAGCCAGCCGAAGCTGGTCGTCCAGGCTGGTGCTCGCCAAGGCGCTCTCCCAAAGCTCGACAGTGGAAAGTTGCAGGTTGGGAGGAATCAGTGGAGATTGGTCACATCCTCCGACCATATGGCATAGCGTTCCGGGTTCTCCGCATAATCGGCAAAACGGGGAGTTCTGTCGGTCGAAAAGGTGAAGCCGGATGGGATGGGGGAATGTATTAGTCTGGAGAGCACGTAAATGACGTTCGTGATCTCGGGGTAGAGTTTTGTGGGGGGGGGGGGGGGGGGGGAGCGAGTGTCTGACGCGGCAGCCTGTAGTTCTGCGTGATCTCGGCGTAAGAGGGCAAGGGCTGCATGCACTCGGGATCGGCAACGCTGCTGTCGGTGCCAGCTGGGTGTGTCAATTCTCGAGCGACGGCGTCCGCCGCCTCGTTTCCAGGGGTACCGTGATGTGCCGGAGCCCATACAATCCTGATTAGCCTCTTCAGGGGCTGCTGCTGAATGATGCGTAGAGTTGTTGTGTGAAGGCGTCCCCTAGCGAAATTCCTACAAGCCTGCTGCGAGTCGGTGACAATGACCGCTGCATTAGTTTGTACGACGGCGAGGGTGATTGCTACTTCCTCTGCTTCTATAGTATTGTCGCTGGTAAGCGAGAGGCTGCAACGCTGCTGGTTTTCGACGACTATGGTGGAAACCACCGCGGACCTACCCGAATAAGACGCTGTCCGTATACGCTGTTTTGGTTGATTGTCATAGATCTTGTATATGGCTTTTACTCTGGCTTCCCTCCTGTCGACGTGGTACACGGGGTGCATATTACGGGGCAGAGGGTTTACCGCGATGTTTTTACGGACTTCGTGCGGTAGGTTTCCCGTGAGTGCAGGTGGGTAGTCGAGTAAAGCCGAGAGCCTCAGGCGTGAGAGGATCGCCCTCCCCGTTTCCGTAACCCCCAGCCTCGCTCTTTGATTGGTTATATGAGCCTCAATAAGCTCCTCGGCAGTGTTGTGAATGCCGAGCCGAAGACGTCTTTCGGTGGAGGTGGAGACCGGAAGTCCGAGTGCTTGTTTATAGGCCTTGCGGATCATCGTGTTGACCTTGCGAAGGTGCCACCTTCGGCCTCCGGGGCTTATGGGGTTCAAACCGCTATTGCCCTAATTGCCTCGTGGTCCGGGATATCATCACGTTCAACAAGAGTAAAATGGTTCTTCAGAAGCAGATGCGCCAAATATAATGTCTATGTCGGATGAAGTGAAGGCAAAACCGAGGGTGCTCACAGTTGCCGAAACGCAGCATTACAAGGGGGTCCAAGAAGGTTCTTGCGGGATGCTCTGGAGCACGCTTTTCCGAAAACCTTGTCTTTCATGGACTGAATATGTCCTTTGCATTTAACAAGTTGTTGATAGTAAATAAAGTTATCATCAGCTCGCAAGACGACTTTCCTTGACCACCACCGCCACCATCGCATGGTTGATCCTTCGCTAACGAGGGCGTCTCTCCAGCACATGTGTCCTTTGTGCTGCGCCAGAGGCCACTCAAGCGTTCTTTTCAGACCGTCCAGCTTCGAATAAATGTGTCCAATGAAGCGTTGAGAGAGTCTGGTGTAGCAATTGCTTGGTGAGCGAAATTGTTAAGCTAATATCTAGTTTCTAATTCTTCTACCAGATGTTATAGTGCGGCTTTGGTAAGCTTTTTCTGCGGTAATTAAACCATTCTGGGACTAGAGACCGCATATGTATGATTAAGCAGATTTGATGCGTCTCGTACTTCGCACAAAGAGTTGCCACAACATATTGGGCCGAAAACAAGGGTAATATCAATCTAAAATTGTCTATACGCATTTGGAAATGTGGCTAGGGAAAAGGGACGTTGTATATTCAGATTTGCGTCCCATGAATGTAATGAGCAAGTTGAATGTCACGTAGATTAACAACGCCGCCACCCCAAAGAGGATTCCTAAAATTGAAATCGCCTGCCAGCAACAAGTTCTGAACACGGTGGCGCTGAAGAACGTCGTCAATGCTGGACAATGTGAAGTCAGGAGTAGTGAAGATGCCGCGTGAATAGCTACTATGAGCAAGCTGAGCTCTTGGTGTTGAGGTCAGTGACCATGTATGAAGACAGTTTCAACGGAAATACGTCAAATCTGCTCTTAGGTGTGAGACCCATACAAAGAGGGGTGATTGAGTTAAGAAATGAGAGTCTCTTGTCAGGCACTCCTGTTCAAGGGGCGCAAATCTTTAAAGTAATGCTTTCACTGTCTAACTGATGTCTGCGGTATTCCACGAAAACGCACTGCAGGAAAGCCAACTTTCTGAGACAATGATGGTGATCATGGGTGAAGTGAACGAAAAGCTAAAACGCTTTATGTGGTCAGAATTGAACTTTTCACCATCGGGTTATGAAGCCGATGGCTACCCAAATGACGAGCCATTCCAGCACGAACGGAGCAGTTGGGATTTGGAGAGGGGTGCATGAAAATACAAAAGTAGAAAATACGTCCCTCTGCCTAGACGCGACTATGGCTGAACGCTAGAAAAATCCATGGAATGCCCGCACCAGTACAGCAAAGCAGAGTACAACCGCAGTGTTGTGAGCCGTCGTGATAAGAAACGTGTTCGCTTCTGAGTATGTTGTTTAGGTGTTTAACTTGATTTTAAAAAGATTTGCTGTCCGCCCTTCATGTCTTTTCGGTACAGGGGCTGTTAATTTTTTTTGACGGTGTGGTGGAAAAGAAAGCTTTCTTTATGCAGACACCGCGAAAGACGGTCTAGGTGTCTGGGCCCATTTATAAATGGTTGTTGACGGATTTTACTCGAAATTTTACAGTGTAGCAGCGAGTTGCATCGGAGACGTGATGTGAATGACGCCCTGCTGCGCTACACTCCCTGCAAGAAAACAACCCTCTCTTCGTCAACCACGTGCATTTGCCGCGGCGTGGCAGTAGCTTCCTGATGCCAAGTGACCCTAACTGGAAAACAGGCTGCGCACTGTGCCGTAAAAGTTGCCTTTATGGAACATCAACTCCACCCAACGAACAGATGGTCCTTTGTTTTCAAAATATTGCACACATAAGGCAGCAATTCCAGAATATGTACGTTGTTTCCGTGCTATCTTTAAACGAAGGCCTGTGTTTTAACTCCTATGAGTGCTAACAGCGGCTTACCCTACTCCCGCAGTGGTACTCCCTCGTTTCTTATATGAACTGTTGCGCCCTTGCCGGTTTTTTACACATTATGTTATCTACAATGGTCGAAACGTAAACCCCATGCATTTCAGAGAAATTTTCTTCACCGCTGTGTCTCTCTCTGAGCAAAATTCAATGCTGATTGTACAATACACTACTGAGCAAACAAATACCACAACACTATAGAATAAAAATTTTCAAGTTCAAGCTTTTCACCCCTCGTTAAGCGTCCTACTTTCCACCTACAAGGTATCGTGGCACAACGTACCTATCTAGCACATTCGGTGGCTTATAGACGTGCTGACCTTAACGAGAAGAATACTATCCGCCTTCTACTAATCACTTCCGGTAAACAACATCACCTACGGCCCACTGTACGTCCTCCTCAAACTTACCAAAATCAAGAAGCTGGACATCCTGATTTGTTAAACCTATGATACGTCTCCTGGTATCTCACCCAACGCAACGACGGATACGCTTTCACAGCCAGGCGTCCACAGCAAGTTCTGCGAACCTTTTTAAGCATATCGCACAACTCCAATACGGCGCTTCGCCATCACAACGACCCGAAGGTTACTCCTCACATCGCTCTGGTATCAAGTTCAAGCCCCGCATGACATTAAACAACCCCTGTGACCAGAAATGTGGCAAGAACTGCCAATAGATACCATTCTGAGAGAAAACACACCCCGCAATACTTGCCATTTTCAGACTAGCACGTAACAGCCAAGTTCAAACAAACAACGTATAGCCACCAAGACACTACTACATGCGCTGACGCTTCCCTACAGTCACACAACGCGTACGTTGCAACCGTGACTGACAAGGACCTAAACCTCACTCACTGCTTCCGCCACGTCGACTACAAACTCCGGGATGCAGATGAAGCAGCCATAGCCCTCGCCCTCACAATACGCCAGAGGGCATCAACATAATATTGTACTCTCAAACAGCCTGCCATGTTTACCTATATGGCCGCATGTCTAATCAAGCACCAAAATGTCTTCGACTACTACCCAAAGCAAACCGTCGCTGACGTCGTTTGGAACCCATGCCACACAATCATGTGGACCAACGAAGCCGGACATTCCGCGGCCCGAGACCATTAACACTGGACAGTTCAACCCCAAAATAACCACACCTGATTTTGCCCTCATATCTACTCGTTGCTTCGCTCCTTCGTCACCTATACAGAGTCTCGCCCTATACCGATTATCTCGCAAAAAGTTGCACCACCACATCCACAACCCTCCTGACACGGAGCCATTGCCCCCAGGAAATTACATGAGAATACATACCTTGACAACACCCTTCCCCCGCCAACGTTCCCACGGAATAGATTGCAAAATGTCAACACTGCCACTCCACACACGCCCACTCTCTTCGCTTCCTCACATGTTACCTCAGCAGTGGCTTGAGCTACAGACCAGCTCGGCCCTAGCCGTCCATCATATGATAGGGGGGAGGGCCCATATTGCCGTTTAGCTCCATGGTATTCTGGCAAGGACAAGTAACACCAGGAAAGAGCCTTCATCTCTCGTTTAACGTTACGTAAAATATATTGACTCGCCCAGTTCGGCCTACGTTGTTGTTGCACTTACCACTCTTCTGTCACCGACAGTTATATTATATTTTGGGCCAGGGCAAACATCCCCTAGATCCGACCGATAGGCTTGTGATCCATGCTTTGGCAGCCCATGTCCTGCGAGAAAGTGTAGATAGCGTAAATTGAAACCTGATTCATTACATATTTCTGCACGACCTTTTCATTGTTAAATTGAGCTAAAAAACCTTTTTTACTAAAAAGAAGTTAACAAACTGTACACGTTAAAGCACCTATTCGACATTATTAAAGTACAATTTCAAAATAAAGGGAACCCCATAGGTTTGTAGTAATCATAAGTACGACCGATGAGCTCGTAATTAAAGAAAATTAGAAATGAAAAGAAAACTGATCACATGGAGGGTTTCTGTTCCGGTGCGAGCTATAAACTTACTCAGCCCTAGTAACTAATTGTCAAATTAACACAAGAATTGTATGATGTGACTTGTACATGCTTATTTCAATGCAACAGTTCACACAGAATAACGATTTTACAATGAAAAGAGAACGCCCCTTAAAAAAGCCAGCGATGCTGGCCAACTTTATCGGAGATTTGCGCACATTCACAATGATGAGCCAGGTTAGCGTAAACACGGTTTTATAGAACCGTTGATTGCGTGTTCATAAGGGCTGTCGGATAGCCCACTGCTCATGTACTGTTTGTTGATTTATGCAGAAGAGAAAAAGGCTAAAATTGACCGAATCTCTTTTTCGCCATCGGTGACGCCGGCGATACCAGTGAAGCTTCATACCCCGTGCTTCGGCCATTTAATAGGTTGACATAGGCGGCAGGCAGGGCACTAATGTTTACACTGGAGGTGCGCTTTGCTCAAAATGATGCGGGCAGAACCATTGAAAGCAGTAGGAATGTGTGAATTCAGTAAGCCAACAATACGAATTAGCATCACAGCGTGAGAGCGCTCTGTGGAAGAGGTTGACGTCATACATACGCATAGCATACCGAGCGCGTGCCGCTTAATTTGTCATGCACCTAGTCTCTTTAAAGATGAGGCACATAAACAAAAATCATTCCCGACCAGACGGGTATGCGTCAAAGTCTCGATTTTACCTTCTCTCTTTCTGGGCGCGTTTCAGGGGAACCATCGGGGGGGGGGGGGGGGAGGGGGTATCTGTGAATTTATGGTACCTTTACGCACGCAGAGGAACGCAATGTTGGAAAGGCCACTAACTAAAACTAAACAACTAAACTAAACTAAACAAACTATACTAAATAACTAAACAAAAGTTATCGCAAAAGCAAACGCATACCTTCGCCAGCAGTCGAGCGGGTACCCCTCCCTAAATATTGAGTGGAACTGCCAAGTGAGGCTGAAATTCCCAACAACAAAGGAAACGCATATCGCCAAAGCAAACGCATGTCGCCTTTTGTGTCGGAGTATATTGTCTTTGTGAATTACGGCTAATTGTGTGACGTAGTCTCCGTCGGAGAAGGCGACCAAGCGTGTGCTTTTGGGAAACTGACGTCCCGGTGTGTATGGTAATAAAATGCGGTCAAGTTCAATGTGATAAGCGTTATTCGTTAAAAAATGCTGGATCGGCTTTTGCTACGCGACAATACGGACTCATGATCCGAATATCTGATTTAGTCTAACTCCAAAAAGGCCATGTGGTCTCCATAGTATCTTTCGGAATAGTAATTCGCAGCTGTCGAGCGCGGAAGAGTCTGGAAGCAGAGACATATATCCTAATCCACGTTTCTAGTATGCCTTCTCTACCGCGATGTATTTCATTTGCCTGTATCGCCAGCTTAAATTCAGCAGTGGGGAAGCGTGCCGACCAACGCCAGCACAGCTGAGATTAAACGACCATCCAGCACTACCGAGAAAATATTTAAATGCGAATGCATTTCTTAGTCGGGGTTGTCGTGCTCCGTCGGCGTGCCCTGCCTTCCTCCAGCGCGAGCGCACGTCAGCGCGCGCCTCGTAGTTCTGCCTTCGTCGTGTCGTTGTCGTCTTTCCTCCAGCGCGAGCGCACGTGAGCGCGCGCCTCGTAGTTCTGCCTTCGTCGTCGTCGTCGTCGTCTCGGCGCGGCTTAAATGCGAATGCATTTCTTAGTCGGGGGTTGTCGTGCTCCGTCGGCGTGCGCCCGCAGGTGTTATCTCTCCGCGCTCCTCCTCGCCCCTAGCAACAGCTGTGGCGCGCCTAGCAGCGGAGCAGGTGGTAGCTCGGGCGGGAGTAGCGGAGGGCAAAGGGAGAGGAGGAGCGTGCTCGGTCGTGTGAGGGCGCTCGCATCGCGGAGCTCGGGCGCAGTACGGAGAGTGAGTGGAGAGGAGGAGCGTGCTCGGGCGTGTGGGGCGCTCGCATCGCGGAGCTCGGCGGGAGAGAGAGCTCGCGCGCGGGGCGGGCGTGTTGCGCGGGTCTCTCTCTCCTCTCCGCGTACCCTCTCTCCGCTCGCTGCGCTCGGAAAATGTATATAAATGCAGTGGAGCGCACGCCTCTCTCCGTTACTGCTTGCCGCAGCGCACTCATCGGTGCACCCAATGCATTCGCAATTTCCGCACGATCCCCTTCGGGAGGTGGAGGGAGTTTTTTTTTCTTCTCCCCTTCGAGTTATTTGTATATCTATCACCGCCACCGAGCGTCAGCTGCGTTATTCGCTTCAGGTAGTAGATACGCCCCCTAGCTTTTGTGCAGTTTTCCTCAAGCTAACTATTGAGTGTGTTGATCGCGGCAATTTTATTGCTTCAATAGCCCACGACACCACTGGACGGTTGTATTCGGAGCGCCCAACAGCGCCCAGAACAAAGGAAGAAAAAGGTTTTGACGATGTTTTCAGGCTATTTACTGGTTCGGTCACTTTGTTGCCACCTATCTGACACACTCAATGCACTCTTCGACTGTGAAAGCGTTTATGATTTTGAAAAAAAGGTGGAAAAATGTGTTGCATGGCCCTCTCATGTAAGGGAGCGGAATAGCACAGTCAAATGACCAACACACAGCTATCAAAATTTTTCACCCTCGCCAACTTTTCATTACACGCTGAGTGCGACGAGCAGTTGTGCAGAGCCATATAGTTAAGGTTGTTGGTTTTTGAGAAAAACACCATTTTACCCTATTTTCACACTCCAAACATGTTTCAAGGGAATCAGGTTAAACCCGATTTCTCCCGGTATGCACCTTTCAGGAGTATCCAGCTGCACAACTGCGGGCTGACGGTTCACCCTTCTCAAAAAATACTTGCTTTGAAGCAAGCCCCACAAACACAGCTTTCGAACTCATTGAGTGTTGGCATGACTTGTACACTTCTGCTACCCCACGCTGGGAAATACTGCAATGACAATGTTGTGGATTGTTAAGGGAATATGTGATGTCCAGAGAACGTTCTCCCAACTGAGATAAGTTCAACAATCGCACAGTTCTCAAATAGGAGCATGCGGATATTAATGTACGTAAACAGGGATGTGTAAAAAATTGGTGACGAGCTTCTTGTGAATAAAATGTTTCATTTCTTAGCAGTTACGGATGCTCTTTACTGTCATTATTACTGATGGACCACCAAACAACCGCTACAATTTGAGGAATATTTGTTAGAAAACCCTGATGTCCACCCGAATTTTCAGAATAAAACAGATACCAATTTAAACACGTTAGATTTAAAAACCTCGTGATACCTTCAGTAAAATAAACTCAGCGCATACTTAGTACACCTGTGTATGGAACCCGGGAAAACCCGAATTTCTGAATGGTTTTACCAAAAAACACGATTTCTCCCCTTCTATCAGTTGGAACAATAGAAGCATGCTTTCACCTCTCTTCTAAAAACATAAAGAACCCCAGAAAAAAAATCCTACATATAGATAGATAGGGCGAAGCCACGCGAGAGCGTCTGGCGGAAGATGATCGCTATGCTAAAACATCAAGTAACGAAGATTTTCAACGAAGCGAGGCGGAAAGCTGTATCGCAACTGTTCAACCGCATAGAAATGGTATCGCATTCAGGACACAGAAGTGCATTAAATGGAGTCAGAAGTCTTATTCAAACATTTTAGCTTTTATTAGCCGATCTCGAATACGCTACTCTCAAGGAAATTGGTGTGTGCGTAATTTGACCACGTCGACCACGAAACCTTGTGGCGTGCATACAGCTGAAGAAAGCTCACCGCCGCTGTATCGTCTGTGCGTGACGCAATAGCTAAGTCTACGTACAGAAGAAATCATAAGCTGTATATACAAGAAAAAATAGCCAATGTGTATCTCTTTGGCTTGCTACGTCCGGCAGTGTATGCTTTTCTGATGGAGGCGAAAAGCAAAACGCCCGTGTGTACGAGATTTCGGCGCATGTTAAAGATCCCCAGGTGGTCGAAATTAATCCGGAGCCCTCCACGACGGCGCGCCTCATCGCCTCCGTTGCGTCGGCGCGTTAAACCCTGCAATCAATCAATCGATCATCACGTCCGGCAGTGTATATCTCCACTGCTCATTCATCGTCGCAGAGTGGAAGGCTACTGATTTTATTACGTGATCTGACCGCAAAAAGTAACGAAAGGAGCCAACTGGTGCTATACTGGTAGATTCTGATGAAGTAGTTCATGACGTTCCCATAAAATCCTGACATACTTTGACTGGTAACCTTCCGTGGCAAACCTCAAATGAAAATTTCTGAACCACAAAATTTTCGAAAGGGCAAGAAATTGATGGACCGCTTTTGTCTTCAGTACATTTCAAGCACCCCGGTAAACAGGTCATGGCCAATTTTTCTTTATAACATGCATGATTCAACAAAACTACCAAGGTGGTTGAACCGCTGCGTTACAAACACCGTTGAATTTAAACGCCACTAACCTCGAAAGTGCGCTTATAAGTTTTTCTCAACAGTTTTCTTAAAACTCGAAAGGTGAGTCTCTAAGGTTCTGAGCCTTACACTCGCCAATCGAGTTGCCCGGAGGTGGCGAACGAATTTTGTGCAACTGCACCGCTGCTCCTCGCGTCATCACATCGGCCGAACGTGTTCAACCTCTGTGGCTCTGGGTGGCGTTGAGACCGAACCCACGCAATACTCAGTCACATTGCCAATTGCTGTCCGAAGGTCTGTAAAAAGCATCGCTTAGCAGGTGTCCTCCGAAAGGAGTGCAAATATTGGCGAGTCAATATTGACCCACTCCAGTCATTCGAAGGTAGCGCAGAGGGGCGGTGCCGTCAATCCCTCGTTAGCACGAGAGCGGGTGTGGCGAACACACCCCAGCTTGACGAAGAAGTGGACGTGGTCCTTCGGGGGCTTTGCCCAGCTGTGACAGCGTGACCAATCCCCCAGAGTGGGTACGCGCCATTGCTTTTGGTACCAACCAACCACCCAACCAACCGACAGCGTCGCTGTTACACTGCCATAGGATAGTTGGTCCCTTTTCTAATTAAAACACTCCTTACTGTTGAGAAGTCGCTACATTTACGCTACCTTCTTGTGAGGGTCTGGCTACCAGCTGCGAATCTCGCATACACCACGAGAACACCCTCCCTGGAGACTGGGCGTATGAAACAGAGCTGACGCCTGTTCATTATGCACCAGTCGTCGGCTTCAAGGTGTATTTCCTGAGTACGGACTTTTGCCCGCTACGTCCAGGGTAGCAGCGGCACACCCAACGGGCCAAACAATGACAAGCGACAACCCCATGCCAGCTCAATTCGTGTTCCAAAAGCCGCGACAGTCTCAAAATTTTCATGGAGACGTGTTTGAAGATCCGGAGGATTGGCTTGAGCTGTATGAGCGTGTCGCAAGATTCAATGGATGCGATCAAGCGCGGAAGCTGTATGACGTGTACTTCACCTTGGATGACGGCGCGTGTACGTGGTTCAAAAACCACAAATCAGATTTCACAATATGTAATAATTTCTGCGCAGATTTCTTCAGACGTATGGGCGGAGTGACCGCAAAGAAAAGGCAGAAGCTGCTTTGCGCTCCAGAAACCAGGGCCCTAATGAAAGCATCGCCATGTTTTACAAGGAGATGTCCCGTCTTTTCCGACGTGCACACGCGAGCATGGCTGAGGATAAAAAGGTGCTTCACCTTATGCGAGGTGTAAAACAGAAGCTTTCGCTGGGCTTTTGCGCAGTTCCCCACGTACCGTGACTGAGAGTGTTACAGAAACGACGACGCTGGAAAAGACGCTAGAACAGTGTGCCAGACAATAGGATGAAATTGCGCGTTTCGGGTTGATGTTTTCGATTCCGCTTATATTACCTATAGGTGCATCGAATTTGGGGTTTGAAAAAAGTGATATATTTATTTGCATTCAAAATTTTCTTTCTGCCTCAGGTCGTTTGAATTGCTCAAGAGTGCTAGTTAATGGGCCATTGGGTTTTATTCATGACTAAGATTTTTTTTGCGGCCTCTTTCCGGAAATAATTTAGTATTTTGAGGTCCCCACGTATTTGCACAAGCGATTTAGCTGTGGCCAAGGGTATGTGTCAGAATATTTGAAGACATCATCATCACAACCGCCACTCTGCTCGCGCGCCGCCAGACTTGTTACGTGCCGCATTTGGGACGAGCCTTGATGCATGGCGGGAGCTCATCTGATCCGTAATTAGGGAGGAGCTTCACCTACTAGAACTGCCTCACGCCACACCGACGTATGCTTCTCTGACCCAACTTGTGAAAGAGGAGGTAAAGCAAGCGGTTCAAGAATCGGTGAACCTCGGCCTGCAGCAGTTGTTACGCATCTCGGAAAACGCGGTGACATAAGCCACGGTTCTGGAAGAACCCCTATATACGCTGCTTCGAATCGCCCCGTCAACTACTGGCGTCTTTATTCGTCCCCAGCCTGGAAACCGGCCTGCCCCTCCTGCTGGGCGCAACGCCGTACGCAAGATAGGCCTGTGGCGTGTGCCGGACGGGGAACCACCATGTTTTCACTGTGGTGAAGCTGGTAATCTGCACAGGTCGTGCCCATGCCGCCGTGCTGGCCTTCGAGGCTACCCTCCTTATCCACCCTGCCCTTGTGACGGTGAAATACCTGTCGAAAGTCAACAATACCTGTTCGCGCAGCGCGCTCCTCGCCGGGAGACCAGGCTAGCATCGTTTCGTCGTTACAGGTCGCCAAGCCCTTGTACCTCCTCTAGTTCAGCTGGGCGCCACTCATCCAGCCCGCGTCCAGAAAATTGAAACCAGCGACATCTGGAGGTGGGGCCGCTAAAAAGACAGCCAGTGAAGATCCTCCATCGTGTTTGCGACGGCGTATACAGGAACCTACGCAGCTAGAAAATTATGGAAAAAGAGCCACGTCTTACATCGCCGTGTATATCGACGACTACGACGTGACTGCGCTGGTGGACACAGTTGGGGATTATTTGGTAATCAGCAGCAATTTTGTAAGAGAACTTAGGAAGGTGTTGACACAGTAGATTGTTTTTCACATTCGCATGGCGGGTGGCCACCTGGTGACCAATATAGGACAATGCATCGTTAGGCGCACTATACGGAGGTACAGCTACGTGGGAGATTTCATCGTAGTCCCGGAATGCTCGAGGAACGTCATAATAGGTATGAACTTCCTGCAAACGAACGGCGCCATCATCGACCTGCAGACGTCTATTGTTACATTATCCACAGAACGAACCACAGCCAGAAACGATTGAGCAACACGACACTTCTGTGCCCTTCACGTAGTGGACGTCAGCGTTGTGGTACTGCCACGAAGCAGCGTAATGGTCCTCGTTAAAGGGGAAGTGGGTGAAAGTTGCGAACGGCTAGTACAAGTCAACATGAATTTGCTTTTAGGACGGAAAACTTTTGTTGCAAGGAACCTGTGCGGATCCCGTGCTCACAAATGTCGGGAACGAGCTTCAACACGTCCCAAAAAGGCACCGTTATTGCCTCCGAGCAAGACTTTGTTCAAGCGGCAGATGTTTCCACTGTGCGAACAGGTTCGCATGAAGCATTGGATCCGAAAGACATTGTCGGGCTAATCCACATCAGCTTAGACCTGTCACCAGACCAGCAACAGCAGCTGAAACTCCTTCTCGAGGATTTTCGTGAATGTTTCTCCACTTCATCGAACGTTCGACAAACGCCTGCGGCCAAACATCGAATCATCGTCGACGGTACGACAAAACCAGTCTACCGGCACCCCTACCGCTTGTCCTATAAGGAAAGAGGAGCCATCCGGAGCCAAGTATTGGAAATCTTACGAGACGACGTGATTTAACCTTCGACAAGTCTGTGGGCATCCCCTGCGTATATTACAGGAAGCTGAATTGTGTAATGAACGAAATGTCTACCCTCTTCCACAAATAGACGGGGCCTTAGACCGTCTGCGTAATCAAGTACTTCTCCTCTTTTGATCTCAAAAGTGGGTACTGGCATATTGAGGTTGACGAGTGAGACCGAGAGAAGACGGCGTTTGTCACACCCGATGGGCTTTGCGAGATTAAAGTACTCCCGTTTGGTCTCTGCTCGGCACCCGCGACGTTCCAGTGAATGATGACACTGTCTTGGTCCGTTTAAAATAGTAGCCGTGTCTGATTTGCCTGATTTGCCTGGACAATTTCGTCGGGCTTTCTGCCACCTTTGGTGACCACCTACACAGGCTTCAACTGTTTCTCGATGCTATAAAGTCGTTTGGTTTGACAATAAAACCACAAAAGAGCTACTTGGGCTACCAACAGCTGCGGTTCCTAGGACATGTCATCAATTCAGAAGGTGTCGCACCAGACCCTCAGAAGGCAGCATCTGCAGCAGTCTTCCTATGACCAAGCGATAAAAAAGCTGTTATGCGAGTCCTATGCCTCTGCGCGTATTACATACGCCTTGTAGAGAATATTTCTGACCTGGCGGAACCATTGACGCGGCTTACGAAAGACGGCGTACCATTCGCATGGCAAGAAGAGCAAGAAGTGTCCTTGAATTCCTTTTGGGACTGGCTACGAAAAGCGACAGTACTAGATCATTTTGATGAACACACGGGTACAGATATCCACACCGATGCCAGTAACTTTGGTCTTAGTGCAGTCCCCATTCAGTGGCAGGACGGAGCCAAGGCAGTTCTGGCCTATGCCGTCGCACTCTATCAAAACCATACGCCAATTACTCCGACACTGAAAAAGAGTGTCTTGCCGTCCTCAGGGCCATCAGTAAGTTCCGACCGTACCTTCATGGCAGGCCATTTAAAATTATCAGTGACCACCATTCGTCGTGCTGGCTGGCAAACCTAAACGACCCATCTGGACACATCACCAGATGGAGTCTTCGGGTGAAAAAGTACAACATGATGTTTGTTTAAAAGTCCGGGAGAATGCATAGCGATGCTGATTGCTTGTCACGGGCACCTGTCGACTCGGAAAGCCGAGACACCGACGAAAGGTTCCCCTTTCTCGGAGTCGTTAGCCCTGCTTAAATTGGCCCAACTTCATCGAGAAGTCCTTAAATTGCTTATTGTTATCCAGAGTTTGGAAGGAGTTATTTGCTATATCGCTGCCGTGCGAATACTACTGAGAGCACCAGCCACGAACGACATGGCAAGATGGAAGCCGGTCTTTATCCCACGCAGCTCAAATCCCGATGATGATGATCCCTTGATTGTTGGTGATGATGATGATGACATATCATCTGTTCCCCCCTTAATAGGTAAAGCGTTCAGGAGAAAAGCCGTAGCGGTCAGGGGGCCGTCGGAGCCTTGTCGATTTTCGCAAAGTTGGCGGGTGGCCAGCTCCCGCCTCGGCTGCTTCCGGGCTGTCCTGCACTGAGGTCGTAGTACCGGGAGATGAAGTCGAGTCCACCTGCGATGAGGACGGGGTACTCTCGGCGGCGGGTTCCTGCTCGTTAACGTCTTCCGAGCGACAGTCTTGTTCTTCAGCCCGACTCCTCAGCTGGTCCAGATGCCGTCGCTGGAGTCCCTGTCCCGATTCAACCGTAAGCATCCGGGAGCCCTGGTTACTGCGCACAACTCCGGGAATCCACCGTTGACCTGACCCAAAACTTCGCATCCAGACGGGGTCACCGGCATTAAATTTAGTCTTTCTCGCTCTCGGTTGGATGTCTGCCCTATCCTTGTCCGGTGTGATGCAGTCCATTTTGGTTCTGATCTGATATCCCAGTAATAGCTCCGCAGGTGACTTGCCATCCTTGATAGGCGTTCGGTGATATCGGAACAGAAACCAAGATATGCGTGTTTTCAGGTCTATTCCAGTGTTTTTCTTTAGCCCTTGTTTGAGGGTGCGCACCGCTCTTTCAGCTAATCCGTTGGACTGTGGTTGATACGGGGCAGTTGTGAGATGTTGCACGCTGTTTCGGGCCATAAACTCGCGAAAGACAGCGCTCACAAATTGCGGTCCGTTATCTGAAACGATAGTTTTTGGAAGGCCAAAGCGTGCAAACATTGACCTTAGGGCATCAACCGTTGATTGCGCTGTGGCAACTTTCATAGGAACTGCTTCCATCCATTTTGTTTTGGCGTCCACCACAAGCAATACCATCTGGCCGTCTATCGGACCGGCAAAGTCTGCATGTAATCGGCTCCATCTTTCGCCGGTGTCTGGCCACGCCAATGGTATCTGGGCGGGTGGCATCGCCGAGGCCTGCGTACATGTACCGCATGATTTTACGAGCCGTTCTATGTCACTATCCAGACCCGGGTACCAAAACAGGGTTCGGGCCATGCTTTTCATGGATGTCATTCCTGGGTGTGTCTCATGCAGCAGACGCAACATGCGTTTTGCCACAGCCATGGGAAGAACAATGCGATGTCCCCAATACACCAAATTGTGGCTAGTGGTTAGCTCCGTTCTCCGGTTAAAGTACGGACGGAGGTGTTCGTGACCCTGTGGGAGGGAAGACGCCGTACTCCCGCAGTCGCTGTAGGACCTGTTTTAGCCTGGACAAGTCATTCCTTTTCTCCGCGATGATAATGTTGTCCAGGTATACTTGCACGCCAGGAATATCGCCCAGAAGCCCATCCATCCGCCTTTGGAATATGGCCGGAGCAGAACTTACGCCAAAAGGCAGCCGGTTAAAACAAAACAGGCCCTTGTGCGTGTTGAGGACTGTCATCTTCTTGGCCTCTTCATCCAACGGTAACTGGTTGTAAGCTTGACGTAAGTCCAGAGTCGTGAAGACTTCCCCTCCGTTTAGCTTGGGAAAGATGTCATCCACTCGAGGCAACGGGTAACGTTCCATCAGCGTTGCTGCGTTTACTGTCATGCGAAAGTCTCCGCACACTCGAATGGAACCATCGCCCTTTACGACGGGTACTACTGGTGTCGCCCATTCGGCGGTTTTCACCGGTGCCAGGACATCTTGGGCAACCAGCTGGTCTAGCGCGTCCGACATCTTATCCCTCAAGGCGTAGGGTACCATGCGGGCCTTGAAAAACCGTGGACACGCGTTTTCTTTCAGCTGAAACGTCACCGGTGGTCCCTTGCAGAGGCCTAGCTCCGGAGCGAACACGTCGGCGTACTCGTTGAGCAGCTGTTGTAGTTTCGTTCCGGCCGCTTTTACCTCGACTGGTTGCACACTCGCGACCACATTAGACAACATTGCCACGCCCACTTCGTTGAACGCCTTGATTGTATCTCTGCCGCACAAGGATGGTCCCGAGCTGCCGACGACTATGACTGTGCCAGCGACATATTTCCCATCACACGCAGCGGTCATACTCAGTTGTCCGATGACTGGAAGTTCCCCCAAGAGACAAGAGAGCCGTAGCTGCGTGTTCCGTAATGGTGGCCACATCGCCTTGTACTTCCGGAAGGCCGTTTCGGGAATGACACTTACGGGTGATCCCGTGTCCACCAGCATTCTAATGGGGACGTTATTCTAGGTAATCTCCTTGTAAATTGGCTTAACCTTGCGGATGCTGGCTTCTTGGTGAAGAACCACTGCTATCGTGTGCAGGGCTTCATTTTCGTCCGAGTCTGTGTGCTCTTCCGCTGTCATTGCATATTAGCCCTGGCGCCATTGTCCGCACATCCGGCGTAGATGCCCTCGTTTGCCTCACCGGTGGCACTCCCTGCGATGGTGTTTGCATTCGTCCTCTAAATGCGATTCGCCACCACATCTTCCACAAGTGTGGCGCTTCTCCTGTTTAGGGCGTGACTTCCATGAACGGGCCATCTGTCGGGCAAGATGTACCGCATCCGGCTCTGCAGATTGCATGCTTTTAGCGTTCTGAGCCGCTTCCTGTGCTGATACAACAAAGTCTTCTGCCTGTTCCAGTGTGAGCTTTCGTTGCGTCAGTAAATTTCTCCGCACGTCTTCATCCCGCACACTGCAAACAATTCGGTCTCTTAACATGCGCTCCAGTGAAGTTCCGAAGTTACACTTCTCTGCTAGCCGTCGAATTTCCGTAATGAAATACTGGGCACTTTCACCTTCTTGTTGCGAACGCCTGAAGAAAGCATACTTGGCAGCATTCTTGTTGACTTGCGGAACGTAGTGATCTTCCACATGTCCGATCACTTCCTCGTAGCTGAGCTCATTGACCTGTTTCGGGTGACATCGTGCTTGCACCACTCGCACCGCACTGTTCGTTAGCGAAGCTATAAGCAGTGCTCACTTCTTCGTCGGCTGCTCGATGCTGTGAGCTTCGAAGTAAGCTTCCAGGCGAACCCGGTACGTAGGCCACATACCTTCTTCGTCGGTGAATTCCGGTGGCCGCCCGGCACTCATTCGTGCATGGGACTACTCGCCTAGCGCAACCGCGATCCTCGTCGCCACTGCTATATCGCTGCCGTGCGAATACTACTGAGAGCACCAGCCACGAACGACATGGCAAGATGGAAGGCGGCCTTTATCCCACGCAGCTCACATCCCGATGATGATGATCCCTTGATTGTTGGTGATGATGATGATGACATATCATCTAGGTTGTAAATTCCGCACGCTTTTGGCCAAAACATCTTGTCCTGTATCCTCCGGAATGGTTTGTTGTACAAGCGGAATTTCAGAAATAGCCTGGACGCGTTCCTACTCGTTGTGCAAACAGCGATGCGCCAGGAAATTTTATACGCCTGCCACGACGAAACATCGGCGGGGTACTTGGGCGTCAGCCGTACATTGGCGAGAGTCCGCCAAAAATATTATTGGCCGAAGCTATTGCGAACAGTGAAACACTACGTCAAGAGCTGCCGCGAGTGCCAGAGAAGTTAGGTCCCGCCTTTGAAAAGGGCAGGGCTTCTTCCGCCAGTGCAACCACCGATGACCCCTTTCCAGCAAGTCGGCATGATCTGGACCCGTTTCCTACCTCCCCTAAAGGGAACAGATAGATCGTGGTGGCGACCGACTACCTCATGCGGTACGCAGAGACAGCATCTCTTCCAAGAGCAACTGCCGCTGAGGTAGCTCAGTTTTCCATCCACAACATTGTTCTACGCCATGGAGCTCCCCGGATTGTCATAACAGACACGGGCACTGCTTTCACAGCTGACCTCATGCAGTCCGTCATGGCGCAAACCCACACCTCTCACATGCGAAAAACTGCTTACCATCCACCGACCGATGGCTTAACTGAGCGATTTAACAGACCTTCCCCGAAATGCTCTCAATATATGTCTACATAGAGCACAAAAGGTGGGATGAGATGTGGCCATTCTCAACAATTGCGTACAGCAAGGCAGTTCAGGAGACCACAGCAATGACTCCATTTCAACCGGTTTAGGGTCGCACTGCCTCTACGACTCTTGATTGCATGCTACCAGTTCATGAGGATAAAAATAGCGACGTCGACTATTTTGTGCGACGAGCCGAGGAAGCACGCTAGCTAACACGGCACCAAATTAAATGTCAGCAGAGTTGTCAGGCTGCTACCTACAACAAGCACAGGCGGGACGTGTTCTACGAACCCGGGGACGCCGTTTGGGTTAGGACACAAGTTAGACAGCGTGGACGTTCGGAGAAAATGCTCCGTGGGTATTTCGGCCCATATAAAGCTGTTCGCCTCCTTAGTGATGGCAACTATGATGTGGCACCTGATGGAAGGAAGGCCTGCTCACGACACGTCCGGACAACTCCAGAGGTAGTGCATGTATTAACAATGAAGCCGTACTACGACAGAGAGCGGCCTTGTTTGTCTACACCACGCTAATCCAGAACTTGCTGATGGACAGAACGTTTTCTCTGCCGAATTTCTTTGATGGTTTCCCTTCAGCAATTGAGAATTGCGTTATCTCGTCCCCGGGCCGTCATCTGTTACTTTCTGCTGAACTGCATATCGAGCATCGGGCCGATGCTCCTTCCGAAAATGGGGGCAATGCAATATGATTTGGAGCCGGCACGCTGGCGGACATGCAGCTGATTTCCCTGTTGTTCACGCAGGTTTTCGCAAGCTTTGGAATTGCCTTCTGGCTGGCTGTGATTGTCGGCAGCGCAGATCTACAATCGGGCCAAAACCAAGCTTCAGCGGTGCTTTCATCTTCGGCGAGTATCACATCCCACGAGCTCGGCGCGTGGCGGAACTTCAGTGATTGCCATCGACCAATCACCTACGGATATCAACGCCCATGTGACCAAAGTGAACTCTATATAGAAGAGCAACGCTTCTGCCTCGTGTGATTTGGAGCTGGCACGCTCGCGCACATGCAGCTTATTTCCCTGTTGTTCACGCAGGCTGGTTTGCATTATCCTATTCGGGCATCTCGGCTATCCCGTGCGTTGCCGGCTCCTCCTACTTTGGCATTTGCTGATGCTAATTGTCGTAAAAAACCGCGACCGCCTCTAAGCATGTCTTTTATGTTTGCTAAAGGGTGTTTTATGTGTTCTTACTTTTGTTGCTTTCCGGTGATGTTGAACTTAACCGGGGTCCTGTTGAAATGAATATCTTACAAAGCCTGCAAAAAGGGCAGACTGAAATCTTAAATAAGCTAGCTTTTATTGCATCCGGAATCCCAAAGCATAAAGGAATGATAGCGGACATAAAGGACAGCCTCGGAGCAACTAACAAGCAAGTCGAAGACTTAGGCAAAATAGTTACAGAGCATAAGGATGACATTTCGATTCTGCAGAAAGAGTTCAAGAATTTGAAGGTAAGAACGTTGACCTGAAAAACAGAAGTCGGAGGCAATACCTTGTGTTTTATGGAGTAGATGACAATCAAGCATAAACATGGAACCAATCCGAGGAATTGATTTAAAAAATCTTTAGCGACAAGCTTGGAATCGAAGTGGCATCGTTACAGAGGGCACACCGCATTGGTGTATACCGAGAACAAAAAAAGCGCCCTATTATAGCAAATATCGCTACGTACTAATAAAGGCAACAAACTTTGCCCAACGCGAAAAAATTGAAAGGGTCAGAGTTCAGCATTGATCAGGATTTTGCGCCAGCTACTCGGGAAGTGCAATAGCGACTGTGGGAATACGGTAAAGCCCACAAAAGTGAGAGCACAGAAGTAAGACTGAACTTTGAGAGGCTTTACCTTGATGAAAAAACTTACGTTTGGGATTACGAAGAGAAGGACTTCGGTCCATTACGAAAATATAACGCATGCCTGGAAAGAAAACATGCGTCGCGGACATGCAACTCATTTCCCCTGTTGTCCCCGCAGGTTGGTTTGCATATCCTATTAGGGCATGTCGGTTACTGTGTGCCATTGCCGGCTCCTGCCACTTTGGCGTTTGACTGATTCTCATGTCGTGAAAAAGCGCGAGCCTGTCGAAGTATGTCTTTCGTTTGATAAAAGGGTGTTTTATTGTTCTTACTTTTGTTGCTTTCGGCGATGTTTTGAACTTAACACGGGCCCTGTTGAAATGGGTATCTTACAAAGCCAGGAAAAAGGGCAGACTGAACATGCCCGGCACAGCTGACCGCCGCTATAAGGCCAACCAAGGTCTTGCAGCTCGTTTTTGACTTCCCGTTTCTGCCTTTATATCTGCGATCGCGCGATTGTGCAGGACCAAGGATACTTCCCACGACTTACTGAACGTCGGAGGAAAACATGTTTGGACCCCTCAATCGACGTGATCGACCAGCGGGTGACCACAACAAGCCATCCAGACCTGCGACCACGCCGACGACCCGCTAGCTACAGTTCAGGCCTAGCGTGTACGGCCGCCGCCGTGCACGGCAGCCACTCGCCGCCCGCTGAGAGCGCGCCTCTGTGCCACGCCAACCATGTCCGACATCTGCCGACGAGAGCTGCGATGCGACCAACCACCCCGGGTCAGCACCAGAGCCTTCCCTGCAACATGATGCAGGCGATAACAACGAAGCTGTCACCTCAGACATGGATTTCGACCCTCAAAGGGCCGTGCCCTTCCAGCCCCCCCAATTCCTGGCTCACTGTCATAAACTCCGGAAGCAAAAGTACGTACCTTCTAACCAAGACTCTACCATGCTATCCAGGAAGCTCCAGGCTCCCAAGCGCAATATCCCGCTTCCCCGGTTCCCACCTACCCACTACATCACTGTTCCGTGACCACACGATGGTCTACGTGTTCGACGCTCGGCCAATTCCAAGAACTGGCGCGAAGCATCTCGGCTGCGAGCCACATCACCCGACTGCCAATTCCGGTGCCTCGTGACCCTCCAGGCATAGTCTCAAACCAATCTAATCGTCGCCGGCACCCCTGACCCTGCCTTGCCGACCGGCTTCACCTACATAACAACTATAACCTCCGCGACGCCCAGTACCAAGTCACGGTGTATATGACACCCCCCCCCCCCCCTGTAACTTCCCGGGGCGTCATCCACGGACTACCGAAGATATTACGCAAGACCAACTTGCACAATACACTGCCACCAACAGACACGACCGTATTCACGCCAGGCTCATAGGACGGACCTGCTCCACTCTGCTGACATTCCATGGCCCACGTGGTACCGTACTATGTTAGTTCGACTGCGAAACGGTGCGCTGTAGACCCTACCGCCGTGCCATCCAAACGTGCAAGTGCTGCGGTGAAGTGGGACACCGTCAGGATATGGTGCCCCGACCCAGAAAAGCCCCACTGCCTGTCTGTGGCACCCCCAATTCTCCTCCTGAAGACCTGTGCACCCTCCTGTAAACTCTGTGAAGGACCCTACCTAACTGCTGATAAGGACTGTCCTAAAAGCTTTCTTCCCACACCGCCGCGAAAACCCTCCCGGTCCAATTTCCCCGGGACATCCAACCTGCCAACCTCTCCCAGCCAGGAATACCCGCCGCTGCTCCTTCAATCAGCCGCGACAGTCACCGGAAGCCACCAACTGCCCAATCTCAGGTGAGCTGGTCAGACATCACTCGGACCTCTCCCACTGCTCGTCCCTCCCTACCTACAGCTAACACCCAATCCATTCTTCCCGTCTCCCCTGCCCTCGCGTCGGTGATCGCTGAACTAAAACAGCAACAGCAGCGTTTTCAGTCACAACTGGACGCTCTAACTAAAAAGATAGAAGCCCAGGTGGCCACTCCTCCTCTCACACCCTCCCCACCGCCGCCCCCACCCGTAGAACAATTACACTGTAATTGACGCCAGAATTACGACGCTCATCAAAGAACTGATTGACACCCAAAAGAAACTTGCGCCTCTCTGCACAGGCCTACAGGCGCTCACAGATCGACAAAACAAACTAGAGGAGGCCATCTTTAGCATTAAGGAAAACCTCGCCGCCACACACCCACCTAAGAAAATAAAGCATCATCCCTACTATGACAACGCCCAGCCAGATGCGCTCTCCCCATTACCGTGGAACTGCTACTCCTTTGCAAGTAAGCGCCACCGATTGGCTTTCTTCGTCCTGCAAGACCCCCCCCCCGGGTGTCATCGCCGTTCAAGGATCAAACGCCGCAGTCCCCAACCTGCAGCAATACACCGCATTTACGGACGCTCCACAGCACCGCACCGCCCCTCTAGTGCACCACACACATCCGGCCCAGTCACATCGCCTTCCCCAAGACATCCCCCATACTGTTCGTTGAGCTCATTTACAATCGGCCCCAACACCCCATTATTTACATCCTTAACGTCTACAGTCCCCCACCGGCAGCCTATCCACCCTAGAAGCTCTACTACATGAAGCCACGTTAATTGCAAAAAACTGTCCGCTCCTACTTCTCGGAGATTTTAATGCTCCCATCCTTCCTGGCGCTATGCCCTGGCCTCCCAAAAAGGCACAGATCTCCTCCGCGCCACGCAGAATCATCAGCTCGTCCTTTACAATGACCTCTCCAATGAAGACCCTCATTCGGTAACAGCGTGGCTCGAAACACAACGCCCGATCTATCATTCGCAAGGAACGTCACCGGCCTCACTTGGACATGTCTAGAAGAAACCCTCGGTAGCGACCACCACATCATCTCCATCCATCTTCCATTAACACAGAAACATAGAAGGAAAGGCACCACTCGCTTAACAAATTGGCCCGCTTTCCGGCAAGACACAGATAACCTTCCTCCCATTACCCACGATCTTGACCGCTTGGACGGAAGCCCTTAACCAACGGGTCAAAACGCACACAGAGGAGATTGCACTCACCGATACTACGCCCGCTGTCGATCCCCATCTCACCCATATCTGGGACGCCCGGCGAAGCCTCACTAAGAGATGGCAGAGACACCTCCCCGCGAAAACATACTTGGTGTTTCATTGGAGTGATTCGCGCATTGAAGAAACGCATCGCTTCCTCACCCAGCAAGCCCAACGTATGCACAACTCCGACGACAAAACTGGCGAGCTTCTGCGACCAACCTGCAGGGCATGTTACACTCAAAACGGACATGGCACCTGCTTCGCTCTCTTCTCGATCCCCACTAATACCCGGCGGCATACAGACCATAAATACAACGCCTCATCAAGAACCGTGATCTCCCTTCGCAATGCCTTCTTGACTCGATCCAGCATCATCTCTTCGGACCACCCAAGCTCCTACCCCCCTCATCCGGTCAGCCACTGTACTGGTATTCCAATGAAGACCTCGATGCCCCTTTTACCTTAACGGAACTCACCGCAGTACGTGCCCACCTCACACTCAATACCACGCCCCGGAAAAGATAACATCACATACCGCGTACTCCGTAACGTGGATGAGGATACCCTGCAGGAACTCCTCACTTTCTTCAATGCCGACTGGCAAGCAGGAACCCTTCCGGTAGATTGGCGATGTTCAGACATCACCCTCATCCGCGAAGCCGAACAAACCCCTCAGTCCCACCGTTCTCCGCCCAATCTCTCTGACCTCTTGGCTCGTAAAGCTTCTTGAACACCTGATACATCAACGCCTATCCGATCACTTAGAAAGCAGAACCTCTATCCTCTTACTATGTTTGGTTTTCGCCAACACCCTTCCACGCAGATAAAGAAAGAAGTGCTTGACCATCTCAGCCGCACCATCCCGAAGACCATTCTTACAGTAGACGTCAAGGGTGCCTTTTGTTACACATCAGAAAAAACTAGATAACTTAAATACCAGGAGGTGTGGACTGCGAACTTTTCAATTCGTCAGTGCCTTCCTGCGAGACAGAACAGCAACTCTCCGCCTGGGCCCCCTCACCTCAACTTGTTTCCACACCCCGGCCAAAGGTACACCCCAGGGTTCGGTTATTTCACCTTTACTCTTTAACATCGCCATGCTCCACCTCCCGGCCAAGCTGCAAAAAATATCTGGAGTTCACCACGCGTTCTATGCTGACGATCTTACTATTTGGACAACACAGGGCTCTAGCGGTAAGCAGCAAGACAGCCTACAGCAAGCTATTGACACAACAATGGAATATCTCCAACCTAGAGGACTAACATGCGAACCTACTAAATCTGGCCTTCTCGTTCTTCGTGCTCGTACTAGGGGAAGAAAAGCTAACACAACTCCCGATCCCCAGGTCAGCATATCCGGCGCTTCCATCCCACAAGTTCCCACGCTTCGCATCTTGGGAGTTCCATTCCATCAAGACGGATCCGGGTCAGCTCTCCTACCACAGCTACACAAGTCAGTCTCCCAGCTGACGACATCTCATCTATCGTATCCGAGGCTACTCATATGGACTGCGAAGAGTCAGACACATGTCGCCTCGTACAAGCCTGCTCACCAGCCCGTATCACTTATGAGGACCCCTTTCGTCAATCTGAAACCCTCAAGAGACTAACAAGTTGGACGCCCTCATAAGAAAGACGTACAAATCAGCCTTCAGTTTGCCTACTTATACCGCGAACGAGCGTCTTGTGAAGCTTGGCCTCCACAACACCCTGAATGAACTTATCGGAGCGGAACGCGCGCCTAAGCTGCAAAGACTTGCCCTCACCCCAACAGGCCGTCAAGTTGTTCATAATATAGGCCGAACCCCGCCCCCTGGTCGTCTTAACCTACAGCGCATCCCCCTTACCATTCGGCAACAACTCAGAACAGCACTCATACCCATGCACATGCACCCCATTTACAACCGGGCGCGAAGAGAAGCTCGAGTACGCCACCTCGAGAAGCGTTACGGCAATGACCTGCAGACCCGCTACAGAGATGTTGCAGATCCAACCCCCAAATGTCCGGCTACGCTTGTCACCCTGGACTCTTCTGGCAACACCCTTACTGCGGCAACTTACCGAAACGTGCCTACACCCGAAGCCGAAGCCCTGGCCATCGCCCATGATATTACTACACATCGAAATCAGCCTTATCTCACCATTATTAGCGATTCACAGCAAGCCTGCCGCATTTACCAGGCCATTCTCGCCCCACAGCAAGCCTTACTCATGCTACGCTGCCTGCCTCCGGTCCTAGAAGTTACCATTGTATAGGACTCCTGGCCATGCCGGCCTGGTTGGGAATGAAGCGGCTCATGCTACAGCCCGCGATCTGCACTACCGGGCACTCCCAACTTCAAAGACCGGCACTGGGTGCTACCCTCCCACCACTGAAAACACGCTCCCTCCTCTTGATTCCACCTTCTGTTCCATACTGTCCCACTACAGGCACACACGAAGAATATAAAACCCACACCACCCCTCCCTCCCAACACACCACGCCACCCTTTACCGCCGCCTGAAAACCGAAACCTTCTATAATCACCCCATCCTACACTACATCTCGCCGTCCCTTTTCCCCTACAACTTCCCACACAGTGACATACCTCTGACCACTTACCACCTTGTTTTCTCTTGTTCTTACCACCCTAACCCCATCCCATCCCCCAACCGTGAGCAGTGGGAGTCCGAGCTGACCAGCTCAGCAGCAGAGCGACAGCAAGCCCTGGGGCAACGAGCTCTGGACGCAGCTCGGACTCACGGCCTCCTGGACTTGGGAGGCTGAGCACATCGTGGTGTGCACAATAAAAGTTACTCTTCCTCCCTCCGACACAGAAGCGTAACGAATAACACAGGCGAATTGGCGGAACTTATCGAGTCTGTTAAAGCGGACGTAGTTATCGGAAGGGAATCGTGGCTGCACCGTGATATCAGCGACTGTAAGGTGTTTCCAGGCGACCTTGTCGTGTACCCCAAAGTAGACCAAGCCATTGGGGCGGTATATTTTTACTTGTGCGAAGTTCTTTGAAATCTGATGGCCTAGACATTCAGTGCAATATTGAATCTGTTTGGTGCACGATTACCATAGATGATAATTCTTCATTCGCTGCTTGTGCATTTTATCGACCCCCAAACTCGGACTACAATACACTTCAGTCGTGAAATGAGATTATCTCGGAAGTTTCAAGCCGAAGATTTATTCTTGCTGGTGATTTTAATCTGCCGACGTAGAAGGGCGTGATAGAATATGTGTACGAGGCACTGGGTGCCGCGTAAACATAGAAAAATAAAATATAATAGACCACTATGGCCTTACCGAGTTTTTACATTCCCATCTAGAAATAATAACATTCTTGACCTTGTGTTCTCAAATTCACCCAGTTTGGTGTATAATGTCAATGTTATTCCAGGAATCAGCGACCATATTGTTGTTGTTTCAGAAATAAAAAAATAAAGAAAAAAAACTCAAATAGTGCAACAAGAAAGGTTTTTCTGTTCAGTAGGGGTGACTACACAAGAATAGTCGGAAAGCTAGAAGACCATTGGCCTGTGTTTGAATGCCTAGCGGAAAAGTATAGTGTGAATGATTTATCGCTTAACTTTAAGGACAAGTTGTTAGCCCTTGTAGATGAGTATATATCTGCAAAATAAGCCGGCAAGCTGCGTAAACGCAAGAAACCATTAATGACGTTCAGAATTTTGAGATTAATCCGAAAAAGGCAACGGGTTTTCGGCAAAATAAAGAAATCAGGAAGCAGTGATCATTTCAAAGAATTAAAAGCGTTAACAAAGCAGTATAAATCATGTGTGAAAAGTGCAAAAGCGAAATATTTCGCAAAGCTCTACACTAAAAGGAAAACTAATGCAAAGTGTTTCTGGCATTATATCAAACAGTGTTTATCTGATCATGTTTGAGTTGTTGAACTAAACTAGTTGTTCAATATAGTTGTCGTTGATAAGGAAGCTAAAGCCACTTGTTTAATCAAATATTTCCAATCCGTGTTCATACCCAACCTCGACATTTCTTCAAAACCGCACCCAAGTACAATTCCGCTGATGCCACTGGTAGAACTGAGTGTCCGTGGCATATGTGCTCTTCTAGAAAACTAAATGACTCGAAAGCAGTTGGTCCTGATAACATCTGTCCTCGTATTCTAAAGCGATGTGCACCACCAATTTCCCTTTAACTTTATATAATTTATTCTAAATCCCTTTCAACGGGAACTTTACCCGAAGATTAGAAAATTTCGAATGTTGTTCCTGTTCATAAGGCTCAAAAAAAGATGTAAAAAAATACCGACCAATTTCATTAACGTCAGTGTCATGCAAGCTTTTCGAACACATTTTATTCAAGCACATATTGACCCATCTTACTGCTAATAATGCATTGATAAATGAGCAGCACGGTTTTCGCAAAGGTTCTTGTAAGACGCAACTTGTAGAGTTCTTTTACGAGCTGGCTTCCAACGATGATGAAGGTGGGCAAACAGATTGTGTGTTTTTAGATTTTCCAAAGACCTTCGAAACCGTGTCACACTCCCTTCTCCTCGCTAAATTACAGACTATAAATTTCCACCAAAATGGGCTAATCTGGATAAACAATTACTTGTTGGGCAGGCGTCAATGCGTGCTTTTATATAGAAAGTGTTCATCCTATGTTAAAGTTTCATCAGGCGTGCCCCAAGGCGCTGTCCTCGGGCTAATTTTATTTCTTATTTTTGTGAAGGATATTTCTGTGGGTATTTCGTCGCGGATACGTCTATTTGCCGACGATTGTGTTTTATATCGACAGGTTTGGAACGCAGGTGACGGTGCTTCGTTGCAGAACAATTTGGATTGTATTATACGGTGGTGCCAGAAGTGGCAAATGACGTTAAACCCCAAAAAGTGCGTTCAAAAGCGTGTTTCCAAACAAGAAACCAATAGTAACGGCGTACACCATAGATACGCATGCTCTTACTACCGAACCAACATGCACTCCCTGGGCCATTCCGGGAGTCATACGTCCTCATGCGACCAGGCAGTCGAAATCCGTTTGTGCTTGCCATTCGCCTGTAGGGGCTCAACGGTGTACGACACAGCAGCCTTGGCCTCGACCTCCTGTTTATCGGTTGCGATGATCTCCCAAATTTAATGACCTTTCCAGAAGAAGTACTGGCCACTCTACTTGTTGGCTCCCCACTGGTAATGGTGGACGCAGTTCCTGTGACGGCACGAGATTCACCTGTATCCATGTCATGTCCGCCCCTTACGACAAAAGCGTTTGAGGGCCTACGCCATCAAGGTCGTGGGCGTAGTAAACTTTTGAAAATGCGTCCTCCACCCGCCGCGGTGGCTCAGTGGATAAAACGTTGTGCTGCTGAACACTAGGACGCGGGTGTAATTCTCTGACGCGACGGCCGCATTTCAGATAGAGGCGAAAAGCAAAAACGCACCTATGGTACGAGATTTGGGTGCATTTTGAAGATCCCCAGTTGGTCAAAGTTATTCCGGAGCCCTCCACTACAGCACGCCTTTCGCCGTCGTCGCGTCGCAGCGTTTAAACATACAATTAAGAAAATGTGTTTTACAGAAAAGTACCTTCCACTAAAAGCTTCAACACCCTTTAAAATAAAAAAAGGGGAAGCAAGAGCAAAAACGTGCAATATATATCGAGATACGCATGGGAATATACACGAACAGTTACTTTCATTTACCCCTATACAAGAATGATGCTACTGCCTATTATTGAGAGATGTACACGTATGGAAAATGTATATGTACACACGGTAACCAAGACCTCTTCCAGCCTTGATTCACAAAGAAGAGTAAACACAGTTTCGGACCCTGGCACCGCGTCACTATGATTATGCGACGGTCTGAAAAACCAGGATAATTCAAGTCCAATTCCACGTCAAAGTCGAAGAACTGCTTCGACGCTGTTGCCTATTGACTAGCCTTTCGTGGGAAACTGCATAAGGTGAGACTAATGTTCTCATTCATAGAGAATTCTAGCCCCTCATCCCAACCCAGCTTAAACAAGAAGCTCCATGTTTACACAACATCCAGTTACAGCTGGTGTAGCACGACTTTAGAGCGCGTGGGCAGACCCCGCGGATGATTTTAGCCGAGCACGTTTACCAAGGCTTATAACATGCCCAGGAGGCTAGAAATTTCTACAGAACCACGAATATAGTCAAGTGGCCTTGCCGCACATTCAGCTGCACATCACCTTTAGCGTTCCCTGGAGGTTCTACAGAGGCAGTACCTCAACACATGCACCCGGGCAAAAACTGTGTATAATATAAACTGCCCAAATTGGTCATGAGACAATAATTGCTACAGAGATCCTAGTTTCGAACCCAATAAAACACTAAGAACTATAATGTGGTCGGAAAAGTGTACCAACGAACGGTGATTTTGTGAATTCTCACCCAGGCACGCCGGCAAGTCTTTATTTCATCGCTGGCCTTCCCATCCCCCCCCAGCATATCTGCAGCTGAACGGACAGCCACGAAGTAGGCCGCACGTTGTTTGACAGTAGGCTGAGCAGGCATGCGAATTACCTCTTTCAAAGTCAGGTTTGCTAAAAACCATGTATCTGTTGCCCGAGAGTGAATCCATGAACTGAAGGCATTAAGAAACGCTTGCGTCATCATAAGGCCAGAAGGTCTTAAGATACTGCGGTAAATCCTTTTTGTTCGTTCGATTGCTAACACAGGAACATACCAACACGAACGTTGATTCCTGCTCAAAAAAGCTCAGTAACAACTGCGCCTAATTCATAGTTATCATCTGACCTGCATCAAAAAACAGCGTCTCCCACCACTAATTCAACATTCAAAATGCTCAGAATACACCCTCTAAACACAACCCCTTCCAATTCAACACTAAACCATATCTTGAATTCCCGTTTATCCCTTTTCATTTGCTCTGCACTTGTGACCGGACTATATCGCCCCGCCAGACCTTGCATGCCGCACATATTCCCCTTGCCGACGTTATTTATCGCGTGAAAAACGAGTGTGCGAAGGAATGCTAGGTGCCCAAAAATCTCCCTGTTAAACGAATGCCTCCACCCACTATTCACTAAGTAAACAATGCGGCGACCGCTTAGGTGGCCCTGCGCATCAACTGTCCTGCGCCCCGCTCTGGCACTCTCCCGAACCGTTCTCGCTCGCTGAACACTCCATCGGCCTAAAGGACGCGCGGTCGTCGTCGGCCGAAGGATGGCGCTAAGGAATTCTGTGCAATGGCGGAGGCTGTGTGTGGAAGAGCGCGGATCGCTTACTCGTTTTTCGGACCAGAGAGGGACCGGTTGTTCGCGCGCGTGAACGGCGTGGCTGGGGCCGGACTCCAATGACATAAGTAAACAGTTTGCGACGGTGGGCTGGAGCTAGACTGCTATGATATGAGTAAAGAGTTTGCGAAGGAACTGCAGCATCCCTCATTCCTCGGCTTTCCGTAGGGAGAACGTCCACAATATACACTAACACTAAGCCCAATAGGCACCACCATAGGTGTCCTTTACCTGCACCCAGGCTTTAGTTACAGCCCTAAAATGAAAGACTAACTTACCCAGTGTGAGACACGCACCCGCAATAGAAAGAATAACGTGGATCCTCATTTCCGTTACTCTGAAAATAGAAGACGACAACCTAAACAAAACACATCATGCTTGCAAACTACGTTATGCTTTCAATTCCAAAGTTTTGTCAAAATGCGTTCCACGCGCTGATTTTATAACGCTATTTTACTGCTTAGCATCACAAACAAGGCAAAATCAGATCTTATAGCCTTGTACCTAACCAGCATGATCGCAAAACATTCACCCCTTGCCAATTTCACATAGTTTAGAGCAGTTTTGGTACTTCTAGCTCCGTCTAAATCCTTTGTGGCAGTCATATTAGGGCAACGCCAAATGGTTGTTTAAAAGAAACAAACAAAGGATCTTCAACAGGGCCATAGTTCCAGTTGCAAGCGTTGGAATGTCCTTGTGGCATTTGAGGATGTGAGTGTGACCCTTATAAGTTAAAGCTGTCGATGCTACTCCTGATTAATGTATACGCATCTGCAGCAGTTTCCCACAATAGGTGAGATCTGATTTCTACTCCTGGCTGTAAGTTATTGGTGTATGAGGCCTTCGCGTTTTGTACCGTTTGATTGGTAGCTCGAATGGTAATCATGTGATGGAGCAATTGCCGCTTCATTGCGACTTCGTTTGTTCGAATCTGGCTGTAGTATCGGGGTATGCAGTATAAGATGAAGCAGTATAAGACCTGGTACAGCACGTATTGAATAAACCACAAAACGCCAAATTTACACCAAGAATCTTGAATAAGGTATTCTGGTCGACTATCGTTAAATTTGTTTGACGACCTCCTACGACCAGCTAGCAGCAAGGCGTTTTGGTCCCTGCAAAAGACTAAGTTTTGGCGTGAAAATCCCTCTTCTTGAGTGGAAGACCTTGGAAACACCTCCTGCTCTCAATCCAGTAAAGCTTTTGTTTATTTCTTTTGTAGAAATTGGTGAGCGTTGCGCATACAAGCAAAAAAATATTTTTTGCACGGACTGCCCTACGACATGATCAAGATTTTTCTAAAGAAACATTTAGGCCTATTGAAGGCAAACTGACTCTCAATACCGACCAATGACTTACACCTGGACGATGCCCATCGAAGGATGTAGTATCGTGGTCAACTGAAATACGAACAACGTTGCGTGTGGTTTTTCATAAGCGATCCGCATTGTAAGTGAGGGGCTGCCTCAGCCCAGCAAGAATTAGTTACCAGAGGTTTTCCGGGCCTTATGGCTGGTGTACATACACGGCCCTTCGCCAGGGAGCGCGGCATATACTGAAAACCACGCGCACTCTTGTTCTTATTTCAATTCATCGCGATAGTACGCAGAATGCCCTTTGTGTAAAGGCACTTTTTTCGTGAGTACTCTGTATTGTCAGCGTCTACTACTTTATGAATGCCTTTGTAAAATTGAATCCATCTGTACCTTTAAGGCCAAAATGCCATTGAGAACACAAAATTTGAGAACATCTAGGTCCAGCACTTTGGGCTTGGGGTTGATATAAAATCTTATCGTCATTCGCGCCGTTACGGGTGTCTTTTAGAAGATCTTGCTGAACAGATTGCAAGTTTGTTAGGAGAGAACCATAAAATCAGTATGGGTAGCTTTTGTAGCAAAAGCAGTTCATAATAATTGCCTGAACACATATTCGGGGATCCGTAAAAACAAGAAATTTACCAACAGAACAGACTCACCCCATTACAGAGTGTTTAGGGACAAAACCCTGAAATTGAACGTTCAGACGTTTCTGCGCGTTAGCGACATCCCGTACAATGTCTGAAAGGCCCTGCTATAAAATTAGTAATTCCTAAAAAACGAGGTTTTATTTTCTGTCACACTCTGACTCGACCTTTTGCAGTATTGACTGTCGGCTGCATGATAGGAAAATATACCAGAAATTTCCAGCCTATGTAGGGCGAACAGTTTTTCCAGATGATGATATCAAACGTCAGGCGTTCGGACTTGTTTGCGGTAGCAAATTTTAAAAATCCATAAATTCGGGGAGCAGCTAACTAAAACCGTTTGTCAGAACCCCAATGCAAAATTCAACAACATGCAGCAGCGATGGTTCAGCGATGGCTCAGAAGTAAAGCACTTGCCTCGTATGCGGGAGGTACCGGGCTCGAATCCTGCTACCGCCGGGCACCAACCGGTTTCTTTAATGGGTACAGGCATGCATGGTCGAGTGCGGACCCTTGAAAGGGGATTTCACGCCTGGAAAGCTGCGTTTATCCTTGCGAGGGGCCCCTGACCCTTGTCCATCTAACGGGAACCCCGGCCACCATGCAAAGCTGCGCCATTGCCGGGGGTGAAAGAGTCTGGCGGCATGTCCTGCCCCAGGCGGTTGCGAGTTGAGCGTCCACCATGGCTGTGGAAGGCACCATGTGCATTCGTGTGCCTTGGTCGCGCCAGGCACCTACGGGTAAAATAGATACAAGCGATTCCCCAGCCTGGCGCTCGGCCCATGTGTGGGACTACAACGCTTAGGAAGTTCACCCGGCTTGCACGGGAAATCGCAAAATCTATCGCCAGCCAGAACGCCCGCGTCACACCCTGGAAAATGCCTCTCTTAGACCGATGCGCGACAGGGAGCGGGACCCATCAAACCCTCCAAATTTTACTTCCATCCACCCTCAGTGGTCATTTTCAAGAATCCCGCGGATAATGCCTTAGTCAGACCACCCGTAAGTGTGACGAACCTATTTTCTTACAGTGGAACTGCCGAGGGGTTCCGCGCAGGCTAGCGAACCTCGAAAATAACATTAAACTTAAACACTTGGGCACCTTTCCTCGTGTACTTTGTCTCCAAGAAACTGGCACTTTTGCCAGGCTCCAACATTACAAATCCTTCTCGAACTTGGAGAAAGATACAGCCGGAGCGTCACCCAAATTAAAATCGGCTGTCACCACCGTCGTTAGCGCAACCACGCGGCCATTCATCACGAGACTGGCGCTGAGACGGCGACGGCGGCTCACGTGCTCGTGCAGTTAATTCCATCCCGAAAAAAGCACTGTAGTAGCATGTTTCTCGTGATTGTGGAGATCCCGCCAAAGAATTCTAAATTCTCCAACCTGCTAAGGAAAACTACCAAAATCTCCCGTGGTTATGGTCTACTCATTGCAGGCTACTTTATTTCCCACCATACCAAGCGGGAATACAAACGGGACACATTTAAGGGTCGTAATCTTTGGCTAGACGCCCAACAAGAAAGTCTCAGACATGTTACAGAACCATTGTACCCACCCTATATCGGTAATAGTGTGAGTGAAGACACGACGCCTGTCCTATGCTTCATTTAAAACATGCGGAGAGAGGCCCCTGGCTTAAGACGCAAGAACATACTGGTAGCGACCATTACATCCTAGCCACCACAAGCATTGCAGGCGGCGTTACGCGTAAATCGGGAAGCAACACTTAGACTGGTCGACTGGGACACGTTCCGAAGAATTCATGCAGCAGACCGTGCCTTTTACTATGTATCAGAAATATACAAGGGAGTGGCAGAGATAGTCCATATTGAGGCATGCGCTGAGCAACTATGTCGGAATGCCGACCCAGCTACCATATGTATACCAGCAGATGCAGGCCTATTTCAAGCAGACGCACGGCTTCTTCACATGTGGGCAACTAAAAACAGTCTACGACAGCGACACCACAAATATAAACTAAACCGGAACTTGCGTCGTCGGCTTCCCGGCTTGACAGGGAAATCGAAGAATACACTCCGCACCTCTTGTGACAAAATTGACACGCAGCTTGTGATCGCATAGAGAGAGAGTTCAGGATGGGTATGACATGGCGGATCATGCGTTCTTTAATAGAATCTGAGAAAAGTAAGACCACGCAATCACACAATCTAAACGTTGCCCTTCACAAATTTAACAGAACCAACAAACAGCTACTCCAGGCCCGTCAGCATCGCTACATTGGCCCTTCAGCAACCGAAATGCCCCCCCCCCCTTACTCGGGCGGTGGCAACACCTCCCTCAACAGCCCCATCACCTTGAGCGAGTTACGGGACGCCATTGCGGCCCTCCGGATTGGGTCAGCGCCGGGGCAGGACGACGTAACAAATAAGATACTCCACCACATAGATGACGACTCCATCGAGACTCTCACGCGCTACTTTAACGTGTATTTGGATGCGGGCCACATCCCCGCTCAATGAAAAACGGCCAACGTCACCACCATTCCTAAATACGGCAAAAAGCTCGAAATTGAAAACTTTTCTCCAGTTTTCCTCACGTCGTGTGTAGGAAAACGTCTGGCACATGTCATCCTAAACAGGATAAACGCCTACATAGAAACAAAATTTTATGCCCGCACACCATGATCGGCTTCCGCACAAAACTCTCGACACAAAATGTCATGCGTCGACTGAAACACGATGTTATTGACAGAGCGTGCTCCCCGTCAACAGATACCCGTGCCGTCTTCGGGCTCGACACCTTTGAAAGCCTTCGATAACATCAAACAATCGGCAATCCTAGAGATTCTTAACAGCCTGGGGATTGAGAAGAGGTTGTCAAAGTACATTCGCAACTTTCTCACGGACTGAACAGCAACTGTCACCATTGGCGGACTTAAATCAGACAAAATTTAACACTGAAGTAAGGGAACCCCACAGGGCTCGGTTCTTCCCCTTCTTTTTCAAGGTGACAATCATCGCTTTGCCCAGTCTCCTCAATAGCATAAAAGAGCTCAATTGTAGTGATTACGCCGACGATGTAACACTGTGGGTTTCCGGCGGTAGTGACGGTCACATTGAGGACACTCTCCAGCAAGCCATCAACACAGTTGCAAAATAGGTTGCATCGCGGGGCTTCAGCTGCTCAACCGAATTACCAGTACTTCTTATCTACTGCACCACAAGTAGAGGGAGGAAAGCTACTACCCCCCTTCAGACCCACTTTTTGCCGCCGGTTTGCACAGCAACCAGTCTAATATCTAGGATAGCTAGTAGCTACCACGCCTTAAAAAATCTAACCTCGAACACATCGTGCGAGCTTTGTAGTAAGTCTGGTGACGTACGCCACTCCGTCCCTTTGGCTACAGCGGGTAGACGCAATAAAAATTGACGCTCTCCTCTGCAGAGCCTACAAATAGGCTGCCCATCGTTCTCCCAATAAACACGTCCACTGAGCCATTTCAGGCGCTGGGCATTAAAACTAGTTTGGTTGAGCTCGTCGAGGCTCACCAGCTAGGGCAGCTCGTACGGCTGGCCTACAGTCCAACGGGTTGCCACATACTCCACTCCCTGGGTGTAGCCCACCCCCAAAGCTCGCCGACTAGTTTCGCGATAACGTCCACAATGAAGTAAAACATTAATATATCTCCACTCCAGAGAAACATAACAAAGAGAAGCGAGAGGCCAGAGCCTGTTCCCTGCAAAGACGCCTTGCAAAACTTGAGAACGTTGCCTACGCGGACGCAGCCGATTACGCTGGTCGCGAAGCAATGGCCGTAGCGGCGGTCAAGAATCAGGGTAACACCATCGCCTACTGCTTAATCCGCACGAGACACTTGGTGGTTCGAGCTGGGGGAGCCATTGCTTTAACCATGGTTGCGTGGACAAAAATCAAGGCAATCAGCAGCGACTCCAAATCAGCGATTCTAAATTTCTTACGAGGACTCATACCAAAGGAGGCGTCCGCTATCCTAATTTTCTCGTCTCCACATCGAGATTCGGAGAGGCAAGGTCAACCTAATTTGAAACCGCCCACTCCGGCCTTGCAGGGAACGAGTCTGCGCACGAAGTCACTCAACACATTTCTGACCGAGCGGACGGCACCTCAGATGCGGAACTCGTCTCCATGTCAGGCAGGGACCGGCTATTGTCATAGTATAGGTTGGGCCCACTTCCCACCCGCACACCCATTACTCAGTAAGCGTCATTCGGTGGTCTGGACACTCCTACAGACCCACCCCTAGCCAAACCACTTGTGTATAGCTATTGCTACCCAGGGCGCTACTCCTTGAGAGTCATAGATGTCAGGTACGAGCTGACTTGGCGCACATGTTATGGCAATGTCCGCATGCAATCACAAATGGCCATACATTCACTAACAGTGTGCAGTGGGAGACCGTATTGCTCAGTTCCTGCCCGGAAGATCAAGTCTGGGCCGTCCGCTGGCTGAGGATGCTGCCAGAGACGAAAGCCTCACGGACGACAACTAAGCAACAAAGTTGGCCAACTGAATAATTTTTATTCTCTCCCTCTTTCATCTCTTTTAGAGTTCGCGCGTCGTTTTAGTAGGCCAAATTGCTAAACTTGTCAGCCTTTCCGTGTAACCTATGCCAGCAAAAAAAGAATTTAATTTGTTGTCACGAGGAGACACGCAAAACAACAATTGAGCGTATCTCTGTCGTCGCCGCCTCCGACGACAATGAAGCTCTGACTGCATATGCAGCCTGCCCGGGCTCTCTCATGGCCTCCTTGTTAATATGCTTTGAATACATCCTTCGCCTATCTCATGATTTTTGTCCCCTACCCTGCCGTCACATAAAATATTAGGTGGAGTGAGCTGATTAATCCTGAACCCCGTCCCATCTTCGCATCGCATCGAAGGGGCCGCAGTCGTGAAGAGTATCTGGGCAGTTTGGGCAAGCCCTAGCCCAGCCGCGACCAGAAATCGAAGGTATGTCCCCCGCCCAGTGCCGGAAGCCCTTCCCATGTCAACAACACCCAGCCGACACAATCCAATTACGCCCACCTAAGATAAGACTATGATGACCACTTCAGACCATAAGAATATGCTATGTTCCAGCCATGTCTTCCGACGCGGAGACAAGTACTCGGATCGGTTCATCGCGCGTGTACAGGCATCGCTACTTGGGTGCCTGAGTTCATAGAGCTCATCATCATCATCATGTGTGGTGGCAAGAACTTTACTCTATATTCTCATCTCATCGTTTGTTCTCCCTACATCGCCCACTAGCTGCGGACTCGACTGGGACGGCTGCTTTCAACCGATAGCTTTGTCCCTATAAGACTATGAAGAGGGCAGTAGAACGTATTTGTCGTGCTAACATTCGACGACGAAGCTTTGAGTGCACGAAGCCTGCGTGCTCTCTGTCTTGCTCTATAAAATGTACTGTAAATACTTCCTTCGCCTATCTCATGATTGATGCGGCTGTCCCGCCCCAACGTAACAATATCAAAGATCCAGACATGCTTTGAGAATTGTGTGGAAGCACAAAATATACTTCTAAATCCGAATTCAATCGACAGGGTTTGGCTAGGGGGGAACCTTGAAACTATTTTATAAGATTGCACGGATTGCATATATCAGCACAAACTATTCTAAATTGAACGGGCAAGTAAAATAACAATAAATATAATAAAAGCGCCATTGATTTATTTAAATTCCTCAGGCGTGTAATTTTCAAAATCCTGCACTAGTGAAACTTCACGTCTCTAGGCGTAGCAGCTTTGGCTGGGCACTGATCTGCATGATATTGTCAGTCGGCTAGTCCGTTAGTAGGACACATTTCGTAGTACGTATAGAGGTCAAGGTTTCCTTTTTCTCGACACTTCTAATGAAACCAATGGTGCAAACTGGCACCACTTTGGTGGACATGAAAACCAAGGAACGTTTTTACATAAGAGATTGGGGCAGCACTAGAAATTAAAGTATTCACCTGATATTTCCAAGTTTTCACAAGGCGAAGAAGTGTCCATTAATGAGTTTTTCTTCAGGATATTACGACCAGTTTAATCTATTTCGGTATCTCTAGCGTGTCATCAAAGCCAAATGTTTACTTACAAGCGGTGCTTTTTGCACTGGTAACACTTTCCAGTTTCGTGATTTAGCAGGAGTACATCGCAGACCCCGTAAAACTTGCTATACAACGGCATAACGTGTACTTGACTGTTACTATGGCTCAAATTTAAATTTGCTTGATGAAGCTGTGACACCTCAAGTAATCTTAAAGTGTTACTTTCAAAAATTATATTTTTATTTGCAATTACTGTCAGAAACAGTGAAAGATTGGCTACGAGTTTTAGAAGTTGATGACAGAGCTGCCAAAGTTTTCAAACCTAAAAACCTCGATGTGTTGGTTATGGATATTACTCAGGACAATGAGGAAGGTTTAGTTGTAAAATACAGAAAACAGATTTGCTTTCATGTTCGAAGTTGAATGTCTTGCTTTCCTCTAAAATGTAATCTTAAGCAGTATACACATGGAAAAAACTTACTTATTAATAATCTCTGCTGGTACGTTGGCAGAATGCTGGTTATTGGCTTGGGGAGCGTACAAAGGTTGTGTCTGTAGAACCGCGTGGACAGCTGCGTTGCTCAGATCAGGGCCAATGGTGCAGCTGTACACTTTTTATGTACCTTTAGGTTGGAAATTTTATCTCTATTTGTTGATGCTTTCACAGAACGCACTCTTGAGATTGTGGAAAGGTGAGCGTCTGCACAGTTTCACACGTTAAATGAATATCTCACATTCCAGATCGCAAACTTTTCCATGCGTTGAAAATGTCCAAAATGCCATGCACAAAAAAACGACTAGCCTAATTGTGTTTGTAGGTCTCTATATATTTCGCCACCAGTGAAACAGCACGACGAAATGTTAATTGGAACAATTTGTGGAAGTTCTCAAGATACTAAAACTGAAAGACTGCTTCCGGTGGCGTGTCTTTTGAGTTTGATGCCCTCCATTTAAATTCATTTCGAACATTCATTTCACATCTTTTTTGTTATTCTCGCTCGCTGCCCATTTAGATCCCTGTTGCATGCGCAGTGGGTGCAAATGTCCGCATGTAAACATGTGAAGTATGATAGGGCTTTGTGCTCGAGGTGGAATATCTTCTTTTAATTGATTTGTACTTTTTTTAGAACTGTGCCACAGGAAGCTCTGAAAAAGCACATGGCAACGAGATGGAACTACACCTGTTGGTCCGTTCATCTCAGAGAGAGTGAGGTCATTGTTTCGGGAGGGGAAGGGACTGCAGCCTTTGTTTGTCTAGTCTGTTTTTTGACGTTGGAGAACGTCTTCCTTGTCACTCGCTCCAACCAAACACGTAAACCTTTAACACTAGAGTGGCTTAATTAAGCTCTTTTTTGCCGTATACAGCCCTACCAAAAAATAAAAAGAAAAAATAGCCAGTGCCCTGTGCGAGTGTGCCTTGTGAGAAACCCCTCGCGTCGTTTAGGCTTGCATATGGGCATTCCCCGCGTGAGGAGCTTGCTAAAGCACAGACGAAGAACAAATACGCAGAGAACGTGAGCGTTCGAGTCGTTTAAATGTTGCCCAGCGTTGGCCAGATCGACCATTGAGAATTCTTTGCCCAGCGTTCGTAGCGTGATCCTCGCGGGTGCCAGGGGAGCACGGACTCCGGGTTCGTGTGAGAGAGAGATAAACTTTATTCTGAGGAAGTGTCTCGAGGAGAATCGAAGTCCTAATGGTGGTGGCAGGTAACGGGCTGAAGACCCGTCTCCTCCTGGACATCTTCTCCTTGACTTAGGTTGGTGGTCCCGTGGTGGCCGTTGGCTGGTGTCTTCCAGTGACCTGTTCCACCTTCTTGACTAGGCGGACCTGTAGGTTCACGTTGGGGCTGCGAAGCGAGGCGTCCCACCTCTACTCAGATGGTATTTCGAGGAAGGGTTCTGGGGGCATGCCCATATGATGTGGGCCAGGTTGGCATGGTCGCCATAAAAGGGGCATGCCGAGGTTGGATAAAGGCTGGGATGGACATCGGTCATGGTGGCCGAATTGGGAAAGACTCCCGTCTGGAGTTGGTGCCACACGTGATTTTGCTCTAATGTGAGCGATTTTTCCGCCCGAGGATAGATCCGGCAGGAGAGGAGGTAGTAGGTGGTAATATCATGAAAATCGATCAGACGGTCCCGCGCGGACCGGGCTCCGTGGTAAGGATACGGGTTCGGCCCAGCCTCGATAGTAAATCCTCGGGCTAGGTCATGGGCCGCCCCGTTTCCCTCGAGCCCAGAATGCGCGGGGTTCCAGATAAGTTGTACTTGGGATTTCGGTGGGTTTCTGAGCAAAGTTTTGCGTGCCGCTGGGGATATGCGTCCAGCGGCAAAATTTTGGAGAGGAGTTTTAGAATCTGTAATGATTGTTGCAGGTGTGGGGATGAGTGAAAGGGCGAGAGCTATTGCTGCTTCTTCCGCCAGATCTGGGATGGGCGTCCGGAGTGTTACACAATGGAGCATGCTTGTGTTGGGGTAATTTAGAACGGCCATTGCGGTGAAAGCCACCTTGTGCCTGTACTCTGCTACATCGACATACATGACTTGCGGATCATTTTTTTACTTCTTGTTCAGGGCGTGGGCTCGTTGTTTCCTGCGCTCGGAGTGGAACGTGGGGTGCATGTTGCGGGGAAGTGGTCTGGCACCAATATAAGAGTTAATACTAGGGGGAAATGTTTTCGCGTCCTGATATAGTGTGTGGTATTCTATTTCTAGTTTGCTGAGTATGTGTCTCCCTTTGGGTGTGCGAGCGAGGCGTTCATATTGCCCCATCAAGTGATTTCAACTAGTTCGCTGGCCTTGCTGTGAAGGCCTAACCCTTCCAGTTTGTCAGTGAATGTGCCGGGGAGAAGACGTAGTGCTGCCTTGTAGGTACGTCTAATGAGAACGTAACTTTTGTTGTTTTCCGGAGCTGCTATTTTAAGGTATGGTATCGAATAAACTATTCTGCTCACGACGAAGGCTTGTATTAGGTGAACCCTGTTCTGCTCGGTCAAACCTGAGTTTGTATTGGTGACCCTCGTGAGCAGACCAATGCTTTGGTTTATGTGCTGTTCTATTGTTTGGAGAAATTTGTGATTTAGTCCAGTGGATTGTATGTGCAGCCCCAAGACTTTGAGGGCCGGGACCTCTGGGATCTCTCTACCTTCAATGTGAAGTTTGATGCTGGATCGGAGCCGTTTTTTCTGGTTGGGGGGAATGACAAGTAGCTCAGACTTGGCCGGAGAGCAGGCCAAACCCCCCTCCTGACCTCCTCCACCACCACTTCTATGTCAGTTTGCAGTGTTTCTTCCATATGCCCATCACTTCCCCGGTTGATCCAGAGGGTGAAAACATCAGCGTAGAGGCTGTAGTCGAGGTGGGGGAGCCGTGCTGATTTTTTTGGGATGTCTGAGATTGCAAGGTTAAGTAACGGTGACAGTACGGCTTCTTGGGGAGTTCCACGACTGCATAGCGGGAATGTGTCTGAGACAAGGCTATCTAGATATATGGCGGCAGTCCCGTTTGCCAAAAGTCCCTAATGTAATAGTACGTTCTCTCACTCGGATTAACCGATCTCAAACCCGACATTTATGGTCTCGTGCGAGACGTTGTTAAATGCTTTCGTCAGGTCGAGGGCCAGTATCACTGATGTGTCTAGGCCTGGTGAGTGGTTTGATAATTTGTTCTGGTAGCTGTATGAGTATATGTTGAGTTGAGAGACGAGGTCTGAAGCCAATCAATCATTGTGTGAGGGAATTGTTCCGTGTCGTTCATGTGTGTTGTGAGCCGGGCTAGGATTACATGTTCCATGAGTTTAGCTAAACACTACGTGAGGGAAATGGGAGCGGAGGTGTTCGATTGTGAGTGGTTTGTTTTGCCTCTGGGATTAGAATAACCTTGGCATGTTCAACGATTCCGGAATTCTCCCGTCCTCCAGCATGTGTTCAGAAAAACAGTGATTGTGGTGATTGAGAAATCGTCCAAGTTTCGTAGCGCCCGGTTCGAAATGTGGTAAGGACCTGGGGCTGAATTCGAGCTAAGTTTGCGAATCCGCAATCGGGCCTCAGCTTCAGTTATGTCCCTGTCCATCTCGCTGTTGGGGTGACCCATGTACGGGGTTAGTCCGATCTTGGGTCCTATCGGGAGGTGCATATCTCTGATTTGTGCTATGAGTTCGTTGTCAGAGCCTGAATATATGTGGATGATTTTGGTTTTTCGGTTTCTTTGTTCTGACTTGTTCTGATCAGAGTCGAGGAGGTGTCTACGAATCCACCACGTCTTCTTCATTCCAAATTTTCTTGCATCTGGTCGCAGATTTCGTCCCATTGGAGTGTGCGAGAGAGTGCCCGCGTGCGCATAAATCTCCTTCTGCTGTCGGGACAGTTTAGCCGAACTTTGCGATTGGCCTTATTCTGGCGCCATTGTTTTTGGATTCCTCGGTACGCCTCCCAATGGTGATTGAAACGGGAGTCTACAATATCGGAAGAGATGTGGGGATTTAGGTCCTTGGTGACTGCTTTAATGTCTTCAAGTAGCTGTTGTATCCATTCGTTGAAATCCTCAATGTATTCCGGGCTTGCGGACTCGGCATGGTTGCTGTTACATTCCCGGCTTGTTCTGAACCCATCCCAGTCAGTCATAGGTTTTTGTCTGAGGGATTGAGTGATTTTGTGTTTGGGTATAATCACTATATCGATTATGAGGTGGTCGCTGCCCAGTGTTGTTCAGTGGCTCCCAATGTTACCCTTGTTTGTGGGTAGTGAGACAGTCAGATCCGGGGTGGTGTCGCATTGCGCGCTGGTTCTGATTCATGTAGGAATGTGAATGTCATTCTCTAAAGTACAATGCTGTGTCTGTATTCGTTCCCAGAGGTCTCGTCCCTTTAGGTCACAGGTTGGGTATCTCTACACCGTGTCAGGAGCATTGAAATCTCCAAATATGAGCAGTACGTGTGGGCCTACCTCCTTCGTCGTGAGCGAGAATAGGTTGTTGATTCGCCCGGTCTTAGATTTAGGGGCGCTATAGATGTTTAGAATATGAATCCTTTCCACTCCCCTTTTTGCGTGGGAGGACAGTGATGAAGTCGTTGTGGATGGCCACGCTGTCGAATTGACTCCTATAGGCCGGTATATGCATGTGTACGAGGACCGCCGTTTTCAGGTCCGTCGCACTTTGAAAGGCCCTGTAACCAGACAATTTGGCAAAGGCGTTTCTCTCCTGTGGCGCAATACTTTCTGGCGGCCTTTTAGCTTACATCTGTAAATTATGCTTTTTGCGTTTGTACCCTCGGCAAATATACTGCCAGACCTTAGTAGGGCTGTTAAGCTTATTGTTACTGCAATCCATTGTGGTTTTCGGGTTGGGGCATCAGATCGGGAACCATACCGAGTATGTTCATTATATCTTGCATGAAGCTCTGTAGTTCTTATCTGTACAGTCGGTAAAACGTTGTCACAGCGATTTCAACTTCAACCAGCTACATCCGATCCCGAAACATACTCGTTCCAAACACGGAGGGAAAAGCGAAGGGTTCTATAGTTTTATTCAAATACCGCTCCGGCTACAAGTTCACTTCGGATCGGAAACATCTATCCTATCCTGGATAGTAAGTAATGTGCTCGTGCAGTTTTCAGCGTTTTGCTTCACCGAAGAGCCATTATTTTACGATCAAGTTCCTGTTGCTGCGGTGACTCTTCTACTGGGTTGGGGATTTTTACGGAGGCTGCCGCAATCACTAGCATTTTGGGTGCGGGGGAGGCAGGTTCTTGATTAGTGGAATTTGGCTGCGAGATTGCTGCGTTTTGGCGGCGGACCATAAGGAGCTCCTACTTCACCTCATAATTTTCTTTCCTAAGAGCTGCCCTTTCTGCTCTGATGTTGTTAGCTCATCTATAAGCTGTTTATGTAAGTTTAGAGGGGGCTGGAAGGAGGTGCTAGGGTGGCAGGCCCCGCCATCAAAGCTTACCGACTTTTCGCTTTCGGCTTTCTTCTGTGGTGTCGACGGAGGGTTGGCCCACCTCTTGGAGTTTGGTTTGGAGCAACCCGGCCGATGAAGATCTTGCCTTGTGTTCCAAAAAAGCATTCCGAAAATAGTAAAGCAAGCTTTTTCAATACAATTCTTCTCTTTCTCTCAAGAGATCCACGGTTAGGCCTCTCCTCAGATGCAGATTTTCCTATTTTCATGCTTTGAAAGCCTTTCCTACGTCCTGTGTAGCAACTAGTAGGGCATCGCAATTTGAGCTTGTACTCTCAGTAGTTTCCCCTGGGAAAACATCACTGGCATACAGCCTAGTGTGGAATTGTTCTGCTACCTTCGATATCTATTTCGCTTTGTGCGTTATGTTACCCTGCACGTCTCTCAGCACACACATCATGTTTTGTCGAGGGCTAGCTTCCTCGTAGTTGTTCTCACGTTGCCTGTAGTTGCAATGTTTCCTCAATCACTGCTATGTTATATGACCGAATCTCGTTTGTCTTAATTCTGTTAATCAGTTTCGGAAGCTTGGCTAATTCAGTCTGATCCGCCGTACTTAACAATTTCATATTCTTAAGGTTGGAAATTGCTTCCTTTGTTTTTAGTTAGTTTTCCGGCCTGTTCTCTGCATGTTGCCTCTCCTAGAGGTGCTGCTGATACACTCAGTGCCGATGTTAGGGTGTCATTTGGTCTGTATTCTCGGCACTCGTGCTGCTCGTAGAAAGGCGCAAATTTCTTTTGACTCCTGCGACCTGGCTCTGACTGACTTCATTCGGGGTTTCTTAGCTTTCAAATACGGAGCACAAACTTGGCAAATTACTAAACAATTAAAAACGAGCTGAGGTCCAATGAACGTGCCATGGAGCGAATAATGTTAGGAGTAACGCTTAGGGACAGAAAACGAGCTACCTGGATCAGGGAAAAACTCGGATATATGATATCATAATTTAGGTTAAGAAAATGAAATGGACTTGGGCTGGTCATGTGCTACGACAAACGGACAACAGGTGGACCACACGGACAACTGAATGGACACCAAGAGATGAGACTAGAAGAACAGGAAGGCCATTACTCGATGAAGAGAAGAAATAAGAAAATTCGGAGGCAAAGAATGAACTCGGGCAGCACAGAACAAAAACGGGGGAAGGTCAATGGGGGAGGCCTTCGTCGTTCAATGGACTTAAATAGGCTGTTGGCGATGATGATGAGTTTCTTCCTTTCTCTTTCTAGATTCATCCTTAGCTGGCATGTAGCCATAGTATGATCGCTGCTCGTAATTTTACTTAGTCCCGCTAGCGTCTTGGATGATACTTAGGTTGCCAATTGTAGCTAATTTTGTTTCTTTGTTACCATCGGACTTTTGCCTGTTCATTTCCTACTCTTTCGTTTGTGGAAGATTGCGTTCCTGAATCCCAGGTTTTTTTCCTGCAAATCCCACCAGTCTATCTTATCGACTGTTTCAATTCTCCATTCCGAAGTTTTCTACTAACCTCTGTTTCACTTGGTTCATATTAAACTTTTCGCTAAAGTCTTGATTATCTTAGGTGGTTGTTGGCGCACAGGCATGTACTATTTTTAATCTGTATCGTTTCTTTAGCTTCATCCCAACAGCCTTGACTCTCTCGCTAATGGTGAAATCTTTCTTCACGTTTCCTGATAGTTATTCGTAGATCATTCGTAGATAGTTACGCGTAGATCCTACCCCGCGTTCTTTCTTCTCTTGGAGTACACTGTAGCACCGAATACACCAGCCAGTGAGCTCCATGAAGCCTTCTCCTGTCCTAACTTCGCTTAGCCCTGTAATATCCAACTAATGTACGACAGCTCCGTTAGTGGTACAGTTAGGCTTGCCTCACTAGACAAGGTGCGTGCGTTGAATGTTGCCAGGGTCAGGTTGCAATGGCGGCCTGTTCTGATCCAGAGAGTTTTGGCACCTTCTGCTGTATCGCTCTTTTGACCGCCACCGTATGCAGGTGCTATACGGCAGATTGGGACTGAGGGCAAGAGTTGGGATGATTATTTTTGGGAGGTGGCTGCCAACTACTACACCAGGGTGTCTAGATTCTTCTGTGGTGAGGAAGTGCCGTTTATGTCCCTGAGAGCCTTTGTGGTATGGTTGAACCTTTCTAGTGCAGCCTTAGGTATCAGGGATCATCATTACTTCCAAAACAAGCTGCACACCACACCTGCATGGGTTGCTCGCAGAGAATTAGGAGAAAAAGAGAAACAAAGAGAGCAAAGCTTCCCAAGGATGACGTTGCCGAACAGGCCGGAAGTGCTTTTGAGCTAGCCTCTGTCGGTGTGGCTTTTTCAACGGGCAGTTCTGAAGGAATACGCTGAGACGCTGGCTTACTGGTGAAAGGCCACTGACGACTGGCCTGTGGAAAGGTATCCCACTGCCACGCTGAAGTGTCATCATCATCACCAGCCTATCTACGCCCACTGCAGGGCAAAAGCCTCTCCCATTATTCTCCAATTACCCCGGTCCTGGGCCAACTGTGACCAATTTATCCCCGCAAACTTTTTGATCTCATCTGCCCATCTAACTACGCTGAAGTTTATAGCTACAAAAAGAATAGGTAGTTTGAAGCTAAGCTGCAAAAAAGATGTTATGTTGTATTGTAGTCCTTTCTCTCCTTTTTATTGCTATTATACGCCGGAAAACTGTTTATGGTGTGTTGCGCCAACGACGGTGACCCTTTGGCAGTGATGCGATAAGTTAGGCAACACTTTGCTCTCTAAGATTTGGAAACATTGTAATCGGGGCAGTTGTGCAAAGACTCTATATCCGTGTTTCTCCATAAAACGAATTACTTTCGATGTAGTCCTTGCTCGGACGGTCACAGCAAATGTTTGTGATGTTCTGTGCGCCCAGAGGTTCGCGAAGTATTCAAATTTCACGGATGCTACCTGTGTCCCCTGGACGTCGTCCTATTCCCAGCCCGGTATGCGCGCGGCATTGCCGAATAGGGCTATGGTGACTGTTTTGTTTATATTTTGGCTTTTGGCGGTACGTTTATAAAACATGCGCCTAGCGAGCTGATTGAACTTCTCAAACTACCGAAACAATCCCGCCATAAGGCGAGTATTGCGTCTAAGGGGCCACACTCTCACCGAAGATAGCACATTTATTTTACCTGCTTTGACAGCAGGTATGACCCAACGCGGCCGTGCGGAAGGAAAGGAAATCTTATATCTGTGAGGCTATTGTTGCAAGGAGAATGAAATTTGGTACAAAGGTGCTCAAGAGCTTTATGAAAGAACAGTATTAAACACGCAAAACCTACATTGCAGATTCCCTTTCGAATCTTTGAACATTCGCGAAGCTCCGTCTAAACACAGCTGCCATGACGAGAAGCTTCTCGAAGCTACTGTGACTCATTTATATAAACACTGTCCTTGTGATTAGCTTTTCACAGAATTCAAAAGATGAAAGATTGCAGCCATTTATAAATCTCGCCAAAACAGTTCACCAGAAAACTATCCGCCAGCGTCGCCAACTCACATTTCATGCGAGATCTCTGAACGTACCACAACAGGGCGGCAGGACACAAGACATGAACGATGTATTTACATTTTTACAAAGCACCCACGAGAAAGCGCACGTAGGCTGCGCCACCCACCGCTTCTTTGTCGGAGGGTAGGTCAATGCGGTTACGCCTCACTTCCCTTTTCGTCGTCGTGATGTCATATTTTCCTTCGCCGAACTGCACCGTCCCGTTCGAAGCGGCAACATAGTGCGAGTGCAAGTGGGATGAGGCTGCGTGATGTGATGAGTATAAACAGTAAACTGATTGCCGCCGTGGAAAACAATAATGAGGTTGGCGGGGACAGGTTCCCCAGCAGCGACACTAGCAAGGCCACGACGGACCGATGCGAGTTCTGGAAACCGCTCCGGACGAAACGGCTAGGAACTCGCGATGGTTGGAAGGGCACGGCTTGTCACATCTAGTTGGGTTCCGGTTGTTGTTGATCGACTTCTCGCGGGTAGGAGATATCGAGCGGGTGACATGTTTGAAGAGCTAGCCATGGTGAAGCTCGCGCTGCCCGACCGCGGCCACGTACCTTCGGCGATTCTGCCCATGCCGCGCAGGGCTATGCTCGGGCCAGTATGCAGATCAACCCGCACACTGCACCTATTCTCTACTAATTCACGTGTCATTAGGTATGTTTATCGTATCATTCTTCTGGTGCTCATAAACATGCTTTCTGATGAAAATTCATTATGAACGCAATTATAACATTTCAATAACGACATTTATTGCGTTGTATATTGCGGTTTTGCGGCAGATTGCATTTACTGAGAATTTCGCGATACCTTCGAATAAATTTGTGACACGACGTCACAGTACTCCATAAAATTTTCTACAACTGTGAATTTTGTAGAGTGCTGTGACGTACGGTTTTTTGAAGGCTTGTTATCAACGTGTCCTCTGTAGCCCTCCCGGCCTGTGCAGCAATGCTGTCAGCAGTGTGCTGAAATAAACAAACCAATAAAGTGTCGCATAATGTGGTCAGTTAACGTCAAGCCAACCTAATATCGACCCACAAAGAAATATTTGAGCCTACAGTAAAATTTATTGCACCGTTAAGGCTCCCTTTATGTTGAAACGCGGTTAATAAAAATGTTTCTCCGCATAAATCATCAACTTTGAAAGCATAAAACACCGAAATTAGGTCACATTGTGCATAAATAAAATAAACGCTGCGCCATTCACCGATTTCGCAATGCTGTCAGCAAAGCTATGCAAACAAATTTTGGGCCTGGTAAAGTAAGTAAAAGGAGGAGGTTAAAATATTTATTGACGCCCAATCTGACTTCATGTGTGGAGGCAGACCAGTGGGGAGACTTCTTAGTCCAGGAGTCCCTAGCTCTGCCTGGCCGTCCAGGCCCGTCTGAACAGGTTAAGCTGGGAGCCGGGTTCAGAACTGAACAACTGCGCCACCCAATGGGAAGAGGAAGGGTGGGTATTGGGAGGGAGGTAGGGTGTCTGGGAGAATTCCCATACTATATGATCAACTGCACCCCTTCAGGGCAAAACTTGCACTGTGGTGAGTGAGAGGTGGGGAAGATCGAATGTCAAAGTGTATTGTGGGAGAAGGTCCGGGCCTGAAGTTGACGGAGAGTGATTTCATCGGCTTTTGTTAGAGACGGGTGAGGTGGACGGTAAGGTGCGACGAGAAAGCTTGTAGTGTGTGAAAATATCGTTGCACGTGGGTAAGGGGTGGGCATCCAGGGATAGAGGAGGCGGGTCGGGGGCAATGGCTCTATGTGCCTCCTCTCGGGCCGCGTCGTGCGCCGCTTCATTGCCTGCAAACCCACAATGTCCAGGGGTCCATAAAATGTGGCACTCCTCAGTGAGGTTAAGTGTAGTGTTTAATCATGCGTAGGGCAGTGCGAGGAAGCAGACCTCTTTGAAGATGTCGACAGGCTTCCTGCGAGTCCGTGATTACCATCACCTAGTCGCGACGAGTGGAGGTAAGGGAGAGCGCAATGGCTGTTTCCTTAGCTTCAGTTTGTGTTGAGGCTGGCGTGGAGGCACTGGCGACGGTACAGTTTTGGCTGTCTACAGTCGCGACGGCGTCAGTCGATCGGTTGGGGTATGGGGATGCATCGACGTAAAGCGTGTCCGGAAGATGCTGGTAGTGAGTGCGGATGTAGTTGGTTCGGGCGGTGCGACGACCGTCATGCAGGCCTGGGTGCATGTTACGGGGTAGCGGAGCGACTTCAATGCGAGCGCGAAGTAACGGATGGAGGGGCGCCAGGCGTTGAGGCTGAGTCCTGGTTGGATAGCCCATGCGAGCTGAAGTACTGCAACCAGTGAGGCGTAAGCTTGAGGAGTGCAAATTGCGAAGTTCGTTGAGCTTCACACAGCTCTGTCCAATAGTTGTGTATTCCCAAGCATAGGAGCAAGTCAGTAGAGGTGTTAGTGGGGAGGCCGAGTGCACTTTCGTACGGGTGTCTAATTAAAATGTCCAGTTTGTTATGTTCTCCTGGTTTAAAGGACAGGTAAGGGGCTCCGTATGTGAGGCGACTGATGAGGAAAGCTTGAACCAGACGGATATTTTCAGTGTCTTTGAGACCAGTACGTTGGTGGGTGCTGCGCTTAACTAGTTGTGCGAATTGAGTAACTGTTCGTTGAAGTCCCAGGATGGTGTGCGAGCCTGAGCCGTCCCGTGGGATTGTGAGTCCGAGTACCGTAAGATGGGTCACTACAGGAACGGGGCAAGTCTGCATAGTAAGAACCCGCTCCGGCGTCGGCGCCTTGTGCTTTACCCGAGTTCTTTTCTGGAGGGTTAACAGTGCGGATTTTTCCGGGGAGCAGGTCAGACCACATTTAGAGAGATACGTGCTAGTTATGCCTATGGTTCGTTGAAGTGATTCTTCCTGTTCGCCAATGAAGCCAGAGTTAGTCCATATGGTGAGATCGTCTGCATATAGTGCATCGTGGCGGGATGGGACCGTGTCCTGTAGTGGCGATATATCTTTGCGAGCTATGTTAAATAGTAAAGGAAAAATGATGGAACCTTGTGTTCCTCGGGGGAGCGCTGGGAAGGAGGGTGTGCGTAAGAGGTTGACCCCCAGTGCAGCGGTGCGGTTGGTAAGGAAAGCTCTCACACAGTTGTATAGTCGTGTCCTAACATGGAGAGTGGCCAGGCTGTTTAGTAAGGCGTAGCGGGAAACGCTATCAAACGCGCTCTTGATGTCGAGAGCGAGGATAGAGTGCTTGTGATGCTTCGGAATGTTAGTGAGAAGGCCTTCTTTGAGCTGCAGGACGACGTCTTTGGTAGAAACTTGAGGTCTGAAGCCGTACATCGTCGTTGGGAACAGGTTGTTATATTCTATGTTCGCCGTAAGGCGATTGTGAACCATGTGTTCAAGCAGCTTCCCGAGGCACGAAGTCAGTGATATAGGAGGCAGGTTAGGTATCTCGATTGGTTTGCCAGGTTTGGGGATCAGTGAGATGTCCGCGTACTTACACGCGGCTGGAAGCGTCCCTTGTAACCAATGATCGTTTATGAGATAAAGGAGTGTGTCAAGGCTGGCAGGAAGATAAAAGGTAAAAGGCGTGTCCAGCGTTGAATTTGGGTTATCATTATACTGGGGAGAAAGTTCGTACTTTTGTCGTAAGGTGTTGGTGAGGCTTTGTTCATCTCCTGGGAGGGCATGCATGAGCCTGCGGATGTGGTGTTGAGTCGTGGTCTTCTTCTCTACCCGTTAGCGATCGAAGGAGGTGGCAGGTTTTGCACGTACTAAGCATTCGTTGTAACTGGGTGCAAAATCGATGCCAATTCAGCTGACTTCTGCTGGCGTGGTCTTCCGCTTGCTTTGTTAGGCGAGCTATGCGTATTTGAGGCGCCGGTTCGTTTTCTAACGTTTCCAGCGTGTTACCAGGCTGTGCCTGGCTGTCGAGAGCTGATCAAGGTGCGGATCTACAGCGGGGTACTCGATCGTGAACGGTATTCGTTTGGTGGGTTTTGAAGTGCACGTTCAAATGTGGTCGTCCATTCATCGAGGTCCGAATTGGCGGGTGGAGTAGCCTCTAGAGTATCTCGGACGGCTTTCCAGTATGTGAGGCGGGCGACGCCTAGTTGGGTCTTGGTTATACCCGAAATGGTGAGGTGACGATGCTGTGATCACTTCCGAGAGTATGGGGAGGCATTGCCACGTGTATTGAGAGGACACTGCAAACAAATGGGAGTAGTGAAAAAAGTTTGGTGACAGCTGATTTCACGTATGCCAGAAGCGGTCGCGCCGAGTGGACACAAAGTCTGCTTGGCTGAAGGTACAAGCTTTTTTTGTTCTGGAATTTTGTAGAATGCATCAGAGGACAAAATTCAAGCCTGCTGCACGGGCGTCTCCTTTCTAGCCTCCACCAACCGCAAGCCTCTTTGGTAGCTTGGCAGCAGAAAGACAGAGGGAGAATCAACTTCATTGAGCCCATTAAAATGGTTATTTCACGCAGGCATCAGACGCGGTAGAACCTTCTTTTCGGGTCCCATATGGGTCGAGCAGCTCCTGGCCCCTGACTGCCAGCGCGAGCTGGGTCGTCAGGTCGGGGCCGGACAACACGGTCTCCCATCGCTCTCAGGGTTGAGTTTGGGGAAGATGGGAGAAGGGGTGGTGGGGGTTTTTGGAGTGAGTGCACTCGGCTATGACTTGTGCCAGGGTGCCTTCCTCGCTCTTGCAGAATGGGCACTTGATATCGTCTCCCTCCGGGTGCATTCTGTATAAGAGGACGGGATGCGCTAGCGAACACGCCTGTACTCTGAATAGGATCGTCTGATAGTTCCTGTTGAGTTGCCGGTTATTACCCGTGAGCCTACACCTGCCTTCCCTGCATAGCTCGGAATACTAATTTCTCTGTAGCTCGTGACGGGGCGCAGTAGTCCCGGCTCCTCCTAGGCCCGGTTGGTCAGTTCTCGGGTGTAGTGGTCGGCGAGTTCGTTGCTTTCCACCTTCGAGTGAGCTGGCACCCACGTGAGCGCTATGGCTGCCCCAGTGGCCTGCATCCGGACAGAAGAGCTAGTGCCACGGGAGAGACCCTCCCCTTGCGGTAGATTGCGTAGGCCATCTTGGAGTCTGTGACCACGGTCTTCGCTCCCGGCTGTGCGAGGGCGAAGGCCACGGCCAGCTCTTAAACTTCGGATGGTTTACTCGTTCTGATCAACGCGCTTATTACCAGTCTGTCGACGGTGATGACGACCGCCGCCGCTCTGGTACCGTGTTTGGGGAGCGAGGCGAACGCGTAGAGAATCTTCGGGTCCTCTTCCAGCTTTCGGGCTAGGGTTCTGGTCCTCGCGGAGCGTCTCCCGACGTTTCTTCCCTGCTGCATTTTTCTGGGTAGCGGGTTGTCTTTATTGCGTCCCTCCATTCCTGCGTAGCATGGCGCACTTTTCTTGTTGCTTTCGTCAATTGCCGTTTGCAGCTCCGTGAAAATGAGGGGCTCGTCCATCTCCGGATTTTCCTGCCCCCCCCCCCGTACACCTCCAGTACCGGCAACTGTCCCTTTTCTGTCTCCATATACTTTGCTTTGAGGTTCGCGATGAGTCTCTGGCCGTCTCCTCCATAGACGTTAAACACATTGGTAATGTTGCGATTGGTTGCAGACTTGCTGCTCAGCGGGTCGATCAGGTGTCCGAGCAGGCACCTGGTCTTGCGCGCCGACAGCTTGCCCTGCAGTCCGTCGCAGGTGCTCATTCAAATTTTGTGGCACAGCTTTGAGGCGTATTCGGAGATTTGCTTGTTGAGGAGCGCTCTTCGCTTGACCAGCTTGTTGTTGTGCCTCTGGCTTTTCCACCTCCGCGTTCGGGAGTGTCGCGCCGACCACGTACGTGCGAGCTTGTTATCGATGAACGGCGGCTGCACCGTTGTAGTCACTTCCTGGGTGAACTTATCAAGCGGAGCTTTTTGCTCGTTCGCCGACTCCGTGTACGTTCTCTGAGTGGTGTCCTCCGTTTCTTCCTCGGGGGTCCCGTCCGCTTTGTCCATCAACTTGCGCATGTGGTCCCAGTCGGCGATTCTGGCCTTGCCGAGAGCCTCCGGGGCTCTGGGTCCCTTGACTATTACGCTCAGGAAACTGTGATCCGAGGTCGACCTCCTCATTGCGCCAGGTAGCGTCTAAGGATCCCGCCAGCCATGAAAGATACGGTACGGTGTCACGGCTCGCACTGTTACCCCCTTCGAGTCGAAGCGGCTAGCTTGTTGGTAACTGTTATCTCCTAGTTTTTCATTGCCTTCGTGGGGGGACTTTCCGCGTTTGGATTGAAATTTGTAGCTCCGTGTGGTGTACGGGGCGTTGAAGTCACCGAGGATCACAAATGGCCTGTTCTCCGCCAAGTGATTCGTCTGGCTCACCATCTTGTCAAAGTCATACTTTCTGCGTCGTGGTCGGCACTACGCGCTCATCACGAACACATTTGTCGCTGCTTCCGATGATTATCGTGTCCATCTCGACCAAGGTGTGCTCGCAGCTCTCTTGCGCCGCGAGGGACTGGGTTACTGCCACGTTCTTCTGAACCCAGGCTCACCACGTCCCCATCCGTCGGGTTTGTGTAGGACACGTATCCCGGTAGTCTGGGTCTGCTAGGAGTCTCCTGTAACGAAATCACGTCCGGCTTCTTGCCGAGGGTGTCACTGTGTGGTTGAAGTCCGGCAGCCTTGTTGCAAATGCCCTGGTAGTTCCATTTGTAAATTAACGTTGCCTCCCCTACCCGTAGGATCCCTTACGGTTTGGGCTCATCTTCGTCCGAAATCATTACTCGGCCGAGCCTGCTCGCGACCGTCTCCTTGATATGACTTGTTCGACCCTTCTTCAAATCCATAAATCGGCTCTTTGCGGTCATTGCCGCCATCTTGGCGGCTTGCCGCTTTTGCTTGATTGACATGCCCTTCACCTCGGTTTCCATAGCCAAGGCCGCTCGATGGAAAGTACGTCCGGCCTGCCGAATCGCACGGTGACAATGGGCGGGCGCAGCGACAGCGGGGTTTCTAGTTTCGGCGGCTACTTTGGGTGTGGCGCCACAGATCAGTGACAGCGAGTTGCCATATCCCTAAAGCGTAAAAAAGCCTAAAATAGCGGGGGTTTAAGAAATAGCTCTCATTCTTTAAAAATTGCTTATAGTATGAAAAATACTATGTATACGAAGGGAAGGTGAAGAAACAGTATTCATTTTATTATACTTGCATAACGAACATTCAGGCGCAAATGACAACGGTATTTTTTCTCGCACTACTCACACTTATTGTGGCTGGAATTTGGAAGATCGGGAAAATACATGGCATCCAGTTCCGCAGAATCGTACATGTTCCTTGCGTTGAACCAGCTGCGTCATCTTTGGTGTCAGTTGGTCTCGGCAGCAGTCTCCTCGAAGCCTATCGCTATAGCGAATGTGCAGGATGGCGCTTAGCATACAATTTCTGATTATCCGGAGGTGACATTTAACTAACTTCATGTTGAGAATACACGCTCGACATCGGCGCTACGCAGGCGCATAGCCAACAACGACAGAGCGAACTCTGCTAGATCTTTGAAGCTGCTTTCACCGCTCGTTTACCATGAAATTGAGGACTTCTCCCAAAAAAGAAGCCATATTATTTCGTCTCATTTTTCCAGAGAAGGAAGCACAGCTGCCTTCATTGGGTGTCCAGAAGACTTATATCTCCCTTCAACAGTATGAGGAATGTGGCATCCTGAAGCGACGATTTTGCTTGACTCAGTAGCATTCGAGCGAAGGCGATTTCATGAAATTTCGAAGCCGGGTTGTTGTGAGGAAGTGCAGGCTGCACTGGCTCCTGCAAGCCAGAAAAACAAAATCAAGTCATGTGTGCTTAACCTCTCTTTCCTGCTCAGTGCTTGATTTGGGTGCCGGGGCTTCCATGTCGAAAAGCACCCCTACACCCGCAGAAGAAAGTGGGATGTGGGGTCGCATTCTCTTTCAGTTAGACATCCAAAAGCCCCTCTCCAGTAGCTAGTATGTGCGAGCGGATAGCGTTCGAAAAAACTCCTGAAAGCAATCAAACAGTTGCTTTAGATTTCCACTTTAATGTTGGAAGAGCTTGTTTACTCTTGAGAACTCCTGCAGCACTGGATTCAAAAACACCAACTAAAACTTGTTGACGGGATCCCTTACATTTTGGACAGGATCTCAGTGTCATAGCAACGTACTTTTCTGTGCACACGGGGAAGGGAAGCGTGAGTTCATCCCATTGTACAAGGATACGTTTACAGCAGCTCGAGATGAAGAGCCACCGCCTTCCTCGCAGGTGAACCAGCTTTAATGGTTCTTTGCCGTAGGTTATCAGTTGGTATATCTTGCTGCACTCATTACGTCATGGTGAACTCTGTGAAAACCAACTGTACCAACCCGAATTCTAGACTCCGTGGAAGCATTTACACTACCTTGCTTGCTCATAGTTGAATGGAGTGAGACACGTAATTTACAAGAACGAGGTATTCGTTCTTTTGGTGCAAGTCTACATGCACAGCCTTGTTCTTCCTAACCATAATGTTTGAACAATCGGTTACAATTACAAGACACCTTGTGAAATCCAAACCCACCTTGGTGACTAAATTCAGAAGGCCTTAGGGAATCTACTGGAAGCTTGAACCCTCGAGCAGGAGCAGTCCCAGGAACGTGGTCATCAATTTAGGAATGGGCTCAAATAGCGAACAACTACAGGCAAACTGCTTTTCGTTTGCTACATCAGTGCTCTCGAATAAGAAATAATGAATACTGCGAAGAATCAACGGCACCGGGGGCGAGAACGTTGGCTATTAGTGCTCCGCATTTCGTTCGGTGAAGCTTTACGTCGCAAGCTGTGTACTACTGTACCAATTTGCTGAGATGATCAACAGAGTTTATATTGGCATGACAGGCTGAATAACAAGCAAGCTTGAGCTCGAATTCGGGTGTCCTCTGTTAAAATGCGAATTTATTTTCAAACTTCTGGTGGTTTTACCCTCTGAAATAAAACTGTATCACTACCTGCACTTATTACGCTAAATTACTCGGAAGCTATCCTCGAAGCACAATTTAAAAATTACTCCCACCTCCCCTCGCGGGAACCCTGCGTAGATGCGACGCATAGGGGGTTCCGTTGTTGTTTCCGTTAGGTTGATTCTCCCATCGCGTGAAACGTTCCGTGAACCCCCTGCCGCGGCTATGACGCAACACGGCGCGGCTATGACGCAACACAATCCAACACAATCCACTTTAATCCAATCCAATCCAAATCCAATCCAATCCAATCTAAGCCAAGCCAAGCCAATCCAATCCAATCCAATCCAATGACCCTCGCGAGAGAGTGTTCGCTATCAGAGAGGAGAGGGGGTGAGCGGCGGAGAGCGCAGCTCGCGCGGCGAGGAGAATGGGGGAGGTGTGTGGACGGACAACAACAACGCCATATGGAGGGACAAGGCGAGTGAATGAGATGCAGTCGTATCTAAAACCGCGTATTTTAAACTTGCCAACGTAGGACGTGCCTCGAGGCTCAAGCTGGCTCATTGTGCGAGCTAATATGGCTCGGAAATTCAAAAAACGAAAGATGCTGAACTACCGCGGGAGACTTGAAAATAGCAAAGCTGTACGCAACCTTACGGCCATCCCAAAGTGGAAGTCCACGATTGCAGCACATTTGCCTCTTTTTCGCTACCGCAACGACCTTTACTCCGTCATTACTCTATAAGCTTAGCTTCTTGATTTTTTTGGAAGTGATAATCATTGGACTCACCTTGGAGGGGCGTTGCTAGGGCGTATCTTTCTTGTTCCGAGCAAGCGTTGCCACCATTACGATGAACGCTGGAGTCTTCTCGCTCCGAGCACTGTTACGGTGATTACGGCGATCGCTGGAGTTTTTTTTAACAATCTTGGTAAATCGCATTAAACAGGTTTGCTTGGCTTGATAAACGCGAGCGCTAGGCATGTGCTTGGTTTTGTTAACTACCGGGCGGTCGCAGCGATGCCCGTGATCACGTACGCGTGCTCTGCAATTTCTTTGTGTTTTTAACTGCGGACACGAGAAATTGCGATTGGGAAGCAGCTTCACTGCGAAAAATTATAGCTCGACGATTGTAATTCCAAAAAAAAGTTGCCATATGGCACGACCTTCACGACATAGCTGGCTGAACACTGGACATTGTGTTTGTAACAAGTGGACGACGAGAGGCTTGCGTGGTTCGAAGTGGACTCCTTTACCTAAATTGAAGATATTTAACCCAAACACCAGACATCAGATGGAGTCTCCCACCGAAGAGATCCACGAAACAATGGTCATGACCATAACGGTCGCTATAGTGTACGTTGTTTCTCAGTAGAGTCGCTCAAATATAACATCTTCACATATTTCATTTGCTCACATACTCAGTAACGCACACCAAACAAATCAATAATCGAAGTGCTTGTTATGGGAAGATATTCAGTCTATCAATTTTCATGCTAGACGAGAGAGAGAGAGAAGGGGGGAGAGGGGAGAGAAGAGATGTTTTATTTCTAGCCAGGCCTAATGGGGACGGTTGGCTGCGTAAGCGCGCCACCGAGTGCCTGAGCCCTGTCAACCAGGGCGCACTGCGACTGGGCGTTCGAGCGCACGGGGACAGATAGTTTTGGGTAGGGAAGAGTTAGCAGGGCGGAGCGTGCCAAATGGCGGGGGGGGGGTATCTTCCTAGTCCCCACAGTGTGGACAAGGGGGGTGGGAAAGAGGGATTGCGATATATAGGTGAGGAGAGATCTGGAGGACGGAGACTTAAACGAGATCCAGCGGGTGTTGGCCTTTAGCTGCTTTCGGTATTGAATCGCGCAAACGCGGTTGTCACACTAAAGCAGCAGTGTTCGGAGTCGCGAGGTTGCTCCGGGTTGTTAAAAACATTGAATTTAAGCTTGGCGTGCAGTTCTTTATGCAAACCCGGCTGTGTGCTTGACCACGTGTTTCCCCTCCCCTGGGAGGGTAAATGGGAAGGCGGATATTGAGACGTCGCTGACCGTCCATAAATATGCCTCCAAATTGTGGACGCACTCATGACTGCTTCACTTTTGTCGACTCCCTTGTATGCAAGGGATCCCCAATTTCATATTTGAACAAACTGCTTTGACCGGCGATGATGACTAGGAATAAAGAGATTAGGTGGCGAATTATAGTTTTATGTCAACGATTGCCCCTGACGTGCAATAAATGCATAGTGCGGTTGAAAGCTATCATGTATTGGCCGCGGATTGTCAGTTTCTGTGCTTTCACAAAGGAAGGCTTAGCTATCCACGTGCGTTTGTGAGGAATCTTCAAAATCCCCGCATATACAGCAAACCTGGAAAAAACTGCAGCCTTTTTGTGACGCCTTGTTTCCTCGCCTCGCAGATTGCCATCTTATGTGGTGTACAAACAGCCGAAACGCACACCCTAGCCGTAAAATATGTGAGGTGTTCTTGGGGAAATTTCTGAGTTCACTGTTGCAAACTGCATTGGTAGTGTCACAAAAAACTCCTTCCGATCAGCTCTTACGCTGAATAAGAAGTGCCTCCTCTTCCTCTCATTTTTCCTCCTCTGCTTTCCTCGAAAACGTTTCTGCTTGTAAGACCAACTGGTGAGCCGTCTTGGAAGAGGTTGATGACTTTGCTACACCGAAACTTTCATTTTACAGTTGACAGTACTTACTAACAATGCGCCCGTTGGGAAGACCATGCGCCACACGGTAACAATACCTTCGAAGGCCACCGCAGGCCTTTGAAGATTTCTTACTTTATAGAAACGTTTTAGAACCATGAATATCTTTTCTAATGTCGGGAAATTTGTCCTCACTTTAATGTACAGCAATTAATGCTTATAAAATTTTTCGCGTCTTAAGTTTGGATCCTAGGCGCTATAAACGGAGCTTTTAAGTTCGCGAATAAGGAAGAAGGAGAAAAATCCTGTCAATGTTGTAAACGCGGTGTCACAGGTTCGCGACAGCCAAGAATCTAAAAATGTCGTTATTTTTGCACTCCCGCAAATACCAAATGCTGTTGTCTTCTCTGGTCGTTTTTGATGATCGCGCTGCGTGAGAACATCACAAAAATACTGTTGAACAGAGTTCTATAAAAATAGCACAGTGACGCACCATGTTTTACATCAACAAAGCTGATTCCGTGCCTACTTTGGAAGTGCCGATAATTCTTAGAAGCTCACAATCACTGTATTTTTTTAAAATACCAGGGATCAACTACGGCCGTTCGTCTGCGCGGATACCTCATAGCCCATCGAAGCAGCGGTCAGCAGCCGCTGTGTTCTCTTCCAGATGATCAGCGTGCAGACGCGTGTGGCGGAAAGGGAACTAGCTTTGTTAGCCGGCGGAGAGGCGCATTCGGTAGTCCAGACCTATATTTCATCACAAAGGCCGTGCCATAGCTGGCAGTTCGGCTCGCCTGACGCCGTAGTGTTCCGTGATATGATTGATGGCCGCTAGGATCGCTGCCGTGGTCACTCTCTTGCAGTGGTTGCTATCTCCTCTTGGTTCGGCTATGGGTCCCTAGAAATATTTGCTAGTCTCCTGTCCTCGCGCCTGCTTTATGGAGAGGCGTGCCCGCGCCTGCTGATGCACGCACGGCGCTGCGCAGAGGCGCTGCGCACCGCAAGGGGCACCTTGAGTAATCTTGGCCAGAGTGTATTGGTGACACCACGGACCCCGAGCCCCCAAACATAAGCTGGAACCAGCCGTTGCGATGTCTTGTAAGGTGAATGGCAGAAACCACAAACGGTGGCCGTCGGAGCCCAGGTCAAGCACCGTGGGATGGGTTATCTCTTTGTTCACCAGGCAGGGAGCTCCGGAACCTCTTCAGCTATAAGGGTAAGGCTGACTGAACGAAGTACCCCCCTGATCCCTGCTTCTATACTATGCTATACGGTATTTTCAACACCCCCGCTCCCCCTCCAAATGATCGGGCCCTCAAAAGGGCCCGAACCCGAAGTAAATTTCAAACCGCAACCGACCATTTACGCCCGAAGCAACGGACAATTACCCTCGCTTCCTCGTGATGCAGTCTGTGGATAAAGAAACCCCAGTAAGCGAACAATGAGTCTTCCTGCCGCCGCACAGTTCATCGAGAGTGTTGTAGGAAGTAACTACAAGGCAAAAAACGTGATGATGATATTCGTTTGTTTTCTGGCGCACAGGGCAACGAAGGCCAAAGAGATTTAACACAATGGTTGTGTCGTTTCTGGTGTGAGATTTTAAGTAAAATGGAAATGTGGTAGGTTACTGCGGGGTGTATGGGGCCCCTTATTTAAAAACAAACTCTGGAGTGAGCCAGATGATTATGACGTTTGAGTAAAGAGTGAATGATCAATCAAAGCTAAGTCACTGTGGGGCTTTGTTAACATATCTCGTATGAGATGCCTTTTAAAAATGTAATGTCTCCAAGGTAAGCAAAGAGACGTTTACTAGGAATGACGGGTTTATCTCCTAAGAACAATAATGGGATAAAGTGCAATCATTTGAGTGTACAGTTCCCAGAAATGCTTCTTTCTCGCACTGTGGAAGTGCGGACATTCAACGAGAGCATGCATTATTGACAGACGATGTCCACAACTGTTTCATCGTGGCGGTGGGGCTTCATTTAAAAGATGAGAATGAGTGGCATATGTATGACCTATACGTAGTCTGCACATGTACACTTCGGTTTTTCTGTGATGTTTTTTTGTGTAGTAGCTGCAATTTGGGGTTTTTAGGGGCGGAGTTTGTTTTCTGTCTGTGTGTCCCAGTGTTGCTGCCAGCGTTTTGTAGTGCCTTATGGATGAGGGGTTTTATGTCAAGATAGGACAGCTGAGGGACATAGATATCACAGCGGAGTGCTGCTGCGGCGGCGGTCTGGTCAGCGAGCTCATTGCCAGGACTTCCTAGAGTCCAGGCACCCAGAACACTATTATGGTCTGTTTTAAAGCATACGCTGACATTATTTCTTTAATGACCTTGTTCAATATCGCATTTCTACTTTTTGCCTGAGCGTAACGCTGTTACAACGCTTAAGGAGTCTGTGCATACAATTGATTGTTGTTTTTGTTTGTGTTATGTGTACCAGAGTTATTAAAATAGCATGTGCCTCTGCCGTAAATACACTTGTGTTTCTGTTTAGTGATCTTGTGCTGGAAAAGTGGGGACCATGTGCCGCACATGCCACTGCAGTGGAAGACTTTGAGGCATCCGTATAAAAAGCAGTGTATGGGTACCTGTATTGTAAGTGGAGAAAGTGTTGCAAAATGCGTTCCTTATGTCCTTGTGTTTTGTCAATTTCCTTAAAAGACACGTCACATATGACAGGGAGCAGATTCCAAGGTGCAATAAACTCAGCCATGTTGGTTTTGTAGGTGTCGGTCACGGTGACACCAAGGTCCTAGGCCTCTGCTTTCACTCGGAGAGAAAAAGGCAGAGGGAGTGACCGACGGCTCAAAAACAACCTTTCAAATGATGTGTTTGAATAATGGCGTTGAACGGATGATTCCTCATCGACGTCGCTCTCACGCAGTACAAACGCGCCATGTATGTGCGTTGGTGCTCTAAGCACCACTGGTCAGTTTGAACATACAGGCTTTCTATTGGGCTTATCCGGAAAGCCCCAGATGCAAGGCGGAGCCCTTAATGCAACACTGGGTCGAGCATTTTAGAGCTGCTTTCGAGGCAGAACCATACATCACGCTGCCGTAGTCTATGCGCGATCGCACTAAACTATTGAAAAAACGGAGCAAGCATGTCTTATCTCACCATATGATTGGTTGGACAGTGTTTTAATAACGTTCATAGTTTTAGTGCACTTAATTTTGAGTTATTTAGGGTGGGGCACAAATGTGAGCCTTTTTTCGAGCAGAATACCCAGAAACTTGGCTTTATTTTTCAAGGGAATCACTACATTTTTAATACGGACTTCAGGGTCAGGCCGGACTCCACGCTTCCGAGAAAACAGCACACATGTGCTCTTTTCAGGATTAATCTTAAAACTATTTTCATCGGTCCACTTTTCAAGTTTATTAGCACTAAGTTGTAACTCCCGCTCGCAGATTGAGGGATTACAAGACTTATAGCTGATTTGAATATCATCTACGTACATTGAGTAGAAAATTGTAGGTGCCAGTGTCTTTTGGAGTGAGTTAATTTTGACAACAAAAAGTGTACACCTCAGTACACCACCCTGCGGGACTTCGTTTTGTTGAATGTGTATTCTAGAAAGTGATGCTCCGACCCTTATGAGAAAAGTTCGCTCAGACCGGTAGCTTTCTGTAGTATTGAGCATATTTCCAGATACACCGTAAGCTTTGAGGTCACGCAGGATGCCATAGCGCCATGCAGCATCGTACGCCTTCTCCAAGTGGAAGAAAGTAGACATACAGTGCTGCCTGTAGACAAACACGTATTTAACATACGATTCCAATGCCACAAGCTGGTCGGTTGTAGATCTTCGTAAACGGAAACCTGCCTGGCAGCTATCTAGAATACGGGGGTATTTTAAAAAGCACATGAGCCTTCTATTGACCATCTTCTCGAACAGTTTAAATAAACAACTGGTAAGTGCTATTGGCCGATAGCTAGAAGGAGAAGAGGCATCTTTCCCTTGTTTAAGCAGTGGCACCAGAATTGCCTCTTTCCAAGCCCGTGGAAGATGTCCTGCACTCCATATCTTGTTAAACAAATAAAGGAGTGTTTCTAAGGTGTCTGCTTGAAGGTTTTGAATCATTCTGTATGTAATTTGGTCTGCACCTGGTGCCGACGTCTTACAAGTCGCCAAGGCAAATTTAAGCTCGTGTATAGAAAATGGAGAGATGTAAGAGTCCTGTGACGATTTTTTTATGTCCCTAATAGATGTGCGCTCAGCAGATGCTTTGTACCTCATAAATCTGTCTGTGTAATGTGAAGAGCTTGATATAAGTTGAAAGTGTTTACCTAGTGTGTTTTCCTGGTCTTCTAATGTGTTACCAGTGGTGCTAACAAGAGGAAAGGATGTTTCGTGCCATTTCAACCTTCTTATTCGGTTCCACACCTTGCTTGTGTCGGTGTAAGAGTTAATAGAACCCAGAAAAGTTCTGCAGCTGTTGGTTTTGGCTTCTCGCCGAATACGCCTGTTGAAGAATCTCAAAGGCGAACGGAAAGCAAGAAAAGCAAACTGTATTTACAGTAAATACAGGGCAAAACAAGCTTTAACATGGCGACCGAGAATCTTCCTTCTTCTTTCTCGTCTTCGTCTGTCTCCTCCGCTTGCCACCACGCCGAGATTTCCGCTATTTTTTCAAGTGCTGGGCCCCGCACGCGGGCGCCAATTTCAAACCAGATCAGAGTTCCTAGAAATAAGAAACATCCTCCCGGCCCCAGCACTGAGGGTTGTAATCTCCGTCTACGCTGCAGTAAGCTCTATTGGGTACAGTACCTGCACCGGTCGTCGCAATGTAGCTCCGCTAGGAATCCTCACAATGCAGGCTCGGACGTTGTGGTCGCGTCCAATGATAACTTGTATAACCCGACCAGTCTTCCACATTTGTCGAGGAGCTTTTTCTTCGTGCACAAGCACCAAATCTCCAACTTTAAGCTCGTGGGTGGGCACATTTTTCGCATGGTGGAAAGAGCGCAACTGCAAGAAATATTCCTTACGCCATCTCCTCCAGAACTGTTCCGCAAGCCGTTTACGATGGAGCCACCTTCGCGTGACTTCGCTTCTAGTTGATACCACTGTTGGTATTTCACCCGCAGGTATCGCAACAAGCCTCCTTCCTATTAGGAAGTATGCGGGCGTGAGTACCTCTGGGTCATTTGATGCTGCAGAAAGGTACGTGAGCGGACGGTAATTAATTACCACCTCTGCCTCTTGAAGTACAGTCGTCAGTTCTTCAGTCGTCAGTGCAGCTTTCCCCAGGACTCGCCGTAAACAGGATTTTACGGTTCGCCCCCCCCCCACCATACGCTCCCAAAATCCGCCCCACCACGCCGCTCTTTCTACAATAAACTTCCATTGCACGCGTGTTTGAGCACAGTAATCTTGAAACTTTACGTCCAGGAACGCCTTTTCCAATGATTCAATATCTTTGGATGCCTTTTTGAAAGTTCGTGCGTTGTCCGTGTAGATGACAGCCGGGAGTCCACGGCGAGACGTGAATCTTCGTAGGGCTAGAAGAAACGCTTCACTCGACAGTCTCGAAACCAACTCCAAATGCAGGGCTCTCGTAACTGCACATGAAAACAAGGCAATGTAAACTTTCGTAGATGAGCCTTCAGTGCGAGCATAAAGAGGTCCAGCGAAGTCTATCCCTACTACCTCGAAGGGATCTGAGCGGCGCACTCTATCACCAGGTAAAGGGGCTACAGGTGCACTGGCTGGCCTTAGTCGTGTCCTTATGCAAGCATTGCATCTGCCGATTACCTTTTTACTATTTGTCTTCCGCGCTGGACCCATAATCTCTGTCTTAGCTCGGTCAATGTGTCTTGAGTCTCGCCTTGAAGGGTTCCTTGGTGGCAATCGCGAATGACAAGTTCGGTGAACGCGTGAGAAGGTGGCAGTAAGAGAGGGTGATTGACTTCCTCTTTTTCTTGAGAGAACTCTAGCCTGCTTCGTACACGCATCAATCCCGTTGAGTCAAGGAATGGACTGAGCATCCGAATGCTTGATCGGCAGTCGAGAGGAGCTTGATTCAAGAGCCGCTCGAGCTCCTCACCGTAACTGTCTTGTTGAACAACACGGATCCAGTACAATTCCGCGTCCTTAATCTCTTCCGCTGAGATGGATGTAGATATCCGGTTGGCAACATTTCTACAATTTCTGATAAATCGCAGGATCCAAGCGGTATTCGGAGAATTCGCAACAGGTTGGAATACCGCGCCAAGTCCAAGATGGGATTCACAGTCCTCACAAAGCAGATTTGCACACATCTCTCCCTTTCTTCGTCGACGCCTTTCAACCCAATCTCTGACTCTTCCGTAGGCCAATCTGTAGGGTCTTTCAGTAACCACGTGGGTCCATGCCACCATCGTTCATCGGTTTTCAGAATGTGCAATGACACCCCGCGAGTGAGATGATCGGCAGGATTGCAATTTCCGGGACAATGCCGCCACTGTGTCCTAGCCGTCAGTCTTTGAATTTCAGTTACTCGATTTTTGACAAATTCTTTCCATTGTGATGTATTACCTGTAATCCAATGCCGAGTGATGCGGGAACCTGTCCAAACTATAGTTTCGATGTTGCACGGTACTTTGGCAAGAGATGCTTCCGAGAAATTTGACATCCGGGCCCCGAGGACGGCGCCGAGAAGCTCGAGTCGCGGAATGTCAACGTCTTCATAGGAGCGACTCTTGACTTGGGCCTGACCAGTTCTGTTTTCACGCAATTGCTGTTGTCTTGAAGCCTTAAATAGACGCATGCTCCGTATGCCTTTGGCCTCGCGTCACAAAATATGTGCAGTTGAGCTGCCGTAGTCTCTGGGATAAATATACCCAGCGAGGTATTTTGACGCTGCCAAGTTCCTGGAGGTCCGATCGCCAACGTCGCCATTGAGCTCCGATTTCAAGTGGAAGATCCTCATCCCAAGAGACATCCCGTTTCCATATCTCTTGGAATAATATCTTGGCTTGAACTGTGAATGGTGAGATCATTCCGAGAGGATCGAAAATTCGTGCCACTGTATATCTTTGTCAAAAAACTAAGTACAGACTTTGAAGCTATTGTCATGAGATCTCTTCGGGGCTCCCATACCATGCCAAGAATCTTGAGTGTTCCATCGGTAGAAGTGATGCCTTCTTCCTGCTCGAAGAGATGCTGTAGGTGTGTCGAGTTAGATGTCCACTTTCTAAGACGCATACCTGCTGACTCAAGTATAGCGTTAGCTTCCGTGAAAACACGTTGCGCCTCGTGGTTGGTGTGGCTCCCACGAGCAAGAAGGAAGATTCTCGGTCGCCATGTTAAAGCTTGTTTTTCCCTGTACTTACTGCAAATACAGTTTGCTTTTCTTGCTTTCCGTTCGCCTTTGAGATTCTTCAACAACTGGTGCCGAAACCCGGGAGCTGTGGAACGCCCTACAGTGAAAGAGACAGCGGAAAAGCTTCGGGTGTCCACCAGGTGGGGAGCGGTGCGACCGGTGTTCGGAAACAAGGATGAACCGACTGAAGGAGAAGCGTACTGCTCGGTGGCAACAGAATACTCGCCTCATCAATGAAGCAAAAGCTGTCTTGCATACGACGGACATCGGCGAGCTGGCGTCGTTGCGTGAAAGACTGCAGGCCAACAAAGACGAATTGGAAAGGCTGAATGTTTTGTTCGAAGAGCACCTCAAGGACGAAGAGTTCGCAGCGGAAATGGAGGCTGTACTGAAGTACGAAGACGCCGCTAAAGGTTTGCTCACTCAATTAAAGTCAAGAGAAGCAATTTTTCAATCAAGCCACGTGTCACCTATTCCAAGGAACCCGTCACATACGAGGGTGGATCAACGCGAGAAACTAGCGCAAGGCAGTTCCGTCAAGCTTCCGACACTCAAACTGCAGTCCTTCGACGGGGAGATATGCCAGTGGCCTAGTTTCTGGGAGCATTACCAGGCGTCTGTTCATACCAACGACTGTCTAACTAAGGGAGAAAAGTTCCAGTACCTACGTACGCTTCTCAACGGCAAGGCAGCTGCGTCTATCGCGGGCCTTCAAGCGACGAGTGAATGCTACGATGATGCAGTCGACATTCTTAAAAGGCGCTTTGGTGACACTCGACGCATCGTTCAAGAGCATCTGGCTCGCTTGAGGTCTCTGCCCTCGGTGCAAGCATCGGACGACGTGAAGGGTTTGCGCAAGCTTATGGACTACGTGCACTGCCACATGAGGGGACTTAAAGCCCTGAACATCAGTTCGGCTACCTATGCGACCATGCTGACGGACATCATACTGCAAGCTTTACCAAGCGACGTCGTCGTTGGCTATCATCGACTGGTGGCGACTTCTAAGACCTCATCCACGTCGCGCACCGAACAGCAAGACGAAGGCGGGCAGTCGCTATCCCCGCCAACTTGCGAAACAGGCACGGCAGAGCGTGAGCTGCCAGGTCTTCTTGAATATCTGCTGGTAGAGGTCGAGAGTCGAGGGCGAAGTGGGTTGGCTGATCGCCAAGATAAAAGAAGTCCTCGAAGTGGATTTGACCGCAAACAATTGGCGCACCTACCAACTGCAGCCGTACTGCATACTGTCGCTCCACAGGAAACCAAGACCTGCTTCTTTTGCTGCTCTCGGATACATTCGACCGAGATTCCCGCTATTTTTCCACGTGCTGGGCCCCGCACGCGGGCGCCAATTTCAAACCAGATCACAGTTCCTGGCAATAAAAAACATCGCCTTCGAACTGCCTTGCCACGCTTGAACGCAATGAGATTCTGTGCCGTCGGGTACCTTCGGAGGTAACACCAGGCCTTGTTTTGGGCTCTGCGTGCGTTTCGACATTCCTCATTCCACCAGGGCCTTCTGGGATTTTGAGGAGTACCAGAGGTTCGAGGGATTGACCTCTTGGCAGCCTCTATAATGTGGGCGGTAGCAATTTTACAAGTTTCATCGATCTGTAAGTGTTTTGTGAATGTGTAGGAGAGATGTGACCTTTGCTTAAAAGCCACCCAGTCTTCACGGTTTTCTTTAAACCTTTTATGGTAAATGGAACTGTCAGAGAGTGTATCTAGACACTTAAGAGTGACAGGTAAGTGGTCACTTCTTAAGAGTGGTCACATTCCACTCGAACGAAGGAAAGAGAATGGAAGAACCTATTGCTAAATCGATGTGTGAATAGGTGTTATGGGCTGTGTTGTAGTATGTTTTTTTTTAATAAATATACAGGCACCAGATGACAGTAAGAATGTTTCAACTAAACGGCCCGGCCATCTTCCCGTTCAGATCCCCACAGATTACTGTGAGCATTAAAGTCGCCCACCGGTAGGAAAATGCCCGGTAGCTGGTTAATTAGGGATTCAAATTCTGGACTGCAAAGGCGAAAATCAGGAGGAATATATATTGAAGCTATTGTTATTAACCTCTCGGCGATTATTACACGTACAGCAACCACTTCGAGGGTTGTGGACAAAGGAACAAATTGACAGGAAACAGACTGTTGTATAACTATAGCTACACCACCAGACGAGTGAGAACAGTCGTCCCAATCTTTACTAAACACAGAATAGCGCTTCAGAAAGTTTGTTTGGTTTGATTGTAAGTGTGTTTACTGAAGATTTAAGATGGTTGATTGGTTTTTATGAAGAATTTCGTATATGTCACCCAAGTTTTTTATTAAGCCCGTGCAGTTCCATTGTGTAATGCATTGTACTACCATAAGTGTTTAAAAAGAGAGTGCAGCGTGTATCTGTGTGTTGCAGACAGGTGGTGTTATCTATGTTATTGAGCCTGCGTTGGGGCACGTTATGCGCGGAGCTGGTTTTTTCCCGCGGCCCATGTTGCCACGCTGCTCGTTTGGCTGAATAGCTGACCGAGCTGGCTTGGGTGTTATATCCATCTCTTCATCAGACGGCAAAGGAGTAAATGCAGGAACTCCCTCCTTTTGCCGTGGACATCAGGGAGCGCCCCTCGTGTTTGCCGCGCGGGCCAATGGCGGCTGTAGCGGTGTTGTGCGCGTACATGTCGATGCAAGCCTCCCCGCCTCGCTGTCCACTGTACCCAAGGGCGACAGCGCAGCAGGAGCGGAAAGCAAGCCATCTGCACCTACGGTGTCCGTTGCCACCTCAGCCGCAGTGGAATGCACAGGCTGTGGTACAACATTTTGGGCAGCAGAAGCCAGCCCAGTGGGGTGCGGGGGGGGGGGACCAGGTCAGCATTGCTGCACTGGGTCGCCACCGAAACCTGACGCCGCCCCACCCCCAGGTGAGCAGCGTCAGCGTAATTTCCTGAGGGAAGCATCGAATGTCTTTTCGAGCTTCTGGGTAAGGCAGGTTGTAGGTCACTTTGAGGTTTATGATTTCTTTCTCATTTTTTAATTTTTTTTTGCAACAACGGGAGTACGCGGCGTGGGGTCCTTCACAGTTAACACAGCAAAATTGTGTTGCATTACACTCATCTGTCTGGTGGTCGTGCTTCGAGCATTTTGCACATGTGTTTTGCCCTCGACAGTTGATAATGCTGTGCCTGTACCATTGACATTTCAAGCAATGTCGCGTGTTTAGGATGTTCGCCCTTATCTGACAGTGGAGAAACCCGGCTTTGACAGACTCCGGGAGCGTAATACCATCAAAAGTCAAGATGATATGTTTGGTTTTGATATCATTTCCGTCGCGCCTCATTGTGATACGTCTAACATGAGTCACTCCTTGCTCCCGCAAGCCATCAAGAATATCTGCCTCAGTTTCATTTATGAGTTCAGTTTCCGAGGGCACACTTTGGCAGCTCTTGAGGCTTCGGTGAGGTGTTACAATGATTTGTAAGTCACGTATGCTTGTCTGTTTTAGAATGTTAGCAGATTGTTCCTTAGCTCTTACCTCAATAAGCATGTCACCAGACGCAAGTTTCTTTGCATCGTAGTTCTTTCCAACTATACCTTCAATGAACTTGACCATCAGGAACAAAGATTTTCAAGTTATTGGGGTGCATTTGTCAGCAGTCTGCATGAGTAGGAAGCGAGAAAGTTGTCAAGGTGGTTGAAAACGAGGTTGGGTAGGGGTTTAAAGATTGCTTCACACTAAACTTTTTTACACCCTTTAAGCACAAAGGGTGTAGCATAAGTGGAGAAAATGGTGTTCGGAGGCCTTTACACCCTTTTTCTTGAATCTCAACAGCCTTTTCCTAGCTCTACACCCTTTTTATGGGAAAAAAGGGTGTTGATCAACTTCAACACCCTTGGTTTTTCTTAGGGCGTTGAAAGGGTGTTGACAAGGTGTTCAGCTGTTCACTGAATAAGGCCATGTTTTGTTGCATAATACCACTGTAGAGAAGAAGACATCCCATACTCCTCTACTCGCAAGAAATTTTCAAAAGCAAAAAGAAATAATTTCTCGTGTGCAATAATCGCTCGTTTCGATATGCGGTGACCTTACGCCCCAAGTTTAGCTTTGAAACGTGAAATACTAATTTGAACCTTCAAAAGTAAAAAAATACTATTGTCGTGTAGCGGAAAAGGTGTTTACCGACTGCAACACGCTTGGCTTTCTGTAGGTTTTTTAGGGGTTCAGTTGCGAAAAAGAACAGCGGAGCTGGGGGTCGACCTAGTTTCATCCGGTGTTAAGTTTTGTTGTTTGCTAAGCTTTGCAATGTTCTTCCTAAGCTAGGATGACCGCTGAGGGGTGAGGCAAGTTTAACGGGATTTTACAAGGCGGTTCCAGTCAACAGACGCAGTGCTTGTTCCAATTAACTGTGTAAGCTGATGGGTCATGCATTGAAGGGTCATGCATATCTTGTAAAAAAGCTGGCTCATGCATATCTTCAACGTCATGCATTAAAGGTGGTCGGCTTGTAGCCGGCCAGGCTAGCTTAAGAAAATGGGAAAAAAGGCAGTAGTGAAATGCTTTACTAAAAAATACCCGTTCATAAATATTTCGGGCAAAGCCATTCTCCCCCCTACCCTCCTTTGTTGAGGGGGGGCAAGTGTGGTAAAGCTGGGCATATGTTCATTGGAATTAAATAGCTTAAAGAACTTTTCTTCTTCATTTCAAAGAGACACAAATAAAAGTATTTGCCATAACACAAATATACTCACATGCTTTCCGCGCGTGCGTCTCGCGATGCACTCTGAGTATGCAAGCGCTCAGAAAATAAAACCTGTGGAACTGAGAATGCAGGAGGGTTGCATGCTGGGCTAGTTGGAAAGACATTCTTGGATGAAACCAGCGCCAACACAAAGTCGAAGGAAGTGCAACACAAGGACAGCCTCTGGCTTCTTTGTCTTCAGCGCGCTGTCCTTGTGTTGCTCTTCCTTGTCTCCGTTTAGTTCGCGCTGGTTTAAACTAAGAATGAAGAATACAAGCGCAGTTAATGTTTGGTAGCCTTATTTTATTAAAATAAGTTTCGTGGGCTCCTCAAGTTAGCGAGTTTTCTAAAAAGGTGAATTCACAAACATTACAGGCGCGCAAATGAAAATGCTTGACACAGTTTCTGCCTGCTGAGTGAAAGTGCCAAAAAAAACATCGTATGCATGCGTACACACGTAATACTTCACTTCGCATTTACATTTGACAGATATTCTGAACTGAGGAGGCAGCAAAGACGTGAGATGGGGCCTAATTGATGAACGATACAAATTGGTCAGATCCCGTTCCAGCTTGAGAGCATATATTTGACTCGCAAACAGAGAAGATTTCAGTATGGTTTCAAAGGGACACAAAAGATTTCGCGGAGTGGCCCCACACCAGGCAGATATTTTCACGCATCATTTACATATCCATGGCAGTGTACCGCGGGGTTGATAGACAAAAACGTTTCTTTGTTAGGTAACGTTGTCGAAATTCTGCGTGATGTGCCCCAACTAGCAAAAGATGCCTGCTGACAGTGCTTCCGATGCTCCGGAGTGTTACGACTGAGCCCGTCGCTGGGCTTCGTCTCATCACTCCTCGGCTCTGCGCCGAAGCTTGTTTCGGCTGTGGCCGAAACGAGCCCCACGGTGTCGGTGTTTGATGTTTTAACGTCTCGACAAAGCCCGGGTCAGACGCTTCGCTTTCGGCGCGTTTCAAACTTCGAGGGTTTGCGGCCCGGCGAGGCACATCTCAACGCACTTCAAGGACACAGAGGCCCCGCGATCGCAGCGGAGTCCTCCTCTCTCACCTCTCTCGGACTCAGCGTGCGCCGCTACTACCGACTGCTCACGAACTCTGGAAAGAGTGTTGTGTGTGTCTGTGACGTTCGTGCACAATCGAGAGGGAACGCTGTTTCGATCGTTAGCGCTTTGGGTATAAATAGACCCCGCTCAAGCGCTATAACCCATTCCTGTTGGAGCAGTGAATCATTGCTGTCACTCTGCTCGAGTCCTGTACTGTTGCCTCGCCCCTCGGGGCGTTGTTCTTTGGCTTCGGCTCACCCCTCGCTATGAAGTAAACAGTTACGTTAGCCTAGGGCTTCTGGACTTCTTCACGGGTGCAACAGTCGGTGGCCACGCTTTACACAATGCTACCACACGTATGTCGGAGGTGACGGACCTCGGCTCGGGTCTCCCCACCCCGGTCGCAACAACTGGTTGGCAGCGGTCGGATGGCAACTTCGTAACACCTGGAGCCAGCGGTGCGAGATCCTACACCACGAACGTCAAGGCGGCTTCGGACTTCGCAGAATTCACGGCGGTCAACGGTGAGTGCGGGACTTTTCTTCACTGAGTTTTACCAGGCTTCTGAGGATAGCTGGTAGGGCGTGTGTTTTTGCCGCGTGGGTTATTCGCTTAAAACATTTTGGAGCAGTGGGAAAGCAGTACTCTAGACCGGCCATGAATTTGATGGCGTTGAAAAAACCGCAGTTGTTGGAGCTTGCAAAAAAGTTGCGCTTGGATGTTAAGATGCGCTGAGAAAGCCAGAGCTGATACAGGCTATACTCGCTGTTGGGGCTGACGATGACGAGCTGTCTGAGTGCATTGAGCTGATGATGACAGGGAGACCGCCAAAACGTCAGGCTGCAGCGGCTGAGAGCCAGCGTGAGGAACGCGAGGAGAAAAAACAAGAGAGGGAACATGAGCGACAGGATTTGTTGGAGATGAAGCGTTTAGACATCGAGGCATCTCGATCTAGGCGTGAGAGTGACAGCGGCGCGCCAAGCCTGCAGTCTGCGGTGACTGAGCAACCTACGTTGCGAATGTGCGACCTAATGCGACCCTACAAAGTAGGAGAAGACATCGGTCTTTTTTTGGTCAACTTCGAGCGTACGTGCCAGAGGGCCGGCCCAGTTTAGCCGAGACTCATGGCCGCAAATGTTGCTTACGCTTTTGCCACGTGAGGCAGCCGACGTGATGACCGGCTTGCCAAAGGAGGACGCAGAGGACTACGAGGAAGGCAAGTCGAGCCTCCTCCGTAATTACAGGCTGTCAGCAGAGGCGTTTCGCCAGAAGTTCCGTGAAGCCAAGAAAGCTAATAGCGAGTCGTACTGGGAGTTAGCCTACAAGCTGAGGGCTAACATGGAAGAGTGGCTCAAAGAGGCAAAGGTTTTCGGAGAACACGACAAGGTAGTTGAGTGGTTCGGTCTTCAGCAGTTTTACCGCCGACCATGTAAGAACCTGAGACTCTGGGTGCAAGATAGTCCAGGGGTAAGTACTGGGGATCAGGCAGCTCAGCTAGCCGACGAGTTTGTCGCACGACGAGGTGCGCAGGGGCCGAAAGATGGCCAAAAAGAGCTCAGGCAGAGGCTTGATAAGTCAGGGCCTAAAGGCTGAGCTCCCCAGGGAGACGGTGGAGCAAGGGAAGTCGTTGTCGTGGATAAGGAAACTGGCCACGATAACGAAAAGAGAGCGGAAGACGCTGAGGAGCAGCGCAGAAAGAAAGCTTTTGAACCGCGCAGACAAGCTGCATGTTACAACTGCGGCGAGACGGGACATTTCGCTGCGAGTTGCAAGAAGGGAAAACTTGTCTTTCACGTACTAGATCAGAGTAAGGACAGCAGGCAGTTTCCGGAACCGTACGTACGTGAGCTAGTGGTCAACGGTAAACCGTGCCGAGTTTTTCGCGACTCCGTGGCGAAGGTAGACATGGTCCACACTTCGTACGTTGAACCGGATCAGCTGACGAGACAGTGTGTTTGGGTAAAACAGCCCCTGACAGCACGAAACTTGCGCCTGTCGATTGCTTAAGTCAGCATCGGAGGTCCGTTTGGTGAACTTCTCCCGCATGCGGCGGTATACCCACAACTTGTTCCAGAATACAGGTACCTATTCTCGAACCGGTCGGATCACCTGTTACGCAACAAGGGGTACAATTTCGAGAAACTGCCGAGCAAATAATGAGCTGAGCTCGCTGCGAAGGGCTCGAGTAACGATAGGGTCGCCGCATGGAGGAAAGAAAAGTTTAGGAGGGAGCGTCACGTGACTATTGTGAAGCCTAGTCATAAAAAATAAAAAGGAAAAACTGATGGGACATGCCCCACCTCACGTGACAGGCAAGCGGTAGTTCTTTGCGCCTCATGCGGCCGCCCGCCTGCCCGCGCTATGGTGCGTCGTTCCGTTCGGTTGCCGGGCCATCCGGGTCGGGTATTCGGGTTTCGGCGACGAGTCCCCGTCCGGGCGTTGCGCGCAGCGCTGCCTGCAACCCTAAACGCGCAGCGGGCTGATCGTGCAGGCAAAGTGTTCGGACGGGAGAGAGAGAAAACATCTTTATTTATTGAGCTCTGGGATCCGTCGAAGTACGCGCCGCAGTCGAAGTGTCGTGTTCCGCCGCCGTGCAAAAATAGAGATGTCAGAGTACGACATCCACGCCTCATGTTTTATTTCACAAAACACACGTCACTTCCTTGGTTCTCGTCATTTTATCTTTTCACCCGCCACGCGTAATTTAGCCTTCGTTACCCATATACCTATCGCACGGATTAAGCAGTACTCGGACAACCAGCCCACGTTCTGCCTGCGACGCGAGGCGGAAAATGATTTGTCCTTCCCGCGCCCGCACCCAACATCAGTGGTTCTGCACCTTCTGTTTTCTAACGCACTGAATGAGACAGCAACGCAAAGCAGACGTCGTCAAGACAATTGTGGCACGTACAACGTGCCACCATGCCGGATCACCGATAAGGCGAATGTATGCAAATGCGCACGCGAGCGAACCCAAAGCTTTTCGCACCACCTCTCAGCTGATAGGACACTCGTTACAGCGCTATGATGTAAAGGGAAGGTGGCGCGATAACTCCCAGCAAAATTCGAAACGCAATCGTCAAAGCACACCTGGCAAACACCACGCACCCGTAGGCCGCTCCGTGCTTGTGAATGTTTACGGCGACGCGTTCGAGCAAAGCCGGTCGTGGATCCAGCGGTAAGCGTCAAATTCGGCTCGCAGCTCGTGAAGGTGCTTCCTGAGCATGGGATCTACGTCTCGTGTCGCTTTGAACAGCGACAGTACTTCCACGATACGAGGGTTGGAGCGCAACGCTTGCGAAAAATCTCGTACGGCGCCTTCGGCAACGCCACACGCCTCCACCTCCACCGGCAGCCAGCCGGAGCCACTAAATGCTACCGCGGACTTGAGCGTGGGGCATCTTCCATGATGCATTGCGCGGCAGGAGCCCGAGGAGAGGAGAATGTGGCGTCAGAGGAGGTTGGCTTGCCAAAGCTGGCCCGCCTGACGTCATGCTCCCTCCTAACATTTTTCTTCCTCCATGGCTCGCCGCCTCTTAGAGGAATGGCGAGATTCAGACAGAGCGAGGATGGGGGATTTCCGGAGGCTCACGACAGAGGACAGCGTAAGTACACTGTGTGTAGGGCCCCTACTGTGCGCGGAGCGGAGATGTGTCAGCGTGCTCAGGTTCACGGGAGGCCTTGAAAACGGCTACCGTCCTGAACGCGCGCGGCTCACTAGCTAAAGGCGTTCCGCGGGAAAGCCAAAACCGTGACGTTAGCGAAAGGAGGCAACACGAGTCCTTTGAAACGAAGGCTGTTTCTTCGGACGCGAGTTCAGAACCTAGCAACGCTGTGGCAGAGCCGGCAGTCGAGACACTGAACATGTTCACTGTGCAGCTAAGCGTAGTGACGGCGCCGCAACGGAGCGAGTCGCTAGCGTTCCACCTGAAACTCAGATACTCGATGTCAGGCAACGGCCAGGCGATCACGTAGCCATTCCGGTGTCGCCTGGGGTTGAGCCGTCTTCTGAGACCGGGCCGCCCGTGCCTAAATTGGCCTTGACAGCCAGAAAGGCGAACGAAAACACCAAGCGGTGTTCGTTTGCAAGGTGTGTCGCAAACAAATGCGGCGAGAGCTCTCAGGCTGGCCTGCCGAATGGCACCGCCACTTGCACGCTTTGCGCCGGGTCTCAGTGGACCACTCAGCGGCCAAGAACGAAAGCGCACGCCTTGCTCGAGCGGTGGAAAGTATGGCCGTTTTCTCGGCGTGCTCGAGACACGTTTCGGAAGAAGGCCGATGTAATCTCGACCGGTCGCAGTCGCTTTCGGAGAGCGGGGGCACCTAAAGTACGGTACAAAAAGGGAAAGCTCAGGGAATAACGAGAGCTCAAATCACAGCTCACAGCGCGAGAAGTGGCTCGTAGCTGCCTGACTTTCTCAATTTCATTGTTTTCCAAAATCAGGTTTCCCCTTTACCGATTACGTTCTTTTTGTG
>CM023451.1:54597144-54760875 GCA_013339765.2 Haemaphysalis longicornis | reverse complement strand
GCAAACGATGGAGGACCTTAAAGTGAAGGAACTCATCGAAATTTGCGAGGAGCTGGGCCTTGACTTAGGCCGTGCGAAACGGAAGCATGCGATCCTTGAGATCATGCGGAAGGAGAACGTAACGGCTGAGGAAGTGAATGAGGCCAGGGATGATAATCAAAGAACGCCGTGAGCGCGAGGAGGAGGAAAAGAAAGAGCGCCGTGAGCGCGAGGAGGCTAGAGAGCGCCGTGAGCGCGAGGAAGCCAAACAGCGCCGGGAGCGCGAGGAAGCCGAAGAGAAAGAGCGCCGCGAGCGCGAGGAGGCCGAAGAAAAAGAGCGCCGTGAGCGCGAAGAAGCCGAATGGCAGGAACAGGAAGCCAAAAGGCAGGAACGGGAAGCCAAAAGGCAGAAATGGGCAGCCAAAAGGCAGAAACGGGAAGCCGAAAGGCAGCTCGAGTTGATGAGGCTAGAGTCGGAGTTCCGGCAGGGTTCGCCGGCGCCTAGCGTGACTTGTCCAACGGTACAGGCGAGCGGTCCGAGAAGTCAGGACCAACGGCCGCCGTTCGTTGTTGAGAGGTCAGGGCCGGAAGACGGAGCGTCCAAGGCCAAACGCGAAGCGACCGCACTCGTATTCTTGGCCAGAGAAGCGAGCCAGGAGAGCGAAACGGCGCGGAGGCAGAGAAGCCGCTTCGAAATAAAGATTTCGAAACGCGCGCACAGTCCGCGAGCAGTGGCCAGTGCATGGCACAGGACATGGCACTTTCGAGTTCGCCAGCGGGGAAGCTCTCGGAGAATGTTGACTCTTCCCCAGCGAGCGAGACGCGAAAGGACGCCGAGCAGCGTAGCCCGAACTGCGAGCCGACCGAAAACTCTCGCGGTAGGTTAGTCGACCCGCCAGCGGCTGAGGCGGGTTGCGTGAAACCCTTCAGTGGAGAAACGGAGCCGGGCGACACGGAGAGTACGTTGTCACCGTTTTCCGATCAGCCGTTACGCGAAGACGAGCTCAAGGTCGAAGCGCTGCCGACAAGGCTGACAGAGAAATCCGGTGAGCTCGTAGCGAGTGACGTTGACAGAGACCGTACCGCCGTCTCGGAGAGCAAGGGCGTACCTGAAGAGATAACGCACTTGCTGAGACGTCCGATAGAGGGCCGTACGAGTCCGCTGATCGCGTTCATGTGTCGGTCTCAGGTTCAACGATCTCGGCAGAACGCTCAGAATCAGCGGAGGCCTCAAAGACGGCTTCAACAGGATCGCGCACAGTGCGCGAGATAGCGAGGTTTCGCGGGAAACCTTGGACAGCGAGGCTAGCCAGACGAAGCCGCTAGAGCCCCCGGAAACAGAAGGTGTTCTTTCGGGTGCGAGCTCTAACTCGGGCGATGTTGTGGCAAAGCCTGCGAACGGGACACGAGAGACGAGCGAGCAACGAAGGCCGAGCGGCGAGCAGACCGAAAGCTCTGGCAGTAGCTTAGTGGAGCCGCCGACGCCCGAAGCGGGTTGCATCATCCCCATCGGCAGGGAAACCCAGGTGGCCGAGTGTTGCGAGGCTAACTCGATGTTGTCCCCAGTTCGCGATGACTTGCTTGAAATCGAGGTGGGGCACTTTCACCCGCATTCCAAGCCAGTGGAACAGTGATTTCCCTACACCCCCCCTAGGGGGTGTGTAGACCCCCCCTAGTTTTTCTGGACACCCCCCCTGAATCCCCAAATTTCACTCTTGTCAGTCCTTGTATGGACCTTTTTCCAGTATCGATCTGCGCATGCGCGGGCTGCCCGTCTGCTATTCTTGGCAGTAGCCTCGGGCAAAATAAACAAAAGTGCGTCCCCCGAGCTTGCTGTTAGCGTTGCACGTATTTATTTCTTTTTTTAGACAGCTCGTGGCAAGTTCGTATGTCCACACAAAAAAGGCTTTCAAAGGCAAGGGGCAAAAATGGTTTGAGGCTGACCACGCTGCGAGCACATTGCTACCAGCCAGGGAGTAGCGAAAATGAAAAAATTCGAAGATTTTTTTTCAGCGTCTTTATTTGGCCTAGTACCATGTGCCCGGTCTTCAATTGCTTTTGTTTTTATGGACCCTGGATGATTAGCGCTGCTTTCACGCTGCGTCAAGTAAGACGTGTGCAAGTTTAATTATAAGAACTGCAAATAAATAACATATCGATTCGTCAGAGGCCACTGGTACAGAGCAAGAACAAGCCCGTGAGGAGGTACGAGCAAAGCATATATCGACAAGCACTCACCCAAAATTACTTCGACTGAGGCCGCCTTTGACTTGAACTAAGTGCAGTAAACACACATATAATTTACTTTCTTCATTGATTCGATGCCGTTCTTTGTTTACAACCGTAATCTTTGCAGAAGCTCTTTCAGCATGTACATTTAAAATGGGCAATTTGGCGAGGCGAAACGCTACGGAAGCTAATCCTAGCGTTTTAATAAATCGGGAGCGTACAATCGGTGCCTGATTTATAAGTGCTGCATAATTCGTGTATTACCTAAACATTGTTTCAAGAACTCAAATTTCGTCACTGGCCCTGGTAACAAGTTCGAAAATGTCCTTATACGTTGAAAAATTGCGAGAAATTAAAAAAAACTGAATACGGACCTTTCATGGTAAAAAATGAATTCTCTAAATTTGTTTTTTCTTAGATTGAATAGAAAGCACCGCTCTCAGGTGTATATATATATATTTATATATATATATATATATATATTATATATATAATATATATAGAAAATGAAAAACGTACGTCACGGGGATGAGCGTTTGGTTAACAGACGTCTATTATTTAACTAGTGGGATAAAAAAACAGCTTTTCTAGTTTATGAAACCCCCCTTCCCCCCCCCGAGCCATTGAGACACGGTGGCCACGCCCGGGTTACCGCAGGAGAGAGGGCCACCCCAACTCGTAGTCTACGCAGCAGGACCTCCTCCCAGCGAGCGAGCCCACTGGGAAGGTCTGTTCCACACGGTGGGATGAGAGCACGTGTGGCGCGACGCAGATCTTCCTTTTTAGTTGGACAAATTGGTCATGTGGGTCAGTTGTCAGCAAGGGCAGGGGCCGTGGAACCGACGTAACGTGACAGAAACTATCCGCCGCAATATGAGCGGTGATAGTATGACGTCGTATCCATGACAGTCGGAGAGGGCAGGGCCACGTGTCCAGCAGGTCATGAATGTCTCTTGAGACAGACGAGTTGGAGGCTACACGTCGCAAATCCCGTATGGCCGCCGTTAAGTCCGTGTAAATGTGTGCCGTAAAACTTCCAAGAGCTTCAAGAAGTGCCGGTAGGAGAGCTTGCAGTCCGTCCCGGATGGCTGTAAGCTCCGCCAGCACAGAAGGCCAGGTGCGGAGTGTTTCATAAGCACAGTTTTGGTTTGCTTCTGGATGAGAGGGGCATACGATCGCTATAGTTAAAAAACGCCGTCTTGGGCCCCAGCATCCACAAATGCCTCTACAACCTGGGGCAGGTTCGCAGTCGCTAGTAATGGCACACCCGTGGATTGCTCGACTGCATTTCCCATCGAGAGACTGTGGAGTCGAATGAGAGGCCGGTTGTCGGTCACTTGATGGTACAGCCAGGGCGGCCTAGCTACAGGGCGGGCTGGTAAGGTGGGTAGAGAACGGCCCATTTAGATCGCCAACGCCGCTGCCTCCGGAACAAAATTTAGTTTGTTCTGGCGTGCGGAGCGGCGTTGATGTACAAGCTCATCCAGGGTGTTAAGTTGAGCTTCGGCCTGAAGAGCTGGTATAGGCGTTATTTGAGGGAGGCAGGTGATCGTCCGCATTGCAGCTCTATTAATTGCTTCACGTCGGGCCCACTCCGCTGGGTCATATGCTGGAATTGAGCCTGATAGACAAGTCGAGGCTGAAGTATTGACCGCACCAAGAGTCGGGCCATTTTGAAGCAGGAGCCTCCAGACTTTTGTGAAATGCGTCGTATAAGGTGTAGCATTTGACCTGCTTGTTGGCGGGCAGATCGAATCCACAAGGCAGCTGACCCTGATGATGAAATCTCCAATCCCAGCACACGAAGAGAGGTGGCAGTGCGCACAGGCTGGCCGGAGAGTTGCAGCGAGATCGGTGACATCTCCAGTCTACGACGGCCCCAAGCATTGGCCACGGACAGAATGGCTGTCTTTTCAGCTGAAAGCGAGAGGCCAGCGTATTCACACCATTTCTGTGTGTCCGTTAAAGCTTGTTGCAGGCTGGCGGCTTGCCGAGACAGGTCTGGGTGGACAGTCCATACTGTAATGTCGTCCGCGTACACGAGAAGGTGTAGGTCCGATATGGAGCCAAGATGCCAGGCAAGCGGCAGCATAACTACATTAAAGAGGAAGGGTGAAATCACCGACCCCTGAGGCACTCCACGGACGGCCGTAAAATGGCCATAACTAGTTCCCCAATCCGTACGGAAAATGATCTTTTAGTCAAGAAGGTCCGGATGAAAGAGCGGACCTTTTCCGGGACAAGTAGGCTTTGGAGAACTTCCAGGATAGCGCTGTGGCTGACGTTGTCATATGCCTTGTGAATGTCCATGGCAAGCAACGTCCGCACTTTGTGAGATCGGCCGCCAAGTAGCACCATTGATGATAAGTGCTCAAGTCCATCTTCTGTCCCCAGACGAGGTCTGAACCCAATCTGTGCCGGGTGGTACCACTGGTAAGTGTCCATCCACCACTGAAGTCGCGTAGCCAGCATTCGCTCCAACAGTTTCCACAAGGTGCACATTAATGCGATTGGGCAAATTGGGGAGATGCTCGGGTGGTTTGCCTGGCTTCGGTATAGCGACGATATCTGCCCGGAGCCATGACTCTGGTATTTGGCCCGAGAGCCACACCTCATTGATGGAGTCGAGAAGACGGCTCAGGGCCGGATCGTCGAGGTTTTTATAAACCTCGTACGCAACGCGGTGCCTGCGCCGCTCCATCCATCATTCCAGCGTCGTTCCTCCGCTGTCCAACGCTGCAACGTGAACCCCCTATGCGTCGCATCTACAGGTGGGAGTTTTTTTATTGCGAAGTGTCGTAAATGTACAGATAATGTGAAGTACACTTGAGCAGCAGTGAAAGGGAATGGAATGGAAGAAAGTAAACTAAAACCCGCATTTGCTTCCTTACATTAGCCAATGTGTACGCTTCGTGATTTATAAAAAAACGTTGAATTTTTGGGCTAGAGTGAGCCTAGCGGCTAGCTACGTAACAATATCACATCGCACATTTTGATGCGTCTCAATATTTGCAGTACACCGAATACTCGGCCGAAGTTAAATATTTTTAGATATCGAATATGATGATGATGATGGTTAGAGTTTTTTGGCGCAAGGCCAGCTGGGGCAAAGAGCGCCAAACAAAAGTATCTAAAATAAAATAGTGGCTACTAAAGCCAAAACAACAATAAAATCAATTAACGACAATGGTGATGGCTGGTGTATAGGGCCAGATTTGATTATGCGTGATAGGAAATGAGGTTTAAAAATTCACATCTGACAAGTACTCAAACACACGTTTAACGGAAAACATGGCACCGTCACCCAGAAACAGAGATGGATGTAGGGGGATATGTTGTCTGTAGAGTTCTCTGAAGTGTTTGTGTCGTGTTGTGTGAAGTGCCTTGCATGTTATTAGTATGTGTACTACGGATAGGGCCTCTCCGCACCTGCTGCACTGGGGCCTAGGAGATCCCGTCAGCAGATACGAGTGAGTTGCATGCGTGTGCCCTATCCGTAGCCTACCCAAAGCGACTTCCGTGTGTCTGTTGTGTGAGTCAGATGTGTACCGTCCCAAGTGTGGCTTTATTACATGTAGTTTGTTGTCTGTCTGTTCGTCCCAGTGTGTTTGCCATGTTCTGCGCAGGTGTTGTCTTATGTGTGGCTTGAGGTCTGTGTAGGGTATCGTTGTAATGTCTACAGTGTTCCTGAGTGCAGCAGCAGTGGCCCTCTCGTCTGCCAACTCATTCCCAGCGATCCCTGCGTGTCCTGGGACCCAGCAGAGGACCAGCTCATGCTTTTGTGCATACACGGACATGATAGTGTTGAATACAAGATTACCTATGTGGTTTTTGGGGGGTGTATGCGATGACAGTACGCGAACAACACTCAAGAAATCTGTGTAGATGATAGACTTCGGAATTTGATTTTCAAGGATATGTCGTACAATCAGTAAAATTCCGTACGCTTGTGCTGAAAAAATTGTTGTGTGCACGCTCATGGTTCTGGCTGCATTGAAATTTCGACCATGATCAGCGCACGACACCATAGTGGAGGTTTTAGAAGCGTCACTATAAAATTCTGCACATGTGTATTTAAACTGCAAAGACAGAAAGTGCTGCTGTATTGCAGCTCGTGGTACACGATTTTTGTCAAGTCTCATAAAAGAAAGGTCGCACGACACAGGGCAAACTTTCCAAGGCGGTAAACTGTTAGCAAAGGATGACCTGTACACATCTAAAAACGAAGCGCTCAGATCCGAGGCCCGCTCTCTCACTCTAAATGAAAAGGGCAGAGGAACGGATGGGCGATTTACAAAAAGCACAGATGTGGATGTGTCGTTAAAGACAGGATAAAAAGGATGATTATTGAGTGATGAAATTTTAAAAGCATAAAGCAAGTCCATATACGTTCGTTGGTTCTCAAGGCTCCACTTATCACACTCGACATACACACTCTCCACAGGGCTAGTGCGAAAAGCACCCGAAGCGAGACGAAGCCCCAAGTGTAGCACTGGGTCAAACATTCGTAACGCCGTTTTGCTCGCCGACCCATACACCACACTGCCATAGTCCAAACGAGACCCAACCAAAGCAGTATACAAGTGCAGCAGGAGTTCTTTATCGGAACCATAGGATTGGTGGGAGAGAACCTTAAGGATATTCATTGTTTTAAGACATTTTTGTTTTACTTGTTTCATATGAGGGATAGAGGAAAGTTTTTCATCAAGAATTACACCGAAGAACTTGTGTTGTTTTTTGACCGGAATCGAGGCACCATTCAGTTTGATGTCTGGATCTGGCCTGATCCAACGCCTTTTGGAAAACACAACACAAGTGCTCTTGACTGGGTTCAGCTTAAAACCGTTCTGATCTGCCCAGCCTGCTAGTTTGTTGACACCAAGCTGGACTTGGCGTTCGCAGATTGACATATTGCATGATTTAAAAGATATTTGCACATCATCTACATTAATTGTACAGGAAATGGTTCGTGGCAACGCCTTTCGAAGTGAGTTCATCTTGACAATAAACAATGTGCAGCTCGAAACGCCGCCTTGAGGCACGCCGTTTTCCTGCAGGAAAACATTTGAAAGGGCAGTGCCAACTCTCACACGAAAGGTTCGCTCCGCCAGGTAGCTATGAAGTGTATTAAACATATTTCCCGAGACACCGAAGGCTTTTAGGTCGCAAAGTATCCCGTATCGCCAAGCCGTATCGTAGGCTTTCTCGAGATCAAAAAACACCGTAACACAAAACTGTTTATGGACAAACGCATCCTTGATATACGACTCAAGGGCGACGAGTTGGTCGTTTGTGGATTGCCCCACCCTGAAGCCGGCCTGGCAGCTCTCGAGAAGACCATTGAACTCTAAGAAGTACACAAGTCTCCTGTTGATCATCTTCTCGAGAAGCTCGCCCAGGCAGCTTGTGAGGGCGATGGGTCGATAACTGGCGGGAGAAGAAGGGTCCTTACCCTCCTTCAGGAACGCCACTACAATAGCCTCCCTCCAAGATTTTGGGATGTGCCCCGAAAGCCATATTTTATTATATAGATGTAGAAGTGCTTCAAGTGTGTCTGCGTGTAGGTGTTGTATCATTGTGTATGTAATGTTGTCTGGGCCTGGAGCTGAGGGTTTACACGTGCTCAGAGCAGCCCTTAGTTCATGTAGTGAAAATAGGGAGTTGTAAGAAGTCTGTGATTTGTTGTTGTCGTGTAGGGACTTCTTTTCACAACAGGCTTTATGTTTCAGGAAAGTGTTCGTGTAGTGTGCAGAACTGGACACGTGTTGGAAGTGTTGTGCGAGTGTGTCAGCCTGGTCTTCCAGAGTGTCCCCAGTTGTACTGACCAGGGGCAGGCTGTGTGTCTGTTGTCCTTTGAGTTTGCGTATACGTGTCCATACTTTCCGTGTGTCTGTGTAGGAGTTTATTGATGTTATGAATGTACGCCAACTCTCTCGTTTTGCCTCACGGCGCACACGTTTTCCTAATGCCTTGGCCCGTTTGAACAAGAGAAGGTTTCCCTACGTGGGGTACCGACGAAGGATACCCCACGCCTTGTTCTGGGCCTCTCGCGCCCGCCTACAGTCCTCATTCCACCACGGCCTCCGCTGGTTGCGCGGGGCACCAGAGGCGTGGGGAATGGACCTTTCGGCGGCGTCGAGGATGTGCGCCGTGAGGAGTTGGGTAGCTTCTTCAACGTGTAGGTGTCCTATGGATACGTGGTGTAGTTTGGATGTCTCTGTAAATGTATTCCAGTTAGCTCGTGCTTCATTGAACCTATTATGGGAAGATGAACTGCTTGGTCCTTTACCTATATATGTAAGTGAGGTGGGGAAGTGGTCACTGCCATATGGGTCAGTTCCCACACCCCACTCGAGAAGAGGAAAGAGAACTGCGGAGCCAATAGCCAAGTCAAGACATGAGTATGTGTTGTGTCCTATGTTATGATATGTAGGCTGTTTATTGTTGAAAAGGCATGCTCCAGAGGATGTAAGAAACCTCTCTATCAGGCGACCCCGGGCATCCGTACGATAACAGCCCCAAAGAGAATTGTTAGCATTGAAGTCGCCTGTTAGAATGTATGGTTCGGGCAGCTGGTCAACCAGCGCCTCGAAGTCAGAGCTCAAAAGTGTGACATCAGGAGGAATGTATATGGAGCATACCGTTATCAACCTATTAAATATTAATTAGCGTATTGCTACAGCCTCAAGGATAGTGTTCAAAGTGACAGGGTGGCATGCTAAAGATTTCCGGGCGATTATGGCCACACCCCCAGAAGAGTGTGTGCAGCCATCCCTGTCCTTTCTGTATACCAGGTAACTATTCAAGAAATTTGTGTGCTTGGAATTCAAATGTGTTTCCTGAACACAAATTACACTTGGCTGATTAGCATGCAGTATTTCATTTACATCGTCAAGATTTTTAAAGAGGCCTCTGCAGTTCCATTGTACTATGTTCTCTCTTCCCATTATGAAGTGTTCGGAGCTACTGGACTGTGTTGTTTATGTGTCGTATTTCGGGGCTGTGATTCTCGTCTTTTTTGGCTTGTCGGGAGGCTTTGGCGTCGGGACGCGTTCCTTGCGGTGCACCGCAGACAAGAACGGACCGACGTCCATTTCATCATCGGATGTCCTCGGAGCGCCTGAGGGATCAGGCTCCTTGGACCGCGAACCCTTTGGGGTGCGCTTTTCTTTGCCCACAACCACCGAGGGATTCAGGAACGCCTCGGATGGCGCAGGCGGTGCGGTGGTGGTGGGAGCTGCCGCTGGCTCCCCCAAGTCCATCTCCTCTGCGCCCTCGCCCGTGGTTTGGGACGCTGGAGTGGAAGTGGAGGATGCAGCATCGCTTCCACCAGACGTGGTTTCGGCCACAGCCGCTGCTGGCTCAGCGAGCGGTGCGGAGGCGGGTTGGGCTGCCAGAGGCAACCCAGGGGGGGGGGCGGAGGTGGGACCAAGTCCGACTCGCGGTACTGGGTCCCCGCCGAAACCAGACGCCGCTCCGCCCCCCGGCGAGCTGCGTCGGCGTACCTCCCCAGGGGGAAAGAGGCGAACCTCTTTCGCGCCTCTGGGAAGGTGATGTTTTCCGTGATCTTGATGTTTATTATTTTTTTCTCAAGCTTGAACCGCTCGCAGGTTCGCGAATATGCAGCGTGAGGTCCTTGACAATTGGCACAGAGCAGTTGATTGGATGAACAGTCATCAGTGAGATGTTGTTGGGCACATTTAGCGCAGGTTGGCTGGCCCCGGTACGAGTTGGTACCATGCCCGAACCGCTGGCACTTGTAGCAGCGACGCAGGATTCGGGTTGTACGCTCGAACGGAGCACGAGATAAAGCCTGCCTTAATGGATTCAGGAAGTGTGGAGCGGTTGAAAGTCAGGATTATATGCTTTGTGGGGATTTCCTTCTTGTCTCGTCTGATGGTTATACGCCTCACTGCAGTTACACCCTGATCTTTCAGGCGTTCTAACAGATCAGCTTCGGTCTCATTCAACAAATCGGTCTCCGAAATCACACCCTGAGAGCTGTTGAGGCTACGATGGGGAGTGACTCTGATGGCCAGATCTGCCATGCAGGTTTGCGACAGGAGGTTAGTGGCTTGTTGCTGCGTTTTGACATTGACTAGAACTTCACCGGTACGGAGTTTCTTAGCATCGAACGATTTTCCGAGGATGCCTTCCAGGAACTTAGTGATCAAGAATACGGACATGGAAGAAACAGGGTTTGTTTTGTCAACTGCCTCGATAACCAAGAATCGAGGATAGTTGTCAGGTTTCGGAATGTGGATTGTTGGAAGGGATGGAAAGGAAACTTTCGGTGCGGCCCCTTTTCGGGGGCCGATCACGTTTGGGGGGGTTTTGAATTATCCATATAGCATTGGAAAAAAGTAGGGGACGGGGGTACTTTCGTCTCAAACCTTACCCTAATAGCTTGAGAGGTCCCGGAGCTCCCTGCCTGGTGAACAGACAGGGAGCCCATCCGCTGGAGCTTGACCTGGGCTCCGACGGCCACCGTTCGTGGTTTCTAACCCTCCACCTATAAATCACATAGCCACGGTTGGATCCAGCTTATGTTTGGGGGCTCGGGGTCCACGGTATCGCCAGTACCGTCACCAAGATTGCTCAAGGTGCCCCGTGCGGGGTAGATATCGAATATCTTGTTCTTGAATTGAACAACAAATATTCCATTCATACTCCGGTATATCACATCACATGTATGAACACATTGATATATGCTGACCTTCTTTTTTCATTTGGTGAAAATACCTGGCACTGTGTAACATTTATCTGCATGCAACACAATACATTTGCTCGTGCTGAGAACTTGATGTGGTCGCTTTCCATCGTGTTCTTCTTTTCTTTGGTTGTATCTGAAAAAAAAACAAGGAATGAATGAAAAAGGTAAATTAAATTGGAAGAACGAATACTTATGAGAGTCATGTCACACGAATTAAGAGAAACAACGTTTCGGGTTCTAGATAGTCAGAAATGTTCGAGAGCGGCCAGGAGAGTTGAGAGGCTGTTTCTTAAGGGTTTTTCTCTTTTTTTTTCAAGTTTATTTAGTTAACTCCGCATGCACTCTGGTGCCAAACTCCATGGAATGCAGATTTTATATTTGAATTATGTAATAAGACAATATTCTAGCGGGTGCCATGCACAAATGAGGTATTGACGGCGACAACAGTTTCGTTCGCACCGTCTTTCAAGCGGAGTGCATAACACTCCCTTTCGGTTGGAAGAATGAAATATTCCGGCCTCGACAGCTGTCTTCCGATGCGGAATTTCCCACATTTGGCACTCCACAGGCACTCAGTTCCCGCGTTTTTCCAGTCCCCTCAACAACTGATGTAAGCAAAAGCACATAACAGCAATAACAGTCATGAAAGCAGTGCTAAGCGCGCATAGAAACCGGGGGCCGTTGCAGCGGTTTCAATTTGAATTGGCGGGTTTGCGGTTGCGAATTCAGAAGCGAGGTGGTGCACCAGTCGGCTGTTTGAAAAACGTTGGGTACATTTTGCTCAACGGATGTTTGATACACAACTTGTTAATAATATTTTAAACAGCACATTGTAAGCTGACTTTATTGGCTCTCTGAGCCACGGAATGAATGTTTTGTATTCTCTACCAAACGTAACCCTTCGGTTGTGCCATCTGGTGGACTTGATGGTGGAAAACTGCGCTGTAGGTTGGTCACGTGGGGCGTCGATTTTTTCGCCACCTATAGGGAAAACAGGGAACGTCTAAGCTTGAGAGGCCTGCCGTCCACGCCGGCACTACAGTGAACTAGAATATTGGAAGAGTGGCAAAAGCAAGGGCATTTTCAATGGGAGGCAGTGAGGCCGAAAAACCGGAAATCCGCAAGGGGCGCTGCCATCGATTACTAGAAAGTAAATAGTGTAGTGGATACAGTCACCGCCTGCCGGGAAACTCGTTGTCCCTGGGTCCCATGGAGGAAAGAAAAGTTTAGGGGGAGCGTCACGTGACAATCGTGAAGCCTAGTCTAAAAATAAAAAGGAAAGACTGATGGGAGGTGTTCTATTCACGTGACAGGCAAGCGGTAGTTCTTTGCGCCTCATGTGGCCCTTCGCCGACGCTGCGTGCGTGCGTCTATCCGTTTGGTTGCCGGGCCGTCCGCGTATTCGAGTTTCGGCGACGAGTCGTTGCGCGCAGCTCTGCCTGCAACCCGAAACGCGCAGCGGCCTGATCGTGCGGGCAAAGTGGTCGGACGGGAGAGGCAGAAAACATCTTTGTTTACTGAGCTTTCGGACCCGTCGAAGTTCACGCCGCAGTCGGAGAGTTGTGCGCCGCGTGCAGAAGTGGAAATGATCTTTTCACTTTGCCGCTCAGGCAAAGTTGAAAAGATCAACCATTTCAACCGTTTCTTTAACCATTTATTGGCAAGGCGCAGTCAGTCCACAATTCAGCAAGGTCCCTCCCAGGCGTAATCTAGCATTCGTTTTTTTTTCATATACGTATCGCACCGATCGAGCGGTCCTCAGCGGACAAACAGCCGGCGTACTGCTTGCGACGCGAGGTGGTCACACCCAACATAAGGGTTCTGAACCCTTTGTTTTCCAGTGCACTGAAGTAGATAAAACACCCACGCCGGAGCACCGAAAAGGCGAACGTATGCAAAAGCGCGCGCGAAACCAAAGCTAGTCTCACCACCTCCCCGCCAACACGACACTCGTTACGCCGATAACTCAGCAGAATGCCAAACGCAATCGTCACAGCACACCTGGCAAACACCGCGCAGCTGTAGGCGCTCCATGCTTGTGAATGTTTACGGCGGCGCGTTCGAGCGATCCAACGTCAGAAGTGAAATTCGGCTTGCAGCTCGTGAGGGTGCTTCGTAAGAAGGCGATCGAAGTCTCGCCTTGCTTTGAACAGCGACAGCGGCAGTACTTCCACGATACGAAGCTTGGAGCGCAACGCTGGCGAAAATCTTGTACGGCGCCTTCGGCGACGGCGCTCGCCTCCATCTCCACCGGCAGCCAGCCGGAGCCACTAAATGCTACCGCGGGCCTGAGAGTGGTGCTTTTCATAATGCAGTGCGCGGGAGGAGCCAGAGGAGAGGAGAATGCGGCGTCAGAGGAGGTTGGCTTGCCAAAGTGTGCCGCCTGACGTCATGCTCCCTCCTAACATTTCTTCCTCCATGCTGGGTCCATATCCCGGCGTGTGGCCATTTTTTTTCTTTTTCGAAACCCATGAACACGAATTAAAGCAAATGCTCTGTGCTAAACACCGACTGATTTAATGCTTGTGTTGATTATGGGCAGAGAAAAAATCTGTAGAAATTCAGAGAATTGTCTATTAATGCCTAGCGTTCTTGTGCCACTTGTGTTGCGTGTGAGTTCTTTGCAGCCAAATATGAGTATAAGTAGCAAAAGTCGTTGGTTTATTTTATTATTTTTAAGTTTTGTTTCTTTCTTTTCTCGATTAATGCGAATTTTAGTGTTATAGTGATGAAGCGCCTTACAGTTGACTGATAATACTTTTTTCCGAAGGTGCAGGCGTACTGCAGAGTTGGACTGTTTACGCATTTTTATTAGCATTTCTGACGTTCTTTTGCGGGCTTTTTAGTTTATTCTTAGGTTGTGGAAGGAAATGTATAAGATGCATATTCTTGAATTTGTGAGAGAATGTTTATGAAAATTTCATTTTTATTTTTTATCTTTTGTTTTTTGAAATGCTGTCCGACAAATTATTTCCATTTACGCTATTGTAACAATAGAGCTGTTTTTTTTTTACAAATCTGCATTTTTGTGGGAATGCAGTGGTTACTTGGTCCTGGCCGCGGAGGTACTCAGCAAAGAATTCTGTTGCATTTTGGGCATAGAGAGTCGTATAGTCTTGCTCTCGCCCAAATGGTTTAGTGGGGCGTAAGAGGATATGACGGTTGTACGCTTTCCCCAATTGCCAATGCCTTGTTCCCAAGCAGCTTTACCTTCTCAAATTTGCGCTCGGGAGAAAATTCATCCTCAAGGCCTCGTATGACAAGCTCTCATTCGGGATAGCCTACATTTTCTTTGCATTCCCAACCTGCCTTCCTTCTCGCGTTGAAACAAAAAAGAAGTGGAGGGAAAGGAACATTGGGCCGCGCAGCCTTTTTCGCGGCAATGGTGGCTGAGGGCACATGCGTGCTCAGGCTTTTGAGATCTTGTGACATCCCATAGCAGGCGCGAGCATCTATTTCTTCAAGGACAAATACACACAAATCATGATGAGCTCTACCTAACAGAGGAATAGTTTTGCAGGGGTGACGGGTAGCTTTGTTTCCCGAAATTTTTGTTTTTTTTCGGGGATGGATGGAAGAATGGCACGCCCATCCTTATGACGACCGAGGCCTTTTTTTAATATCGATGCAACAAAAGAGAGATGAGACTCCTACTTCTACCACAATTTGATCCGTTATCATACAAAACGTTCTTGTTAGCGGCGCAACGATATATGCGCGAAGGAGCACCAATGAACGAATCCGTGTTAAGAAAACATGACTTGAAAAGTACATCGACTGCATAGCGAAGTTTTTTTCTAAGTTTTAAATTGATTTCATTTATAGTTTCGTGTCTTATTTCTGTTTAAAATTATTTCCTATTTTCTGAATCATTATTAACCGCCCCGAGTTCTCGAACGTTGCTTCGCGACCTCCTTCCACCTACTGGTTACAAATGCATTCGATCAGTCTCCTACACGTTACACCGCTGCTTGTTTCTCCTTAGACCACTGCCGGGTTCAAGCGCGTGTTTCAGGAAGCTTCGCTCTTCAACGCATTTGGAGCCTCTGAAGTTGCTATAAGCACGCACGCGAACCAAAAATAGCGCACAGCCATAAACTTCTCGCTTTTTTTTTACGCTTCAGATATGTGTTATAAGAAAACTGCACTCAAGGGGCGCAGGACGAAACGGCAGAGGAGAAAACATTATTTAACAGTAAAATCCAGCTGATTTTTAGTGCGCCTGTTTCCTCAGTCCCGGACAACAGAGTAAGAGTAATTTTCTTCAATTCATAGAACGCCATCCCGAGTAGACCAGGATTTGTTGTTTTCTTCTAGAAGGGTTGGAAAAGAATAAAGAGCTACTTGTAAATATTGATCGCTTTCGATTCTTGTAACATATGTACATATAATTTTGCGTTCGTTAGCGAGTATATCAAGCCGTCAACACCGTAATATTGCCATAATTGTTCGGGTTGTGAGTCAGTTCGTTAGGATAACGATGGTTACGATAGAAATTCGGAGCAGCACAGCCGCCTTAGAGTATACTCTGGACAACGTTGTCTGGGGCGCGATTGCGGTGGCTTAGCACCAACCTTCGCATTGTATTTGCATGCGAATAAACAGCGAACGCTGGGGATATGCACCTTCTTGCACGCAGCCATAACCAAAGCCAATTCGTGAAGAAAATGTATGCCTAACAGTCTGAAAAAAATATCTACATATAGCCTCCCAAACATCCCCAAACCTACTGATGAGACGTTTAGACGCTGCAGAAAAATTAATGCGTTGAGCGCAGAAAAAAAAAAACATTCATTTGATACCAGTCAAAATAACGCAAGAAATGGAAGATAGCCGCTTTATTTCATGATGTGCGATGCGCGTGCAGGGACCCGCTGCTTGGCACGTAGCATTACACTGTTGAGTCTTCATATGAGCACTTCACAAATACTGTAGGGAAGCCTACGTATTTTGTTTAATTATCGAGGAGCTCTCAGCGCTGAACCACGAAAATTAGTTGGAAAGGGCGACTTACGCACGATCTTCTGACCGATGCTCTGAAGAAAATTGTTCTCTCCCTTCGTGTGCTGCAAACGTGTGGGGGATACAGCTTGAAATTATTCAGATGTGTCGTAAGCCAGGAAAAACAACTGAATTACTATAGAAATACGCTTGTTAATGCACTAAAGCACCTAAGCGGGCGATTTCTAGCACAGGCAGTGCTGCCCCTCACAAGAGGAGCGTAGCAGATGACAGCGGCGCCAGTCCCTAAGCCGACCGACGTCACAGCCAGCGGGCGCAACTCAAACATCTCACCGCCAATCGGAGCGCCCGAGCGGTCGGAGCGAGAGCGCCCCCGGCCGGCCTGTGCCGCGCGCAACAGCCGCGGAGCGCGAGCGTGCCTATGGGTTTTTCGGCCAGTTCAAGCGGTGAAATCAAATGGCTCAAGGCACATCAGCTCACATATCAATGTGGGATAGTACTATATGACCCTTTAATTTCGCGCCCAGAAGTTTTCGCGAATCGGGCTACGGAGCCTCTTTGTGGCCGCGGAATTTCGCGAGTGAGGCCGATGGACGAAACCGCAGCAACGAGCGTAGATGTTTCGCTACTGCCGCTGCTACAATCATTAAGATAAAGCTTTCTATGTCTCACTGATGGCCTATGTCGTGTCGTAAAGGCACTGCAGAAAATCCAGCTGTCTCTGACTATGGTGATGTTTGTGAGTGAAGTGACAGTAAAAAAAACGCTTCCCGTGGTCAGAATTGAACCTGGGTCCATCGCGTTATAAAAGCAGCAACTTCGATACTAAAACCAGCAACTTCGGGAGGTATAGTTGTGTAACGTACTAAAGTTGCATAACGTCCTAAAGTTGCATAATGTCCTAAAGTTGCAGGACTTTATGCATAAAGTTGCATGAAGTCCTCGTCAAGAGCAAAGCGGTTGCGAAAAGGTAATCGCCTATGCCAGCCGTGGTCGGTCAAAGGAGGAGAAAAACTACTCAGCCTCCGAGAAAGAGTCACAGACAGACAGACAAGGAACTTTATTGGTGGTCCTGAGAGACTCCGATGTCCCCGTTTTCAGAGGGGTGATGAAGCCGCGGGCCGCTCCCACGTTGGGACGGGAAGTCCAAGCTTCAGCGCCGCATCGTGGGCTCTCTGGACAGCCCGTAACGGATGTGAAGACTCGGAGCTTCTTAGCGCAGAGCTCACTCTCCTTCGGTACAGCTATTCGGGCCTCTCTGTAACAAGGGACATCCCCAGAGCATATATTCCAAATTACTTTTCTCTCCACATCTCGGGCAGTCCGGACTGTAGCCGTCTCGATTGATGGAGTGAAATAAAGGCAAGTTTGGATACGATCCTGTCTGAAGCAAGTGCAGTGTGATAGCCTGTGGTCTGTTTCGTTTACCGTGGGGAGGAGAGTAGACTCTGCTGTGAAGGTAGTAGTGCTCAGTTACCTCATTAAAGGTGTAAAGAATGTCTCGGAAGTGGACAAACTCAGGTTCAACAAGACCTCGACTCGCATTCGCGCCCGCGCGGTAGGTTAGTGCGCACGCTTGGACGTGTGTGATGTCGCTGAAATTGACGAGGGAATCGAGCTGCGAGTCGAGATGTGACGGGAACCGCGTGATGGTATGTGGATGGAGTATTCTACCATGGAGGATTCTATGAGCTTCTTCGGCGATGGAGCCAGAGGCGTATGCCCTGACTGCCGCCCTCGATTCAGTGAAGATTTCAGTTTTCTCTTCGTCCAGGAGTGCCAAAGCGATCGCTGCCTGCTCCGCCCTAGCCGGGGTGGAGCCTCTGATGGTGGCAGCGCAAGTGACCTGGCCTTTGTGGTTGACTACTGTTGCGACGAAGCTAGATGAGCACCCGTACTGAGCCGCATCCATGAAGCTCACCGCGTGAGCGGAGTCCTTGTCCTGCCAGAGCAGTGCCACAGCCTATGCTCTACGTCTAGCCGTATTGTGTTGCGGGTGTACGTTTTTAGGAAAAGGAGCAACCATAATGTCCCTTAGGTGACTACGGTAGGGCCGAGTCCCAAAACCGCGAGGATCTCCCTCCCCGCGGGTGGTCTGGATAGGCGTGATGTTTGAGGCGTTTCCTGGGCTTCAATGATTTCTCAAGTGTGTTATGTACACCCAGCTGGAGAAGGCATTCTGCGCTGGCATTTAGCGGAAATTCTAATACTTTCTTGATGTTCTTACGAATTAGCGCTTCCAACTTGTCCTTTTCGGATGCGTACTACTTGTGCATTTCAGCTACGTAGATGATGTGGCTCATGAGGAATGCGTGGAAGAGTATCAGAAGGTATGCCCTTGGGACTCCCCTATTATAGAGATTCTAGTGATCAGGCCAATCATGCACTCCGTCTTGGTTGTGATTTTACGGTGTGGTAATGTTAACTCCGCTAGATTCAATGAACATTCCGAGTACCTTTAGTGTGTCTACCCTAGGAATGTTGGCACCACTCTTGGTGTGAAGCTTGATGTTACCCTCGTGGAGGGGCTTTCACCCCTTGCGCCTGGGACCTTTTCTGACCGGTCTGTAGAGAAGTAGCTCAGACTTTTTCGTCGAGCACCTTAACCCTGTGCCCTCGAGGAAGGTTTCGGTTCGGTCTACCACCTCCTGGAGACTCGATTCCACCTCCCCTTTGCTGCCTCCGGTACACCAGATGGTGATGTCGTCTGCATATATAATATGAATAACTCGATTCCCGAAAGGGATACCGACAGTTGGCACATAGCCAGAATGAACAATAAGGGTGAGATCACGGCTCCCTGAGGTGTCCCTCTGGGCCCTAGTGAGTACTCTTCCGATTTGTGATCCCTGACCTTGAACGTAGCCTTGCGACCCGCGAGAAACGACCTGACATAGCTGTGAAAGGCCTGGCCTAGGTTGAGTCTCGAGATGGATTCTAGAATGTGTCTGTGCGATATGTTGTGAAAAGCCTTCTCCAAGTAGAGCCCGAGAATGCCCCGCACGTACCTCGTATCGTTGTCTATCATTTGAGTCTTCATGAGTTTCATTGCATCTTGTGTTGAGAGCCCACGTCTGAAGCCGACCATGTTATAGGGCAGGAGACCATTCTGTTCTACGTGCTTTGCTGTGCGATTGTGAATTACATGGTCCGCTACCTTCCCGACACAAGACGTGAGGGAAATCGGTCTCAGATTGAACGAGTTGGGAGGTTTGCCAGGCTTCGGAATTAGTATTACCAGGGCTACTTTCCAGTCCCGGGGAACCTCGCCCGTCTGCCAGGCCTTGTTGATTTGTTCTGTGAGCCATTGTATGGAGTCGTCTTCCAAATTCCTGAGAGCGTTATTTGTGATGTAATCGGACCCCGGCGCAGACCTGGCATTGAGAAATTGTAAGGCCTCCCTGACTTCATAGGATTTGGAAGGAGCGTCTAGCTCGGGGCAACATCTACTCTTGTAAGTTGGGTAGTCGTTCGCCCCAGCCGTGCCCAATGGGAGGTAGCTGCAGGCCAGGTTATCCAGGATTTTCGGCGCGTCTTCATTTCGTGTGGCCTCGTGCACGATTTTCTCCAGTACTTTTCTCGGGTTGGATCTAGTATTGGTTTCGCCTAGCAGGTGCTTGAGAAGATTCACTTAGCACCCACCCTCATTTGTCCATCTACGGAGTTACCTCGTCCCACTGCTGTTTGCCTAATAACGGACAGTGATCCTCTATGGCCTTATTGACTAACGCAATCTTTTTTCTAAGCCATCGATTGAGCTTTTGCATTTTCCACCTATTGGTTAGCGATTCCTTTGTTTAAGAAGGTGCGCCAGCCGACTATCCATCCTTTCGACCTCGAGGTCGGTGTGGACTTTCTTGGTCACCACCTTAATATCTTCCCTGATCTGTTGCGTCTTATCCTCCAAATCAACTGCATTGCCCTGCTGCTCATGCTGGCAGCGCTCTTTCCTGATTTTTCTAAAGGCGTCCCAGTCAGTGACTACGAATTCCCTGGGAGCCTCACATCCTACCTCTAGAGTCGTGGCCAGAATGTTATGTTCACTTCCCAGATTCTCGCTGAGATTTGTCCAGGATGCAAGAATTGAAGCCCCTGACAAAACACAAGTCGGGAGTAGTATCCTTCGTAGATGAATTGCCAGTCCTAGCCGGAAACTCCGGATCCGTCAGAAGCAGAAGGTTGTGGTTGGTTGTGACCTGCCACAAGTCTACCCCTTTGCGGGTGGACTGGGGGTAGCCCCACGCTTGGTGCGGGACGTTGAAGTCTCCTGCCACCAAAAAGAGACTCGACCCCGCCCGACTGACTGCCTTATGTATGATAGTGGTGAACCTCTGTTTATGGTCGCTGGGCGAGCTGTACAAGTTAAGAACAATAATGCTGTTTTTAAGATGCCTTCCAGGTGTGAATTCAATGAGCGAGTGCTCAGCCTTATAGTATTCGCAGCCGATGTCGTGTACGATGAAAGTGAGGTGACTTGCTACCAGGATACTGATATCCTTTTTCCCCTCGCCTAGACAAGTGTGCGCTTTGTAACCAGATACCGAAACCTTGTCTGTCAGAGTTTCCTGAACCAAAATAATTTGCGGCTTCTTTAATGTGGATCGAACAAACTGATTGAGGACATCCTTTTTTCGGGTGAAGCCTCTACAGTTCCATTGCCAGACTTCATTGTTATTGTGTTGGACCGCCATGTTGAAGGTTAATAACTATTGCCTGTTGCCCTTGGAGGATGCACCAGTTCGAAACTGCCATGTCTATCCTGTCGCACTTGGCCACGAGAGTTTGAATATATTCCACGACACTGTCTTAAACGACTCGCATTTCGACCGTCGCCTTCTCTATCTTTTCAAAACAACTGTCCGTCACGGTTTCCAGTTTCTCGATTCGGCCCCAAAGGACAACATTCGGCTGCCTGCCTGTCTGAGAGAGTGCTCTCCTTTTGGACTGAACAAAAGGCACCGACTCTGCTACCGGAACTTCTATGGAAACCTCGTCCACAGAGGAAGGCGGCTGCTCAAGATGATTCTCGCCCTCGCCTACTGTCTTTAGATCTGCTGTCTTAAGTGCTGCGACCTCTGCACTAAGCTGTTCAAGAGCATGTCTCAGTAACGCGTTTTGTTTTTCTAGTTGTGCGATCCTGTCATGCTCGGGAGATACACCCGCGTTACCTTTCTCGGTGGTGCTGGCGGTAAGTCCCTCACTCGATCAGCCCGGTTGGTGTTCTGGCTGCTGCTGGCTGGCACCTAGATTCCAACAACAGCAGGTCCCTTCGAGCGAGGGTGAGACCGCCCCCTTTAGCTGTGTCTGGTCCTCTAAGGCTTGCGCTCCTTGGAAGACGAGCGCTCTTTCGATAGTCATCTAGATTCGTTGCCGGAGCCGCCTCGATTACCTGAACAGCTCCGTGACCTATGTCCGCTGCAGGTGTTGCTGCCGCTGTCTCCGCGCTTGCGTCTCTCTCTAGGGCGTTGACGGACCAGAAAGGGCATCTGGTAGCGTTGCTTACAGGTCTTGTCTGCTGTCATGTGAGGTCTCCGCAGAGGGTGCATTTGGGAGAGCAATCGTGTTTTTTGTTTGGGTTGTTTTCGCCGCACCACCAGCAGATAACATCTTCGGGCGCTGTACATACATCGGCTCGATGGCCTAGTCTACCGCAGGCGTAGGAGATATCGGTCTGTGTTCGGTAGAGCGAGCGCTTCCTGAGACTTGGGCCATATTTAGCATAATCTGCACTTTAACGCCATCGAAAAGAATTACGACGGTGCTCGTATTCCTGACTCTCCTCACCTCGAGGGCCATGGGGTTTTTGGGCTGTATTATAGGGCGCTGTAACTCCCAGTGCTCTATGGAGGGATCGATGCCACGTATGACACCCTTGCACGAGTTCTCTGGAGTAGCAAAGTAAGCATTTACCTCATAAGTGGCTTAGCTGATGTTGATGTCCTTCACCCCAGCGTAAGTCATGGCGTTGCGCTTCGAGGGGGGCTCGCTACCATGATGTTCTGCATAATATTTGGAAATATGATGTCCTCCGTGACGTCCACCTCCTGCATGGTTGGCGGCGGTGATTAGGGCTTGGGCTACCCTAAGATGGTCCACCTTCCTGATGTCCAGGCCTTCGCGGGGACGAACGGTGATTCGAATATGCACCTTTGGGAACGGGGGCAGCCTCGAAGCGGCTTTGATACGTTTCTTCACATTCGCCAGAGCAGGGCCTTTGTTTCCGCCTCGCAGTGCGCACGAGGCTCGGTCGCCTTGCTCGGGCGCATCCTTACTGTCCGACTTGCGCTTGTTGATCGATGTTGTCCATCTAGCGCCGTTACTAAATTCCTCGGGGGAGATATCTTCCCCTTCCACGGTGATTTGCATGGCCGTATCCATCGTGTCGTCGCCGATCGGGCACGCGCGAAGCTCACCCGCCGAGCGTTCGGTGGGGAGCCAGGCCTAGAACGATAGGCTTAACGCGGCCGCGGCATGGTCACACAGAAAGTCATCTTGAAAACAAAAAAAGTCCACCCACCGCCACAAACTTGGTATCGAAGTGGTACTTTCGACTTTATTCGTCGAATAAAGAAAGAGTGCCTCGCTATTATAAGGGCCATTGGAAAAGTTCGCCCATACGTGTATGAGAGACTGTTAAAGGTTGTGACAGGCCACCATGCGCTTTGCTGGCTCGCCAATTTGAAAGACCCCTGTGGCCGTCTTGGGTGATGGAGCCTGCGCCTACAAGAATTCTACGTCACAATCGTCTAAACATTTGGCAGGAAACACTCCGACGCCGACTGTCTGTCCCGGGCTCCCGTGGACTCACAACCTCAAGGCACCGATGAAGACAGAGCGTTCTTCGGAGTCCGAGACGGAGAGCGACCTAGCAGCCCAGCAGCGTGCCGACCGCGCTTTGCGCGTTATGATCGACTACCACGAAGGACGCAACGTCTCCGTGCCTAGGGCCTTCAAACGCTACTTACCTGCATTCAGCCTCAAAAACTCCGTCCTTGTGAAGAAAAATGTCAGCCCCGGAACCAGAACGATTTATCTTTTAGACATCCCTGCAGACCTTCGTGAAGAAATTTTGGAAGCCTCGCACTACGACCCGTCGTCCTGACATCTCGGCACAGCACACACAATTGAAAAAATCAAAGCAAAGTACTACTGGCCTCGCCTTACAACGGCTGTGTCCCACTACGTCCGGAGCTGCCGTGACTGCCAGCGACGAAAAACGCCGCCGACGAGACCCGCCGGACTTCTGTAGCCGATCGCCGTCCCATCGAGGCCCTTCCAACAGATTGGAATAGACCTTTTGGGCCGTCACCTACGTCACGATCTGAAAACAAGTGGATTGTCTTAGCGACAGACTGCACATGAAGTCGCAAAGTTCTTCATAAGCCAAGTTGTGCTGCGACATGAAGCCCCTGAAGTCCTAATCACGGACCGCGGAACGGCTTCACTGCGGAGCTCATGCAAGGAATCTTACGCTACAGCAACACGGATCACCGACGAACGACGGCGTACCACCCCCAAATGAACGATCTAACGGAACATTGAACAAGACGATCGCGGATATGCTGTCTATGTACGTCGACGTTGAACATAAGACTTGGGACGAAGTCCTTTTGTATTTCACGTTTGCGTACAACACGGCTATCCAGGAAACTACTCTGATGACACCTGTTCGAACTTGTCTACGGAAGACGGCCGACTAGGATGAATTGACGCGATGCTTCGGCACGTAGAAGACGACAATCTGAACGCCGACGTCCAAGGATACCTTCAGCGTGCGGAGGAGGCCCGTCAGCTCGCTCGAGTTCGAACAACGAATCAGAGCTGGTGGATGCGGGCCGCTACAACATTGACGCCAGGACGCTGAGTACCACCCAGGGGATCGTGTGTGGGTTTGGACTCCCATCCGACGATGCGGATTCAGTGAGAAGCTTCTGCGACGGTATTTCGTACCCTACCGGACTCTACGACGTCTTGGCCGACTTACCTACGAAGTCATCCCCGATGGTGATTCCGACACATCAAGACGACGCACGCGACCTGAAGTCGTCCACGTGGTTCGCCTGAAACCTTACTGGGCAAGATGACGGACTTTTTTGTTGTCTGTTCAGACTGTCGTTTTAGTTTTGCATCGGGTTGATGCACTCTTAGAGTGGAAGTAATGCCGCGAACTAGGCATTAGATTTATTTGTTTATGTTTTGTTTTTACTGCCCGGCTGCCCCAGGCTGTGTTATCTGTGGCCCCAGCGAGCGCGGGTTCCTTTCTTTTTTTTTAGCCACACGGCTTATCTAATTCTGATACGGAGAGCGTTTCGCCCTAACGTCGCTAGCCTTGAATCTTTGATCTACAACGTTCTAGATGTAAATCGACGGTTCCAGAAACACTCGCGCCGAAAGATAAAAGCCTGCAGAGCAGACGCCATGGAATTCCGATCGCCGACACTCGCTTGCGTACGTCACTTTGCTGACTGCTGCTTTATGGCCTGTGCATTCTTTGAGTTGTTAGGGGTGAACAAGTTCGCTCCAATAAACTTGTTTTCCTTGAAAACAGATGCGTCGTCTTTGGCATCGTGACCATATAAAGGGTGGCAAATGTCGCCTACGGCAAGTGTACAATGCACGACAAGAAAACGTTTCGACTTAATCGATATTTCCAGATATTTAAGTGCGAGGTAAGGAGTAATCACTGTATCTCTTGATTAAAATGCTTAAAAACGGCGTATACATGTGAACACTTGATTTCATTTTATTCTTCATTTACATATTACATATTCCCAACAGATGCTGTATTTACATACATGTACAGGGGACAACATCTTGGGAAACTTGCAAACAAAGGCGGTTTCGAAGAGCCGTACGAGGAAGCGGAGTGCTTACCCACCACAGACATTTTCACGCGTTGACCTATCCTTCAGTTACAACAGCGGGGGTACTCACAAAGAACGGTTCTTTGCTAGGTAACGCAGTTGAAATCTCGCGTGATGTTGCCTAGCTGGAAAAAGATGCCGTGCCGACAGTGTTCCCGAAGCACCCGAGTATGTGTCGAAATTCGCTGCTCGGAAGCGGAAAGAGAGCAGTGACGCGATCCTGCGGTTTTTACAAGTCTCGACCGTTCATAATACGCGAACACTCGCTCCTATCACTTCATGGCTCGGTTAAAACGCTTCGTATTAGTAGGAACCAACTTATTTGGCTGATGTGTTATGTCGACAGAAACGAATGGGGTTCGAAAACGGGCAGTTAAAATGGGTTGAACCCGCACAGAAATAGAGCAGCACTTCGAAGGCAGCAGCAGCACAGCAGAGCGCTGTCCGCGCGCTGTCCATCGCGCCGGCCGCACCGGCCGTGGCCGGCCGACTGCGCTCCGATTGCCTGCAGCGCCGCTGCTGCAAGCATCACGGAGGAGCCCCCTTCGCGGCCGGCGTACGGCAGACTAGCAAATAAATATAGGATCCATGCAAATATTTAGAGGGAACATGGTCCCTATAAATGTTTCCTTCGCGGCTGGCAGACGGCAGATTAGCAAGAATTTATAGAGACCATGCAAATATTTAAAGGATCCATGGTCCCTATAAATATTTCTGGTCTGCCGTCCGCCGGCCGCGAAGGGGCACCTTCGTGATGCATGCAGCGGCGGCTCTGCAGGCAATCGAAGCGCGGCCAGCCAGTGGCGGCGCGGGGAGCAGTGCGGCGGACGCCGCTCCGCTATGCTGCTTTCGTAAGTGTGGGCAGTTTCAACAGATTTTAACTGCGAGTTTTCGTCCTCCCTTTGTTTCTGTCTACAAAACAGATTATACAAATAAATTGGTTCCTACGAATACGGATTGTTTTTCGCTGAAACATGGATTGACGGCAGCACTTTTTCGCGTATTATGAACGATCGAGCCAAACCACAGAATTGTGTCGCTGCGCTCTATCCAAAGGTTTCGACGCATACTCCTGTTCCGACCGGGTGGGCCGACCCGAGCCGAGCTCCGTCGCCTCCGACATACGTGTGGTAGCGTGTTGTGAAGCCAGCGGCCAGCCGCTGTTGCAGCCGTGAAGAAGTCAAGAAGCCGTAGGATTACGTAACTGTTTACTTCATAGCGAGAGGTGCACCGAAGTCAAAGAACAACGCCCCGACGAGCGAGGCAACAGCACAGGATTCGCAGCAGAGTGACAGCAATGATTCACTGCTCAAACAGGAATGGGTTATAGCTTGAGAGGGGTCTATTTATACCCAAAGCGCTAACGGTCGAAACAGCGGTCCCTCTATATTGTGCACGAACGTCACAGACACACAACACTCTTTCCAGAGTTCGTGAGCAGTCGGTTGTAGCGGCGCACCCTGAGTCCGAGAGGGGGAAGAGAGCAGGACTCCGCTGCGATCGCGGGGCCTCTGTGTCTTTGAAGCGCGTTGAGACGTGCCTCGTCGGGCCGGCAACCGTCGAAGTTTCAAACACGCCGAAAGCGAAGCGTCTGACCCGGGATTTGTCGAGACGTGAAATCATGAGTCACCGACACGGTGGTGCTTGTTTGACAGGCGCACATAGTGGCTTCGCCGTACAGCCGAGGATTGATGAGACGAAGCCCAGCGACGGGCTTAGTCGTAACAGCTTCTCCGCCGGGGGTCTGAGATCCCGATGGATAAGGGTCTTCAACCGTTGTCCGGAGGGATGCTTTCGGAGAGAACTGCTCGCCAGATGATCGACACCAGGCCTCGGCTGTATGAAACCGTGCTGGAGCTTCACCAGGCCGGTCACTGGACGAGTAGTGGCTCCCCAAGAACGTCTCTGGCTTGGTCAGGCAAGCAACACAACAATACAGGAAGACACAACCGCATCGCCGGCAAGTGCGAAGACAAATCCACACTGAAGCTTTACTAGGGTTTTAGTTGCGATAATATACGCTAATAACTAAGTGCACTAATTATGTTTTAGCCCCAGCAGTACTTTAGACAAGCACACAAACTTGAAAGGTGACACTTCGTGTGATTTTAAATGTCCCACACAAAAAGAACGTAATCGTAAAGGGCGAAACCTGATTTTGGAAAACAATGAAATTGAGAAAGTCAGGCATCTACGAGCCACTTCTCGCGCTGTGAGCTGCGATTTGAGCTCTCGTCATTTCCCTGAGCTTTCCCCTTTTTGTACCGTAGTTTAGGTTTCCCCGCTCTCCGAAAGCGACTGCGACCGGTCGAGATTACATCGGCCTTCTTCCGAGACGTGTTTCGAGCACGCCGAGAAAACGGCCATACTTTCCACCGCTCGAGCAAGTCGTGCGCTTTCGTTCTCGGCCGCTGAGTGGTCACTGAGACCCGGCGCAAAGCGTGCAAGTGGCGGTTGCCATTCGGCAGGCCAGCCTGAGAGCTCTCGCCGCCATTTGTTTGCGACACACCTTGCAAACGAACACCGCTCGGTGTTTTTCGCTCTCGCCTTTCTGGCTAGTCAAGGCCAATTTAGGCACGGGCGGCCCCGGTCTCAGAAGACAGCTCAACCCCAGGCGACACCGGAATGGCTACGTGATCGCCTGGCCGTTGCCTGACATCGAGTATCTGAGTTTCAGGTGGAACGCTAGCCACTCGCTCCGTTGCGGCGCCGTCACTACGCTTAGCTGCACAGTGAACATGTTCAGTGTCTCGACTGCCGGCTCTGCCACAGCGTTGCTAGGTTCTGAACTCGCGTCCGAAGAAACAGCCTTCGTTTCAAAGGACTCGTGTTCCCTCCTTTCGCTAAAGTCACGGTTTTGGCTTTCCCGCGGAACGCCCTTAGGTAGTGAGCCGTGCGCGTTCAGGACGGTAGCCGTTTTCAAGGCCTCCCGTGAACCTGAGCACGCTGACACATCTCCGCTCCGCTTACAGTAGGGGCCCTACACACAGTGTACTTACGCTGCCCTCTGTCGTGAGCCTCCGGAAATCCCCCATCCTCGCTCTCTGTCTGAATCTCGCCATTCCTCTAAGAGGCGGCGAGCCATGGAGGAAGAAAAATGTTAGGAGGGAGCATGACGTCAGGCGGGCCAGCTTTGGCAAGCCAACCTCCTCTGACGCCACATTCTCCTCTCCTCGGGCTCCTGCCGCGCAATGCACCATGGAAGATGCCCCACTCTCAGGTCCGCGGTAGCATTTAGTGGCTCCGGCTGGCTGCCGGTGGAGGTGGAGGCGAGTGGCGTTGCCGAAGGCGCCGTACGAGATTTTTTCGCAAGCGTTGCGCCTCCAACCCTCGTATCGGGAAGTACTGTCGCTGTTCAAAGCGACACGAGACGTAGGTCCCATCCTTAGGAAGCACCTTCACGAGCTGCGAGCCGAATTTGACGCTTACCGCTGGATCCACGACCGGCTTTGCTCGAACGCGTCGCCGTAAACATTCACAAGCACGGAGCGGCCTACGGGTGCGTGGTGTTTGCCAGGTGTGCTTTGACGATTGCGTTTCGAATTTTAGCTGGGAGGTATCGCGCCACCTTCCCTTTACATCATAGCGCGGTAACGAGTGTCCCATCAGCTGAGAGGTGGTGCGAAAAGCTTTGGTTCGCTCGCGTGCGCATTTGCATACATTCGCCTTATCGAGTGATCCGGCATGGTGGCCCGTTGTACGTGCCACAATTGTCTTGACGACGTCTGTTTGCGTTGCTGTCTCATTCAGTGCGTTAGAAAACAGAAGGTGCAGAACCCTGATGTTGGGTGCGGGCGCGGGAAGGACAAATATTTTTCCGCCTCGCGTCGCAGGCTAGAACGCGGGCTGGTTGTCCGAGTACTGCTTAATCCGTGCGATAGGTATATGGGTAACGAAGGCTAAATTACGCTTGGGGGGTGAAAAGATAAAATGACCAGAACCAAGGAAGTGAGGTGTGTTTTATGAAATAAATAGTGAGGCATGGATTGTCGTACTCTGACATCTCTATTTTGCACGCCGGCGGAACACGACACTAGTCGACTGCGGCGCGTACTTCGACGGAATCCCAGAGCTCAATAAATAAAGATGTTTTCTCTCTCTCCCGTCCGACCACTTTGCCTGCACGATCAGCCCGACTGCGCGTTAGGGTTGCAGCAGCGCTGCGCGCAACGCCCGGACGGTGGACATCGTCGCCGAAACCCGAATACCCGACCCGGACGGCCCGGCAACCGAACGGAACGACGCACCATAGCGCGGGCAGGCGGGCGGCCGCATGAGGCGCAAAGAACTACCGCTTGCCTGTCACGTGAGGTGGGGCATGTCCCATCAGTTTTTCCTTTTATTTTTTATGACTAGGCTTCACAATAGTCACGTGACGCTCCCTCCTAAACTTTCTTTCCTCCATGCGGCGACCCTATCGTTACTCGAGCCCTTCGCAGCGAGCTCAGCTCATTCTTTGCTCGGCAGTTTCTCGAAATTGTACCCCTTGTTGCGTACAGGTGATCCGACCGTTCGAGAATAGGTACCTTGTATTCTGGAACAAGTTGTGGGTATACCGCGCATGCGTGAGAAGTTCACCAAACGGACCTTCCGATGCTGACTTAAGCAATCGACAGGCGCAAGTTTCGTGCTGTCAGGGGCTGTTTTACCCAAACACACTGTCTCGTCAGCTGATCCGGTTCAACAGTACGAAGTGTGGACCATGTCTACCTTCGCCACGGAGTCGCGGAAAAACTCGGCACCGTTTTACCGTTGACCACTAGCTCACGTACGTACGGTTCCGGAAACTGCCTGCTGTCCTACTCTGATCTAGTACGGTGAAAGACAAGTTTTCTCTTCTTGCAACTCGCAGCGAAATGTCCCGTCTCGCCGCAGTTGTAACATGCAGCTTGTCCTGCGCGGTTCAAAAGCTTTCTTTCTGCGCTGCTCCTTAGCGTCTTCCGCTCTCTTTTCGTTATCGCTGGCGCAGTTTCCTTATCCACGACAACGACTTCCCTTGCTCCACCGTCTCCCTGGGGAGCTCAGCGTTTAGGCCCTGACTTACTAAGCCTCTGCCTGAGCCTCTTTTTGGCCATCTTTCAGGCCCCTGCCCACCTCGTCGTGCGACAAACTCGTCGGCTATCTGAGCTGCCTGATCCCCAGTACTTACCACTGGACTGTCTTGCACCCAGAGTCTCAGGTTCTTACATGGTCGGCGGTAAAACTGCTGAAGACCGAACCACTCAACTACCTTGTCGTGTTCTCCGAAAACCTTTGCCTCTTTGAGCCACTCTTCCATGTTAGCCCTCAGCCTTGTAGGCTAACTCCCAGTACGACTCGCTATTAGCTTTCTTGGCTTCAACGGAACTTCTGGCGAAACGCCTCTGCTGACAGCCTGTAATTACGGAGGAGGCTCGACTTGCCTTCCTCGTAGTCCTCTGCGTCCTCCTTTGGCAAGCCGGTCATCACGTCGGCTGCCTCACGTGGCAAAAGCGTAAGCAGCTTTTGCAGCCATGAGTCTCGGCTAAACTGGGCCGGCCCTCTGGCACGTACGCTCGAAGTTGACCAAAAAAAGACCGATGTCTTCTCCTACTTTGTAGGGTCGCATTAGGTCGCACATTCGCAACGTAGGTTGCTCAGTCACCGCAGACTGCAGGTTTGGCGCGCCGCTGTCACTCTCACGCCTAGATCGAGATGCCTCTATGTCTAAACGCTTCATCTCCAACAGATCCTGTCGCTCATGTTCCCTCTCTTGTTTTTCTCCTCGCGTTCCTCACGCTGGCTCTCAGCCGCTGCAGCCTGACGTTTGGCGGTCTCCCTGTCATTCATCAGCTCAATGCACTCAGACAGCTCGTCATCGTCAGCCCCAACAGCGAGTATAACCTGTATCAGCTCTGGCTTTCTCAGCGCATCTGTAACATCCAAGCGCAACTTTTTTGCAAGCTCCAACAACTGCGGTTTTTTCAACGCCATCAAATTCATGGCCGGTCTAGAGTACTGCTTTCCCACTGCTCGAAAACGTTTTAAGCGAATAACCCCGCGGCAAAAACACACGCCCTACAGCTATCCTCAGAAGCCTGGTAAAACTATGTGAAGAAAGCTCCCGCACTCACCGTTGACCGCCGTGAATTCTGCGAAGTCCGAAGCCGCCTTGACGTTCGTGGTGTAGGATCTCGCACCGCTGGCTCCAGGTGATTACGAAGTTGCCATCCGACCCGCTGCCAACCAGTTGTTGCGACAGGGGTGGGGAGACCCGAGCCGAGCTCCGTCGCCTCCGACATACGTGTGGTAGCATTGTGTAAAGCGTGGCACCCGCTGTTGCACCCGTGAAGAAGTCCAGAAGCCCTAGGCTAACGTAACTGTTTACTTCATAGCGAGGGGTGAGCCGAAGCCAAAGAACAACGCCCCGAGGGGCGAGGCAACAGTACAGGACTCGAGCAGAGTGACAGCAATGATTCACTGCTTCCAACAGGAATGGTTATAGCGCTTGAGCGGGGTCTATTTATACCCAAAGCGCTAACGATCGAAACAGCGTTCCCTCTGATTGTGCACGAACGTCACAGACACACACAACACTCTTTCCAGAGGTTCGTGAGCAGTCGGTAGTAGCGGCGCACGCTGAGTCCGAGAGAGGTGAGAGAGGAGGACTCCGCTGCGATCGCGGGCCTCTGTGTCCTTGAAGTGCGTTGAGATGTGCCTCGCCGGGCCGCCACCTCGAAGTTTGAAACGCGCCGAAAGCGAAGCGTCTGACCCGGGCTTTGTCGAGACGTTAAAACATCAAACACCGACACCGTGGGGCTTGTTTCGGCGCACAGCCGAAACAAGCTTCGGCGCACAGCCGAGGAGTGATGAGACGAAGCCCAGCGACGGGCTCAGTCGTAACACTCCGGATCATCGGAAGCACTGTCAGCAGGCATCTTTTGCTAGTTGGGGCACATCACGCAGAATTTCGACAACGTTACCTAACAAAGAAACGTTTTTGTCTATCAACCCCGCCTTACGCTGCCATGGATATGTAAATGATGCGGGAAAATATCTGCGTGGTGTGGGGGCGCTCCGCGAAATCTTTTGTGGCCCTTTGGAACCATACTGAAATCTTCTCTGTTTGCGAGTCAAATATATGCTCTCAAGCTGGAGCGGGATCTGACCAATTTGCATCGTTCATCAATTAGGCCCCATCTCACGTCTTTGCTGCCTCCTCAGTTCAGAATATCTGTCAAATGTAAATGCGAAGTGAAGTATTACGTGTGTACGCATGCATACGATGTTTGTTTGGCACTTTCACTCAGCAGGCAGGAAACTGTGTCAAGCATTTTCATTTGCGCGCCTGTAATGTTTGTGAATTCACCTTTTTAGAAACTTCGCTAACTTGAGGAGCCCACGAAACTTATTTTAATAAAATAAGGCTACCAAACATTAACTGCGCTTGTATTCTTCATTCTTAGTTTAAACCAGCGCGAACTTAAACGGAGACGAAGGAAGAGCAACACAAGGACAGCCGCTGAAGACAAAGACAGCCAGAGGCTGTCCTTCCTTCGACTTTGTGTTCGCGCTGGTTTCATCCAAGAATGTCTTTCCAACTAGCCCAGCATGCAAACCCTCCTGCATTCTCAGTTCCACAGGTTTTATTTTCTGAGCGCTTGCATACTCAGAGTGCTATCGCGAGACGCACGCGCGGAAAGCATGTGAGTATATTTGTGTTATGGCAAATACTTTTATTTCTGGTCTCTTTGAAATGAAGAAGAAAAGTTCTTGAAAGCTATTTAATTCCAAGTGAACATATTCCCAGCTTTACCACACTTGCCCCCCCTCCACAAAGGAGGGTGGAGGGGGGGGATGGCTTTGCCCGAAATATTTATGAACGGGTATTTTTTGGTAAAGCATTTCACTACTGCCTTTTTTTCCGTTTTCTTAAGCTAGCTTGGCCGGCTACAAGCCGACCACCTTTAATGGATGACGTTGAAGATATGCATGAGCCAGCTTTTTTACAAGATATGCATGACCCTTCAATGCATGACCCATCAGCTTACAACAGTAATTGGAACAAGCACTGCGTCTGTTGACTGGAACCGCCTTGTAAATCCCGTTAAACTTGCCTCACCCCTCAGCGGTCATCCTAGCTTAGGAAGAACATTGAAAAGCTTAGCAAACAACAAAACTTAACACCGGATGAAACTAGGTCGACCCCCCGCTCCGCTGTTCTTTTTTGCAACTGAACACCTAAAAAACCTACAGAAAGCCAAGCGTGTTGCAGTCGGTAAACACCTTTTTCGCTACACGACAATAGTCTTTTTTTACTTTTGAAGGTTCAAATTGGTATTTCACGTTTCAAAGCTAAACTTGGGGCGTAAGGTCACCGCATATCGAAACGAGCGATCATTGCACACGAGAAATTATTTCTTTTTGCTTTTGAAAATTTCTTGTGAGTAGAGGAGTATGGGATGTCTTCTTCTTTACAGTGGTATTATGCAACAAAACATGGCCCTATTCAGTGAACAGCTGAACACCTTGTCAACACCTCTTTCAACGCCCTAAGAAAAACAAGGGTGTTGAAGTTGATCAACACCCTTTTTTTCCCATAAAGAGGGTGTAGAGCTAGGAAAAGGCTGTTGAGATTCAAGGAAAAGGGTGTAAAGGCCTCCGAACACCATTTTCTCCACTTATGCTACACCCTTTGTGCTTAAAGGGTGTAAAAAAGTTTAGTGTGAAGCAATATTTAAACCCCTACCCAATGTCGTTTTCAACCACCTTGACAACTTTTCTCGCTTCCTACTCATGCAGACTGCTGACAAATGCATCCCAATAACTTGAAAATCTTTGTTCCTGATGGCCAATTTCATTGCAGGTATAGTTGGAAAGAACTACGATGCAAAGAAACTTGCAGTCTGGTGACAGGTAAGAGCTAAGGAACAATCTGCTAACCTTCTAAAACAGACAAGCATACGTGACTTACAAATCATTGTAACACCTCACCGAAGCCTCAAGAGCTGCCAAAGTGTGCCCTCGGAAACTGAACTCATAAATGAAACTGAGGCAGATATTCTTGATGGCTTGAGGGAGGAAGGAGCGACTCATGTTAGACGTATCACAATGAGGCGCGACGGAAATGAGATCAAAACCAAAGATATCATCTTGACTTTTGATGGTATTACGCTCCCGGAGTCTGTCAAAGCCGGGTTTCTCCACTGTCAGATAAGGGCGAACATCCTAAACACGCGACATTGCTTGAAATGTCAATGGTACAGGCACAGCATTATCAACTGTCGAGGGCAAAACACATGCGCAAAATGCTCGAAGCACGACCACCAGACAGATGAGTGTAATGCAACACAATTTTGCTGTGTTAACTGTGAAGGACCCCACGCCGCGTACTCCCGTTGTTGCAAAAAAAAATTAAAAAATGAGAAAGAAATCATAAACCTCAAAGTGACCTACAACCTGCCTTACCCAGAAGCTTGAAAAGACATTCGATGCTTCCCTCAGGAAATTACGCTGACGCTGCTCACCTGGGGGTGGGGCGGCGTCAGGTTCGGTGGCGACCCAGTGCAGCAATGCTGACCTGGTCCCACCCCCCGCACCCCACTGGGCTGGCTTCTGCTGCCCAAAATGTTGTACCACAGCCTGTGCATTCCACTGCGGCTGAGGTGGCAACGGACACCGTAGGTGGAGATGGCTTGCTTTCCGCTCCTGCTGCGCTGTCGCCCTTGGGCACAGTGGGCAGCGAGGCGGGGAGGCTTGCATCGACATGTACGCGCACAACACCGCTACAGCCGCCATTGGCCCGCGCGGCAAACACGAGGGGCGCTCCCTGATGTCCACGGCAAAAGGAGGGATTTCCTGCATTTACTCCTTTGCCGTCTGATGAAGAGATGGACATAACACCCAAGCCAGCTCGGTCAGCTATTCAGCCAAACGAGCAGCGTGGCAACATGGGCCGCGGGAAAAAACCAGCTCCACGCATAACGTGCCCCAACGCAGGCTCAATAACATAGATAACACCACCTGTCTGCAACACACAGATACACGCTGCACTCTCTTTTTAAAACACTATGGTAGTACAATGCATTACACAATGGAACTGCACGGGCTTAATAAAAAACTTGGGTGACATATACGAAATTCTTCATAAAAACCAATCAACCATCTTAAATCTTCAGTAAACACACTTACAATCAAACCAAACAAACTTTCTGAAGCGCTATTCTGTGTTTAGAAAGAATTGGGACGACTGTTCTCACTCGTCTGGTGGTGTAGCTATAGTTATACAACAGTCTGTTTCCTGTCAATTGTTCCTTTGTCCACAACCCTCGAAGTGGTTGCTGTACGTGTAATAATCGCCGAGAGGTTAATAACAATAGCTTCAATATATATTCCTCCTGATTTTCGCCTTTGCAGTCCAGAATTTGAATCCCTAATTAACCAGCTACCGGGCACTTTCCTACCGGTGGGCGACTTTAATGCTCACAGTAATCTGTGGGGATCTGAAAGGGAAGATGGCGGGCGTTTAGTTGAAACATTCTTACTGTCATCTGGTGCCTGTATATTTATTAAAAAAAAACAGTACTACAACACAGCCCATAACACCTATTCACACATCGATTTAGCAATAGGTTCTTCCATTCTCTTTCCTTCGTTCGAGTGGAATGTGACCACTCTTAAGAAGTGACCACTTACCTGTCACTCTTAAGTGTCTAGATACACTCTCTGACAGTTCCATTTACCATAAAAGGTTTAAAGAAACCAGTGAAGACTGGGTGGCTTTTAAGCAAAGGTCACAGCTCTCCTACACATTCACAAAACACTTACAGATCGATGAACTTGTAAAATTGCTACCGCCCACATTATGGAGGCTGCCAAGAGGTCAATCCCTCGAACCTCTGGTACTCCTCAAAATCCCAGAAGGCCCTGGTGGAATGAGGAATGTCGAAACGCACGCAGAGCCCAAAACAAGGCCTGGTGTTACCTCCGAAGGTACCCGACGGCACAGAATCTCATTGCGTTCAAGCGTGCCAAGGCAGTTCGAAGGCGATGTTTTTTATTGCCAGGAACTGTGATCTGGTTTGAAATTGGCGCCCGCGTGCGGGGCCCAGCACGTGGAAAAATAGCGGGAATCTCGGTCGAATGTATCCGAGAGCAGCAAAAGAAGCAGGTCTTGGTTTCCTGTGGAGCGACAGTATGCAGTACGGCTGCAGTTGGTAGGTGCGCCAATTGTTGCGGTCAAATCCACTTCGAGGACTTCTTTTATCTTGGCGATTCAGCCAACCCACTTCGCCCTCCGACTCTCGACCTCTACCAGCAGATATTCAAGAAGACCTGGCAGCTCACGCTCTGCCGTGCCTGTTTCGCAAGTTGGCGGGGATAGCGACTGCCCGCCTTCGTCTTGCTGTTCGGTGCGCGACGTGGATGAGGTCTTAGAAGTCGCCACCAGTCGATGATAGCCAACGACGACGTCGCTTGCTAAAGCTTGCAGTATGATGTCCGTCAGCATGGTCGCATAGGTAGCCGAACTGATGTTCAGGGCTTTAAGTCCCCTCATGTGGCAGTGCACGTAGTCCATAAGCTTGCGCAAACCTTCACGTCGTCCGATGCTTGCACCGAGGGCAGAGACCTCAAGCGAGCCAGATGCTCTTGAACGATGCTTCGAGTGTCACCAAAGCGCCTTTTAAGAATGTCGACTGCATCATCGTAGCATTCACTCGTCGCTTGAAGGCCCGCGATAGACGCAGCTGCCTGCCAGTTGAGAAGCGTACGTAGGTACTGGAACTTTTCTCCCTTAGTTAGACAGTCGTTGGTATGAACAGACGCCTGGTAATGCTCCCAGAAACTAGGCCACTGGCATATCTCCCCGTCGAAGGACTGCAGTTTGAGTGTCGGAAGCTTGACGGAACTGCCTTGCGCTAGTTTCTCGCGTTGATCCACCCTCGTATGTGACGGGTTCCTTGGAATAGGTGACACGTGGCTTGATTGAAGAATTGCTTCTCTTGACTTTAATTGAACGAGCGAACCTTTAGCGGCGTCTTCGTACTTCAGTACAGCCTCGATTTCCGCTGCGAACTCTTCGTCCTTGAGGTGCTCTTCGAACAAAACATTCAGCCTTTCCAATTCGTCTTTGTTGGCCTGCAGTCTTTCACGCAACGACGCCAGCTCGCCGATGTCCGTCGTATGCAAGACAGCTTTGCTTCATTGATGAGGCGAGTATTCTGTTGCCACCGAGCAGTACGCTTCTCCTTCAGTCGGTTCATCCTTGTTTCAGAACACCGGTCGCACCGCTCCCCACCTGGTGGACACCCGAAGCTTTTCCACTGTCTCTTTCACTGTAGGGCGTTCCACAGCTCCCGGGTTTCGGCACCAGTTGTTGAAGAATCTCAAAGGCGAACGGAAAGTAAGAAAAGCAAACTGTATTTGCAGTAAGTACAGGGCAAAACAAGCTTTAACAATGGCGACCGAGAATCTTCCTTCTTCTTGCTCGTGGGAGCCGCACAACCACGAGGCGCAACGTGTTTTCACGGAAGCTAACGCTATACTAGAGTCAGCAGTTATGCGTTTTAGGAAGTGGACATCTAACTCGACACACCTACAGCATCTCTTCGAGCAGGAAGAAGGCATCACTTCTACCGATGGAACACTCAAGATTCTTGGCATGGTATGGGAGCCCCGAAGAGATCTCATGACAATAGCTTCAAAGTCTGTACTTAGTTTTTTTGACAAAGATATACAGTGGCACGAATTTTCGATCCTCTCGGAATGATCTCACCATTCACAGTTCAAGCCAAGATATTATTCCAAGAGATATGGAAACGGGATGTCTCTTGGGATGAGGATCTTCCACTTGAAATCGGAGCTCAATGGCGACGTTGGCGATCGGACCTCCAGGAACTTGGCAGCGTCAAAATACCTCGCTGGGTATATTTATCCCCAGAGACTACGGCAGCTCAACTGCACATATTTTGTGACGCGAGGCCAAAGGCATACGGAGCATGCGTCTATTTAAGGCTTCAAGACAACAGCAATTGCGTGAAAACAGAACTGGTCAGGCCCAAGTCAAGAGTCGCTCCTATGAAGACGTTGACATTCCCGCGACTCGAGCTTCTCGGCGCCGTCCTCGGGGCCCGGATGTCAAATTTCTTGGAAGCATCTCTTGCCAAAGTACCGTGCAACGTCGAAACTATATTTTGGACAGACTCCCGCATCACTCGGCATTGGATTACGGGTAATCATCACAATGGAAAGAATTTGCCAAAAATCGAGTAACTGAAATTCAAAGACTGACGGCTAGGACACAGTGGCGGCATTGTCCCGGAAATTGCAATCCTGCCGATCATCTCAATCGCGGGGTGTCATTGCACATTCTGAAAACCGATGAACGATGGTGGCATGGACCCACGTGGTTACTGAAAGACCCTACAGATTGGCCTACGGAAGAGTCAGAGATTGGGTTGAAAGGCGTCGACGAAGAAAGGGAGAGATGTGTGCAAATCTGCTTTGTGAGGACTGTGAATCCCATCTTGGACTTGGCGCGGTATTCCAACCTGTTGCGAATTCTCCGAATAACCGCTTGGATTGTGCGATTTATCAGAAATTGTACAAATGTTCCCAACCGGATATCTACATCTATCTCAGCGGAATAGATTAAGGACGCGGAATTGTACTAGATCCGTGTTGTTCAACAAGACAGTTACGGTGAGGAGCTCGAGCGGCTCTTGAATCAAGCTCCTCTCGACTGCCGATCAAGCATTCGGATGCTCAGTCCGTTCCTTGACTCAACGGAATTGATGCGTGTACAAAGCAGGCTAGAGTTCTCTCAAAAAGAAAAGGAAGTCAAGCACTCTGTCTTACTGCCACCTTCTCACGCGTTCACCGAACTTGTCATTCGCGATTGCCACCAAGGAACCCTTCAAGGCGAGACTCAAGACACATTGACCGAGCTAAGACAGAGATTATGGGTCCAGCGCGGAAGACAAATAGTAAAAAAGTAATCAGCAGATGCAATGCTTGCATAAGGACACGACTTAGGCCAGCCAGTGCACCTGTAGCCCCTTTACCTGGGGATAGAGTGCGCCGCTCAGATCCCTTCGAGGTAGTAGGGATAGACTTCGCTGGACTTCTTTATGCTCGCACTGAAGGCTCATCTACGAAAGTTTACATTGCCTTGTTTTCATGTGCAGTTACGAGAGCCCTGCATTTGGAGTTGGTTTCGAGACTGTGGAGTGAAGCGTTTCTTCTAGCCCTACGAAGATTCACGTCTCGCCGTGGACTCCCGGCTGTTATCTACACGGACAACGCACGAACTTTCAAAAAGGCATCCAAAGATATTGAATCATTGGAAAAGGCGTTCCTGGACGTAAAGTTTGAAGATTAGTGTGCTGAAACACGCGTGCAATGGAAGTTTATTGTACAAAGAGCGGCGTGGTGGGGCGGATTTTGGGAGCGTATGGTGCGAACCGTAAAATCCTGTTTACGGCGAGTCCTGGGGAAAGCTGCACTGACGACTGAAGAACTGACGACTGTACTTCAAGAGGCAGAGGTGGTAATTAATTACCGTCCGCTCACGTACCTTTCTGCAGCATCAAATGACCCAGAGGTACTCACGCCCGCACACTTCCTAATAGGAAGGAGGCTTGTTGCGATACCTGCGGGTGAAACACCAACAGCGGAATCAACAAGAAGCGAAGTCACGCGAAAGGTGGCTCCATCGTAAACGGCTTGCGGAACAGTTTCTGGAGGAGATGGCGTAAGGAATATTTCTTGCAGTTGCGCTCTTTCCACCATGCGAAAAATGTGCCCACCCACGAGCCTAAAGTTGGAGATTTGGTGCTTGTGCACGAAGAAAAAGCTCCTCGACAAATGTGGAAGACTGGTCGGGTTATACAAGTTATCATGGGACGCGACCACAAACGTCCGAGCCTGCATTGTGAGGATTCCTAGCGGAGCTACATTGCGACGACCGGTGCAGCTACTGTACCCATAGAGCTTACTGCAGCGTAGGACGGAGATTACAACCCTCAGTGCTGGGGCCGGGAGGATGTTTCTTATTTCTAGGAACTGTGATCTGGTTTGAAATTGGCGCCCGCGTGCGGGGCCCAGCACGTGAAAAAATAGCGGAAATCTCGGCAGTGATGGCACGCGGAGGAGACAGACGAAGACGAGAAAGAAGAAGAAGATTCTCGGTCGCCATGTTAAAGCTTGTTTTGCCCTGTATTTACTGTAAATACAGTTTGCTTTTCTTGCTTTCCGTTCGCCTTTGAGATTCTTCAACAGGCGTATTCGTCGAGAAGCCAAAACCAACAGCTGCAGAACTTTTCTGGGTTCTATTAACTCTTACACCGACACAAGCAAGGTGTGGAACCGAATAAGAAGGTTAAAATGGCACGAAGCATCCTTTCCTCTTGTTAGCACCACTGGTAACACATTAGAAGACCAGGAAAACACACTATGTAAACACTTTTCAACTTATATCAAGCTCTTCACATTACACAGACACGATTTATGAGGTACAAAGCATCTGCTGAGCGCACATCTATTAGGGACATAAAAAAATCGTCACAGGACTCTTACATCTGTCCATTTTCTATACACGAGCTTAAAGTTTGCCTTGGCGACTTGTAAGACGTCAGCACCAGGTGCAGACCAAATTACATACACAATGATTCAAAACCTTCAAGCAGACACCCTGGAAACACTCCTTTATTTGTTTAACAAGATATGGAGTGCAGGACATCTTCCACGGGCTTGGAAAGAGGCAATTCTGGTGCCACTGCTTAAACAAGGGAAAGATGCCTCTTCTCCTTCTAGCTATCGGCCAATAGCACTTACCAGTTGTTTATTTAAACTGTTCGAGAAGATGGTCAATAGAAGGCTCATGTGCTTTTTAAAATACCCCGGTATTCTAGATAGCTGCCAGGCAGGTTTCCGTTTACGAAGATCTACAACCGACCAGCTTGTGGCATTGGAATCGTACGTTAAATACGCGTTTGTCTACAGGCAGCACTGTATGTCTACTTTCTTCCACTTGGAGAAGGCGTACGATGCTGCATGGCGCTATGGCTTCCTGCGTGACCTCAAAGCTTACGGTGTATCTGGAAATATGCTCAATACTACAGAAAGCTACCGGTCTGAGCGAACGTTTCACATAAGGGTCGGAGCATCACTTTCTAGAATACACATTCAACAAAACGAAGTCCCGCAGGGCGGATTACTGAGGTGTACACTTTTTGTTGTCAAAATTAACTCACTCCAAAAGGCACTGGCACCACAATTTCTACTCAGGTACGTAGATGATATTCAAATCAGCTATAAGTCTTGTAATCCCTCAATCTGCGAGCGGCAGTTACAACTTAGTGCTAATAAACTTGAAAAGTGGCCGAATGAAAATAGTTTTAAGATTAATCCGAAAAGAGCACATGTGTGCTGTTTTCTCGGAAGCGTGGAGTCCGGCCTGACCCTGAAGTCCGTATTAAAAATGTAGTGATTCCCGTCAAAAATAAAGACAAGTTTCTGGGTATTCTGCTGGACAAAAGGCTCACATTTGTGCCCCACCATAAATAACTCAAAATTAAGTGCACTAAAACTATGAACATTATTAAAACACTGTCTAACCAATCATATGGTGAGATAAGACATGCTTGCTCCGTTTTTTCAATAGTTTAGTGCGATCGCGCATAGACTACGGCAGCGTGATGTATGGTTCTTGCCTCGAAAGCAGCTCTAAATGCTCGACCCAGTGTTGCATTAAGTGGCTCCGCCTGCATCTGGGGCTTTCCGTATAAGCCCAATAGAAAGCCTGTATGTTCAAACTGACCAGTGGTGCTTAGAGCACCAACGCACATACATGGCGCGTTGTACTGCGTGAGAGCGACGTCGATGAGGAATCATCCGTTCAACGCCATTATTCAAACTCATCATTTGAAAGGTTGTTTTTGAGCCGTCGGTCACTCCCTCTGCCTTTTTCTCTCCGAGTGAAAGCAGAGGCCTAGGACCTTGGTGTCACCGTGACCGACACCTACAAAACCAACATGGCTGGGTTTATTGCACCTTGGAATCTGCTCCCTGTCATATGTGACGTGTCTTTTAAGGAAATTGACAAAACACAAGGACATAAGGAACGCATTTTGCAACACTTTCTCCACTTACAATACAGGTACCCATACACTGCTTTTTATACGGATGCCTCAAAGTCTTCCACTGCAGTGGCATGTGCGGCACATGGTCCCCACTTTTCCAGCATAAGATCACTAAACAGAAACACAAGTGTATTTACGGCAGAGGCACATGCTATTTTAATAACTCTGGTACACATAACACAAACAAAAACACAACAATCAATTGTATGCACAGACTCCTTAAGCGTTGTAACAGCGTTACGCTCAGGGAAAAGAGTAGAAATGCGATATTGAACAAGGTCATTAAAGAAATAATGTCAGCGTATGCTTTAAAACAGACCATAATAGTGTTCTGGGTGCCTGGACTCTAAGGAAGTCCTGGCAATGAGCTCGCTGACCAGACCGCCGCCGCAGCAGCACTCCGCTGTGATATCTATGTCCCTCAGCTGTCCTATCTTGACATAAAACCCCTCATCCATAAGGCACTACAAAAACGCTGGCAGCAACACTGGGACACACAGACAGAAAACAAACTCCGCCCTAAAAAACCCCAAATTGGCAGCTACTACACAAAAAAACATCACAGAAAAACCGAAGTGTACATGTGCAGACTACGTATAGGTCATACATATGCCACTCATTCTCATCTTTTAAATGAAGCCCCACCTCCACGATGAAACAGTTGTGGACATCGTCTGTCAATAATGCATGCTCTCGTTGAATGTCCGCACTTCCACAGTGCGAGAAAGAAGCATTTCTGGGAACTGTACACTCAAATGATTGCACTTTATCCATCATTGTTCTCAGGAGATAAACCCGTCATTCCTAGTAAACGTCTCTTTGCTTACCTTGGAGACATTACATTTTTAAAAGGCATCTCATACGAGATATGTTTACAAAGCCCCACAGTGACTTAGCTTTGATTGATCATTCACTCTTTACTCAAACGTCATAATCATCTGGCTTACTCCAGAGTTTGTTTTTAAATAAGGGGCCCTATACACCCTGCAGTAACCTACCACATTTCCATTTTACTTAAAATCTCACACCAGAAACGACACAACCATTGTGTTAAATCTGTTTGGCCTTCGTTGCCCTTGCGCCAGAAAACAAACGAATATCATCATCACGTTTTTTGCCTTGTAGTTCTTTCCTGTTGAACTGTGCGGCGAGGAAGACTCATTGTTCGCTTACTGGGGTTTCTTTATCCACAGACTGCATCACGAGGAAGCGAGGTAAGTTGTCGTTGCTTCGGGCGTAAATGGTCGGTTGCGGTTTGAAATTTACTTCGGGTTCGGGCCCTTTTGAGGGCCCGATCATTTGGAGGGTGAGCGGGGGGTTTAAAATACCGTATAGCATAGTATAGAAGCAGGGAGCAGGGGTACTTCGTTCGTCAGCCTTGCCCTTATAGCTGAAGAGGTTCCGGAGCTCCCTGCCTGGTGAACAAAGAGATAACCCATCCCACGGTGCTTGACCTGGGCTCCGACGGCCACCGTTTGTGGTTTCTGCCATTCACCTTACAAGGCATCGCAACCGCTGGTTCCAGCTTATGTTTGGGGGCTCGGGGTCCGTGGTGTCACCTATACCTCTGCCAAGATTACTCAAGGTGCCCCTTGCGGTGCGCAGCGCCCTCTGCGCAGCGCCGTGCGTGCATCAGCAGCGCGGGCACGCCTCTCCATAAAGCAGGCGCGAGGACAGGAGACTAGCAAATATTTCTAGGGACCATAGCCGAACCAAGAGGAGATAGCAACCACTGCAAGAGAGTGACACGGCAGCCATCCTAGCGGCCATCAATTATATCACGGAACACTACGGCGTCAGGCGAGCCGAACTGCCAGCTATGGCACGGCCTTGTGATGAAATATAGGTCTGGACTACCGAATGCGCCTCTCCGCCGGTAACAAAGCTAGTTCCCTTTCCGCCACACGGTCTGCACGCTGATCATCTGGAAGAGAACCACAGCGGCTGCTGACCGCTGCTTCGATGGGCTATGAGGTATCCGCGCAGACGAACGGCCGTAGTTGATCCCTTGGTATTTTTTTAAAAATACAGTGATTGGTGAGCTTCTAAGAATTATCGGCACTTCCAAAGTAGGCACGGAATCAGCTTTGTTGATGTAAAACATGGCGCGTCACTGTGCTATTTTTATAAGAACTCTGTTCAACAGTATTTTTGTTGATGTTTCTGACGCAGCGCGATCATCAAAAACGACCAGAGAAGACAACAGCATTTGGTATTTGCGGGATGCAAAAATAACGACATTTTTAGATTCTTTGGCCTGTCGCGAACTGCTGACACCGCGTTTTACAACATTGACAGGATTTTTCAGCTTCTTCCTTTATTCGCGAACTTAAAAGCTCCGTTTATAGCGCCTAGGATCCAAACTTAAGACGCGAAAAATTTTATAAGCATGAAATTGCTGTACATTAAAGTGACGACAAATTTCCCGACATTAGAAAAGATATTCATGGTTGCTAAAAAGTTTCTATAAAGTAAGAAATCTTCGAAGGCCTGCGGTGGCCTTCGAAGGTATTGTTACCGTGTGGCGCATGGTCTTCCCAACGGGCGCATTGTTAGTAAGTACTGTCAACTGTAAAATGAAAGTTTCGGTGTAGCAAAGTCATCAACCTCTTGCCAAGACGGCTCACCAGTTGGGTCTTACAAGCGGAAACGTTTTCGAGAAAGCAGAGGAGGAAAAATGGAGGAAGAGGAGACACTTCTTATTCAGCGTAAGAGCTCATCGGAAGGAGTTGTTTGTGACGCCACCAATGCAGATTGCAACAGTGAACTCAGAAATTTCCCCAAGAACACCTCAGATATTTTACGGCTAGGGTGTGCGTTTCGGCTGTTTGTACACCACATAAGATGGCAATCTGCGAGGCGAGGAAACAAGGCGTCACAAAAAATGCTGCAGTTTTTTCCAGGTTGCTGTATATGCGGGGATTTTGAAGATTCCTCACAAACGCACGTGGATAGCTAAGCCTTCCTTTGTGAAAGCACAGAAACTGACAATCCGCGCCAATACATGATAGCTTTCAACCGCACTATGCATTTATTGCACGTCAGGGGCAATCGTTGACTTAAAACTATAATTCGCCACCTAATCTCTTTATTCCTAGTCATCATCGCCGGTCAAAGCAGTTTGTTCAAATATGAAATTGGCGGATCCCTTGCATACAAGGGAGTCGACAAAAAGTGAAGCAGTCATGAGTGCGTCCACAATTTGGAGGCATATGTATGGACGGTCAGCGACGTCTCGATATCCGCCGTCCCATTTACCCTCCCAGGGGAGGGGAAACACGTGGTCAAGCACACAGCTGGGTTTGCATAAAGAACTGCACGCCAAGCTTAAATTCAATGTTTTTAACAACCCGGAGCAACCTCGCGACTCCGAACACTGCTGCTTTAGGGTGACAACGCGCGTTTGCGCGATTCAATACCGAAAGCAGCTAAAGGCCAACACCGCTGGATCTCGTTTAAGTCTCCCGTCCCTCTAGATCCCTCCTCATCTACGTATCGCAATCCCTCTTTCCCACCCCCTTGTCCACACTGTGGGTACTAGGAAGATACCCCCCCCCGCCATTTGGCACTGCTCCGCCCTGCTAACTCTTCCCCTACCCAAAACTATCTGTCCCCGTGCGCTCGAACGCCCAGTCGCAGTGCGCCCTGGTTGACAGGGCTCAGGCACTCGGTGGCGCGCTTACGCAGCTGAACCGTTCCTATTAGGCCTGGCTAGAAATAAAACATCTGTCTCTGAATATCTTCCCATAACAAGCACTTCGATATTTGATTTTTTGGTTTGCGTTACTGAGTATGTGAGCAAATGAAATATGTGAAGATGTTATATTTGAGCGACTCTACTGAGAAACAACGTACACTATAGCGACCGTTATGGTCATGACCATTGTTTCGTGGATCTCTTCGGTGGGAGACTCCGTCTGATGTCTGGTGTTTGGGTTAAATATCTTCAATTTAGGTAAAGGAGTCCACTTCGAACCACGCAAGCCTCTCGTCGTCACTTGTTACAAAACACAATGTCCAGTGTTCAGCCAGCTATGTCGTGAAGGTCGTGCCATATGGCAAATTTTTTTTGGAATTACAATCGTCGAGCTATAATTTTTCGCAGTGAAGCTGCTTCCCAAATCGCAATTTCTCGTGTCCGCAGTTAAAAACACAAAGAAATTGCAGAGCACGCGTACGTGATCACGGGCATCGCTGCGACCGCCCGGTAGTTAACAAAACCAAGCACATGCCTAGCGCTCGCGTTTATCAAGCCAAGCAGACCTGTTTAATGCGATTTACCAAGATTGTAAAAAAAACTCCAGCGATCGCCGTAATCACCGTAATAGTTGCTCGGAGCGAGAAAGACTCCTCCAGCGTTCATTGTAATGGTGGCAACGCTTGCTCGGAACAAGAAAGATACGCCCTAGCATACGCCCCTACAAGGTGATGTCCAATGATTATCACTTCCAAAAAAATGCAAGAAGCTAAGACTTATAGCAGTAATGACGGAGTAAAGGTCGTTGCGGTAGCGAAAGAGAGGCAAATGTGCTGCAATCGTGGACTTCCATCTTTGGGATGGCCGTGAAGGTTGCGTACAGCTTTGCTATTTTCAAGTCTCCCGCGGTAGTGTCAGCATCTTTCGTTTTTTGAATTTCCGAGCCATATTAGCTCGCACAATGAGCCAGCTTGAGCCTCGAGGCAGCTGAACCTACGTTGGTCAAGTTTAAAATACGCGGTTTTAGATACGGCTGCATCTCATTCACTCGCCTTGTCCCTCCATATGGCGTTGTGGTTGTCCGTCCACACACCTCTCCCATTCTCCTCGCCTCGCGAGCTGCGCTCTCCCCGCTCACCCCCTCTCCTCTCTGATAGCGAACACTCTCTCGCGAGGGTCATTGGATTGGATTGGATTGGCTTGGCTTGGCTTAGATTGGATTGGATTGGATTTGGATTGGATTGGATTAAAGTGGATTGTGTTTGATTGTGTTGCGTCATAGCCGCGCCGTGTTGCGTCATAGCCGCGGCAGGGGGTTCACGGAACGTTTCACGCGATGGGAGAATCAACCTAACGGAAACAACAACGGAACCCCCTATGCGTCGCATCTACGCAGGGGTTCCCGCGAGGGGAGGTGGGAGTAATTTTTAAATTGTGCTCGAGGATAGCTTCGAGTAATTTAGCGTAATAAGTGCAGGTAGTGATACAGTTTTATTTCAGAGGGTAAAACCACCAGAAGTTTGAAAATAAATTCGCATTTTAACAGAGGACACCCGAATTCGAGCTCAAGCTTGCTTGTTATTCAGCCTGTCATGCCAATATAAACTCTGTTGATCATCTCAGCAAATTGGTACAGTAGTACACAGCTTGCGACGTAAACCTTCACCGAACGAAATGCGGAGCACTAATAGCCAACGTTCTCGCCCCCGGTGCCGTTGATTTTTCGCAGTATTCATTATTTCTTATTCAGAGCACTGATGTAGCAAACGAAAAGCAGTTTCCCGTAGTTGTTCGCTATTTGAGCCCATTCCTAAATTGATGACCACGTTCCTGGGACTGCTCCTGGTCGAGGGTTCAAGCTTCCAGTAGATTCCCCAAGGCCTTCTGAATTTAGTCACCAAGGTGGGTTTGGATTTCACAAAGTGTCTTGTAATTGTAACTGATTGTTCAAACATTATGGTTAGGAAGAACAAGGCTGTGCATGTAGACTTGCACCAAAAGAACGAATACCTCGTTCTTGTAAATTATGTGTCTCACTCCATTCAACTATGAGCAAGCAAGGTAGTGTAAATGCTTCCACGGAGTCTAGAATTTGGGGTTGGTACAGTTGGTTTTCACAGAGTTCACCATGACGTAATGAGTGCAGCAAGATATACAAACTGATAACCTACGGCAAAGAACCATTAAAGCTGGTTCACCTGCGAGGAAGGCGGTGGCTCTTCATCTCGAGCTGCTGTAAACGTATCCTTGTACAATGGGATGAACTCACGCTTCCCTTCCCTGTGTGCACAGAAAAGTACCGTTGCTATGACACTGAGATCCTGTCCAAAATATAAGGGATCCCGTCAACAAGTTTTAGTTGGTGTTTTTGAATCCAGTGCTGCAGGAGTTCTCAAGAGTAAACAAGCTCTTCCAACATTAAAGTGGAAATCTAAAGCAACTGTTTGATTGCTTTCAGGACTTTTCTCGAACGCTCATTTCCAGAGTACTCATCCGCTCGCACGCACTAGCTATTGGAGAGGGGCTTTTGGATGTCTAACTGAAAGAGAATGCGACCCACATCCCACTTTCTTCTGCGGGTGTAGGGGTGCTTTTCGACATGGAAGCCCCGGCACCCAAATCAAGCACTGAGCAGGAAAGAGAGGTTAAGCACACAGGACTTGATATTGTTTTTCTGGTTGCAGGGCCAGTGCAGCCTGCACTTCCTCACAACACCCGGCTTCGAAATTTCATGAAATCGCCTTCGCTCGAATGCTACTGAGTCAAGCAAAATCGTCGCTTCAGGATGCCACATTCCTCATACTGTTGAAGGGAGATATAAGTCTTCTGGACACCCAATGAAGGCAGCTGTGCTTCCTTCTCTGGAAAAATGAGACAAAAATAATATGGCTTCTTTTTTGGGAGAAGTCCTCAATTTTACGGTAAACGAGCGGTGAAAGCAGCTTCAAAGATCTAGCAGATTTCGTTCTGTCTTTGTTGGCTATGCGCCTGCGTAGCGCCGATGTCGAGCGTGTATTCTCACACATGAAGTTACTTAAATGTCACCTCCGGAATAATCAGAAATTGTATGCTAAGCGCCATCCTGCACATTCGCTATATCGATAGGCTCCGAGGAGACTGCTGCCGAGACAACTGACACCAAAGATGACGCAGCGGTTCAACGCAAGGAACATGTACGATTCTGCGGAACTGGATGCCATGTATTTTCCCGATCTGCCAAATTCCAGCCACAATAAGTGTGAGTAGTGCGAGAAAAAATACCGTTTTCATTTACGCGTCAATGTTGGTTATGCAAGTATAATAAAATGAATACTGTTTCTTCACCTTCCCTTCGTATACATAGTATTTTTTCATACTATAAGCAATTTTTAAAGAATGAGACTATTTCTTAAACCCCCGCTATTTTAGGCTTTTTTACGCTTTAGGGATATGGCAACTCGCTGTCACTGATCTGTGGCGCCAGCACCCAAAGTAGCCGCCGAAACTAGAAACCCCGCTGTCGTGCGCCCGCCCATTGTCACCGTGCGATTCGGCAGGCCGGACGTACTTTCCATCGAGCGGCCGTGGCTGTGAAAACCGAGGCGAAGGCTGTGTCAATCAAGCAAGAGCGGCAAGCCGCCAAGATGGCGGCAATGACCGCAAAGAGCCGATTTATGGATTTGAAGAAGGGTCGAACAAGTCATATCAAGGAGACGGTCGCGAGCAGGCTCGGCCGAGTAATGATTTCGGACGAAGATGAGCCCAAACCGTAAGGGATCCTACGGGTAGGGGAGGCAACGTTAATTTACAAATGGAACTACCGGGGCATTTGCAACAAGGCTGCCGGACTTCAACCACACAGTGACACCCTCGGCAAGAAGCCGGACGTGATTTCGTTACAGGAGACTCCTAGCAGACCCAGACTACCGGGATACGTGTCCTACACAAACCCGACGGATGGGGACGTGGTGAGCCTGGGTTCAGAAGAACGTGGCAGTAACCCAGCCCCTCGCGGCGCAAGAGAGCTGCGAGCACACCTTGGTCGAGATGGACACGATAATCATCGGAAGCAGCGACAAATGTGTTCGTGATGAGCGCGTACTGCCGACCAAGACGCAGAAAGTATGACTTTGACGAGATGGTGAGCGAGGCGAATCACTTGGCGGGGAACAGGCCGTTTGTGATCTTCGGCGACTTCAACGCCCCGTACACCACACGGGACTACAAATTTCAATCCAAACGCGGAAAGTCCCCCACGAAGGCAATGAAAAACTAGGAGATAACAGTTACCAACAAGCTAGCCGCTTCGACTCGAAGGGGTAACAGTGCGAGCCGTGACACCGTACCGTATCTTTCATGGCTGGCGGGATCCTTAGACGCTACCTGGCGCAATGAGGAGGTCGACCTTGGATCGGATCACAGTTTCCTGATTGTAACAGTCAAGAGACCCAGAGTCCCGGAGGCTCTCGGCAAGGCCAGAATCGCCGACTGGGACCACATGCGCAAGTTGATGGACAAAGCGGACGGGACCCCCGAGGAAGAAACGGAGGACACCACTCAGAGAACGTACACGGAGTCGGCGAACGAGCAAAAAGCTCCGCTTGATAAGTTCACCCAGGAAGTGACTACAACGGTGCAGCCGCCGTTCATCGATAACAAGCTCGCACGTACGTGGTCGGCGCGACACTCCCGAACGCGGAGGTGGAAAAGCCATTGGCACAACAACAAGCTGGTCAAGCGAAGAGCGCTCCTCAACAAGCAAATCTCCGAATACGCCTCAAAGCTGTGCCACAAAAATTTGAATGAGCACCTGCAACGGACTGCAGGGCAAGCTGTCGGCGCGCAAGACCAGGTGCCTGCTCGGACACCTGATCGACCCGCTGAGCAGCAAGTCTGCAACCAATCGCAACATTACCAATGTGTTTAACGTCTATGGAGGAGACGGCCAGAGACTCATCGCGAACCTCAAAGCAAAGTATATGGAGACAGAAAAGGGACAGTTGCCGGTACTGGAGGTGTACGGGGGGGGGCAGGAAAATCCGGAGATGGACGAGCCCCTCATTTTCACGGAGATACAAACGGCAATTGACGAAAGCAACAAGAAAAGTGCGCCATGCTACGCAAGAATGGAGGGACGCAATAAAGACAACCCGCTACCCAGAAAAATGCAGCAGGGAAGAAACGTCGGGAGACGCTCTGCGAGGACCAGAACCCTAGCCCGAAAGCTGGAAGAGGACCCGAAGATTCTCTACGCGTTCGCCTCGCTCCCCAAACACGGTACCAGAGCGGCGGCGGTCGTCATCACCGTCGACAGACTGGTAATAGGCGCGTTGATCAGAACGAGTAAACCATCCGAAGTTTAAGAGCTGGCCGTGGCCTTCGCCCTCGCACAGCCGGGAACGAAGACCGTGGTCACAGACTCCAAGATGGCCTACGCAATCTACCGCAAGAGGAGGGTCTCTCCCGTGGCACTAGCTCTTCTGTCCGGATGCAGGGCACTGGGGCAGCCATAGCGCTCACGTGGGTGCCAGCTCACTCGAAGGTGGAAAGCAACGAACTCGCCGACCACTACACCCGAGAACTGACCAACCGGGCCTAGGAGGAGCCGGGACTACTGCGCCCCGTCACGAGCTACAGAGAAATTAGTATTCCGAGCTATGCAGGGAAGGCAGGTGTAGGCTCACGGGTAATAACCGGCAACTCAACAGGAACTATCAGACGATCCTATTCAGAGTACAGGCGTGTTCGCTAGCGCATCCCGTCCTCTTTACAGAATGCACCCGGAGGAGACGATATCAAGTGCCCATTCTGCAAGAGCGAGGAAGGCACCCTGGCACAAGTCATAGCCGAGTGCACTCACTCCAAAAAACCCCCACCACCCCTTCTCCCATCTTCCCCAAACTCAACCCCTGAGAGCGATGGGAGACCGTGTTGTCCGGCCCCGACCTGACGACCCAGCTCGCGCTGGCAGTCAGGGGCCTGGAGCTGCTCGACCCATATGGGACCCGAAAAGAAGGTTCTACCGCATCTGATGCCTGCATGAAATAACCATTTTAATGGGCTCAATGAAGTTGATTCTCCCTCTGTCTTTCTGGTGCCAAGCTACCAAAGAGGCTTGCGGTTGGTGGAGGCTAGAAAGGAGACGCCCGTGCAGCAGGCTTGGATTTTGTCCTCTGATGCATTCTACAAAATTTCAGAACAAAAAAAGCTTGTACCTTCAGCCAAGCAGACTTTGTGTCCACTCGGCGCGACCGCTTCTGGCATACGTGAAATCAGCTGTCACCAAACTTTTTTCACTACTCCCATTTGTTTGCAGTGTCTCTCAATACACGTGGCAATGCCTCCCCCATACTCTCGGTAGTGATCACAGCATCGTTCATCTCACCATTTCGGGTATAACCAAGACCCAACTAGGTGTCGCCCGCCTCACATACTGGAAAGCCGTCCGAGATACTCTAGAGGCTACTCCACCCGCCAATTCGGACCTCGATGAATGGACGACCACATTTGAACGTGCACTTCAAAAACCCACCAAACGAATACCGTTCACGATCGAGTACCCCGCTGTAGATCCGCACCTTGATCAGCTCTCGACAGCCAGGCACAGCCTGGTAACACGCTGGAAACGTTAAAAAACGAACCGGCGCCTCAAATACGCATAGCTCGCCTAAAAAAGAAAGCGGAAGACCACGCCAGCAGAAGTCAGCAGAATTGGCATCGATTTTGCACCCAGTTACAACGAATGCTTAGTACGTGCAAAACCTGCCACCTCCTTCGATCGCTAACGGGTAGAGAAGAAGACCACGACTCAACACCACATCCGCAGGCTCATGCATGCCCTCCCAGGAGATGAACAAAGCCTCACCAACACCTTACGACAAAAGTACGAACTTTCTCCCCAGTATAATGATAACCCAAATTCAACGCTGGACACGCCTTTTACCTTTTATCTTCCTGCCAGCCTTGACACACTCCTTTATCTCATAAACGATCATTGGTTACAAGGGACGCTTCCAGCCGCGTGTAAGTACGCGGACATCTCACTGATCCCCAAACCTGGCAAACCAATCGAGATACCTAACCTGCCTCCTATATCACTGACTTCGGCCTCGGGAAGCTGCTTGAACACACGGTTCACAATCGCCTTACGGCGAAAATAGAATATAACAACCTGTTCCCAACGACGATGTACGGCTTCAGACCTCAAGTTTCTACCAAAGACGTCGTCCTGCAGCTCAAAGAAGGCCTTCTCACTAACATTCCGAAGCATCACAAGCACTCTGTCCTCGCTCTCGACATCAAGAGCGCGTTTGATAACGTTTCCCACTACGCCTTACTAAACAGCCTGGCCACTCTCCATGTTGGGACACGACTATACAACTGTGTGAGAGCTTTCCTTACCAACCGCACCGCTGCACTGGGGGTCAACCTCTTACGCACACCCTCCTTCCCAGCGCTCCCCCGAGGAACACAAGCTTCCATCATTTTTCCTTTACTATTTAACATAGCTCGCAAAGATATATCGCCACTACAGGACATGGTCCCATCCCGCCACGATGCACTATATGCAGACGATCTCACCATATGGACTAACTCTGGCTTCATTGGCGAACAGGAAGAATCACTTCAACGAACCATAGGCATAACTAGCACGTATCTCTCTAAATGTGGTCTGACCTGCTCCCCGAAAAATCCGCACTGTTAACCCTCCAGAAAAGAACTCGGGTAAAGCACAAGGCGCCGACGCCGGAGCGGGTTCTTACTATGCAGACTTGCCCCGTTCCTGTAGTGACCCATCTTACGGTATTCGGACTCACAATCCCACGGGACGGCTCAGGCTCGCACACCATCCTGGGACTTCAACGAACAGTTACTCAATTCGCACAACTAGTTAAGCGCAGCACCCGCCAACGTACTGGTCTCAAAGACACTGAAAATATCCGTCTGGTTCAAGCTTTCCTCATCAGTCGCCTCACATACGGAGCCCCTTACCTGTCCTTTAAACCAGGAGAACATAACAAACTGGACATTTTAATTAGACACCCGTACGAAAGTGCACTCGGCCTCCCCACTAACACCTCTACTGACTTGCTCCTATGCTTGGGAATACACAACTATTGGACAGAGCTGTGTGAAGCTCAACGAACTTCGCAATTTGCACTCCTCAAGCTTACGCCCACTGGTTGCAGTACTTCAGCTCGCATGGGCTATCCAACTAGGACTCAGCCTCACCGCCTGGCGCCCCTCCATCCGTTACTTCGCGCTCGCATTGAAGTCGCTCCGCTACCCCGTAACATGCACCCAGGCCTGCATGACGGTCGTCGCACCGCCCGAACCAACTACATCCGCACTCACTACCAGCATCTTCCGGACACGCTTTACGTCGATGCATCCCCATACCCCAACCGATCGACTGACGCCGTCGCGACTGTAGACAGCCAAACTGTACCGTCGCCAGTGCCTCCACGCCAGCCTCAACACAAACTGAAGCTAAGGAAACAGCCATTGCGCTCTCCCTTACCTCCGAACGCGGAGGTGGAAACACCAGAGGCGCAACAACAAGCTGGTCAAGCGAAGAGAGCTCCTCAACAAGCAAATGTCCGAATACGCCGCAAAGCTGTGCCACGAAAATTTGAATGAGCACCTGCGACGGACTGCAGGGCAAGCTGTCGGCGCGCAAGACCTGGTGCTGATCGACCCGCTGAGCAGCAAGTCTGCAACCAATGGCAACATCACCAAGGTGTTTAACGTCTATGGAGGAGACAGCCAGAGACTCATCCCGAACCTCAAAGCAAAGTATCTGAAGACACAAAAGGGACAGTTGCCGGTACCCGAGGTATACGGGGGGCAGGAAAATCCGGAGATAGACGAGCCCCTCATTATCACGGAGCTGTAAACGGCAATTGACGAAAGCAACAAGAAAAGCGCGCCATGCTCCCCAGCAATTGAGGGACGCAATAAAGACAAACCGCTACCCAGAAAAATGCAACCGGGAAGAAAAGTCGGGAGACGCTCCGCGAACACCAGAACCCTAGCCCGAAAGCTGGAAGTGGACCCGAAGATTCTCTACGCGGACGCCTGGCTCCCCAAACACTGTACCAGAGCGACGGCGGTTGTCATCACCGTCGACAGACTGGTGATAAGCGCTTTGATCAAAACGAGGAAACCATCCGAAGATTAGGAGCTGGCCGTGGCCCCCTCGCCCTCGCACAGCCGGGAGCGAAGACCGTGGTCACAGACTCCAAGATTGCCTACGCAATCTACCGCAAGGGGAGGGTCTCTCCCGTGGCACTAGCTCTTCTGTCCGGATGCAGGCCACTGGGGCAGCCATAGTGCTGGCGGGGTTGGTGGCTCACTCCAAGGTGGAAAGCAACGAACTCGCCGACCACTACACCCGAGAACTGACCAACCGGGCCTAGGAGGAGCCGGGACTACTGCGCCCCGTCACGAGCTACCGAGACATTAGAATTCTGAGCTATGCAGGGAAGGCAGGTGTAGGCTCACGGGTCATAACTGGCAACTCAACAGGAACTATCAGACGATCCTACTCTGAGTACAGGCGTGTTCGCTAGCACATCCCGTCCTCGCATACAGAATGCACCCGGAGGAGACAATATCAAGTGCCCATTCTGCGAGAGCGAGGAAGGCACCCTGGCACAAGTCATAGCCGAGTGCACTCTCCACAAATCCCCCACCACCCCTTCTCCCATCTTCCCCAACCTCAAACCCTGAGAGCGATGGGAGACCGTGTTGTCCGGCCCCGACCTGACGACCCAGCTCGCGCTGGCAGTCAGGGGCCAGGAGCTGCTCCACCCATATGGGACCCGAGAAGAAGTTTCCATGGCGTTTGATGCCTGCGTGGAATAACCATTTCAATGGGCTCAGTTAAGTTGATTCTCCCTCTGTCTTTTTGCTGCCAAGCTACCAAATAGGCTTTCGGTTGGTGAGGCTAGAACGAAGATGCCCGTGCAGCAGGCTTGAATTTTGTCTTCTGATGCATTTTACAAAATTCTAGAACAAAAAAAAGCTTGTACATTCACCCAAGCAGACTTTGTGGCTGCTGGACGCGATTGCATCTCGCGTCCGTGAAATTAGCTGTCACCAAACGTTTTTCACTACTCACATTTGTTCGCAACGTCTCTCAATACACATGTCCATGGCTCCCCCATACTCTCGGAAGTGATCACAGCATCGCTCACCTTCCCATTTCGGGCATAACCAAGACCCAACTAGGCGTCGCCCGCCTCACAGACTGGAAAAACTTCCGAGATACTCTAGAACCTACTCCACCCGCAAATTCGGACCTCGATGAATGGACGACCACAATTGAACGTGCACTTCAAAAATACACCAAACAAATACCGCTTACGACCGAGTACCCCGCTGTAGATCCGCAACTCGATCAGCTCTCCAGGCACAGCCTGGTAACACGCTGGAAACGTAACAAAACGAAGTGGCGCCTCAACTTACGCATAGCTCGCCTTACAAATCAAGCGGAAGACTACGCCAAACAACTCAGTCAGCAGAATTGGCATCAATTTTGCACTTAGTTACAAGGAACGCTTAGTACGTGCAAGACCTGGCACCTACTTCGATCGCTAATGGGTACCCGAGAGAAGATGACCACAACTCAACACCACATCCGCAGACCCATGCATGCCTTCTCAGGAGGTGAACAAAGCCTCCTCAACACCTTACGACAAAAGTACGGACTTTCGCCGACTGATGTGCCTTCTTATTCAAAGTATACTGGTAACCCAAGCGCAACGCTGGACACGCCTTTTACCTGCGAAGAACTCGAGGTAGAGATCCGCAACCTCACGCGCAACACAGCACCAGGACATGACAAAATCCCAAATCGTCTAATACGCAACCTTCTCCTGCCAGCCTCGACCAACTCCTTTATCTGATCAATGATCATTGGACACAAGGAATGCTTCCGCCCGCATGGAAATACGCGGACATCTCACTGATCCCCAAACCTGGCAAACCAATCGAGATACCCAATCTGCGTCCTATCTCACTGACTTTGTGCCTCACGAAGCTGCTTGAACACATGGTTCACAATCGTCTTACGGCGCACATAGAAGATAACAACGCATTCCCAATGACGATGTACGGCTTCCGACCCCAACTGTCTACCCAAGACGTCCTCCTGCAGCTCAAAAAGACCTCCTCACTAACCTTCAGAAACATCACAAGCACTGTATCCTCGCTCTCGACATCAAGAGCGCGTTTGATAAGGTTTGCCACTACGTCTTACTAAAGTGCCTGGCCACTCTCCATGTTGGGACACGACTATACAACTATGTGAGAGCTTTGCTTACCAACCGCACCGCTACAGTGGGGATCGCCCACTTAAGCACACCTTCCTTCCCAGCGCTCCCTCGAGGAACACCACAACGTTCCGTCCTTTTTCATTTACTATTTAACATAGCTGTCAACGATCTGCCTCCGCTACTAGACACCGTCCCATCCCTCCACCATGCACTGCATGCAGACGATCTCACCATAAGGACTTTCTCAGGTTTCATGGGCGAACAACAAGAATCACTTTAACGAGCCATCGACATAACTAGCACGTATCTCTCTAAATGTCGTCTGACCTGCTCCCCGAAAAAATCCGCACTGTTAACCCTTCAGCAAAGAACTCGGGGAAACCACAATGCACCGACGCCGGACCGGGTTCTTACTCTGCAGACTTGCCCTATTCCTGTAGTAACCCATCTTGGGGTACTCGGACTCACAATCCCACGAGACGGCCTAGGCTCGCACACCATCGTGGGACTTCAGTGAACAGTTACTCAAATGGCACAACTAGTTAAGCGCATCACCCATCAAGGTACTGGTCTCCAAGAAGCTGAAACTGTCCGTCTATTTCAAGCTTTCCACATCAGTCGCCTCACATACGGAGCTCCTTACCTGTAGAACATAAGAAACTTGACATTTTAATTAAACAAGCGTACAAAACTGCACTCGGCCTCCCCACTAACACCTCTACTGACTTGCTATTACGCTAGGGAATACACAATACTTGCACAGAGCTGTGTGGAGCTCAACGAACCTTACAATTTCAAAGCCTCAAGCTTAAGCCCACTGGCTGCAGTACTTTAGCTCGCATGGGCTATCCGACCACGACTCAGCCTCACCGCCTGGCGTGCCTCCATCCGCTACTGCAAGCTTGCATTGAAGTCGCCCGCTACCCCGAATCATGCACCCAGCCCTGCATGACGGTCGTCGTACCGCCCGAACCAACTACATCCGCACCACTACCAGCATCTTCCGGACACGCTTTACGTCGATGCATCCCCCAACCGCAACCGATCGACTTACGCCATCGCGACTGTAGACAGCCAAAACTATACCGTCGCCACTGCCTCCACGCCAGCCTCAACACAAACTGAAGTTGAGGAAGTAGCCATTCCACTTTCAATTACCTCCACTCGTCGTGACTACGTGATAGTAATGACGGACTCGAAGGAAGCCTGTCGACATCTTCAAAGAGGTCTGCTTCCTCGCACTGCCCTACGCATCATTGAACACTCCAATTACCTCCCTGAGGAGTGCCACATTCTATGGACCCCTGGCCATTGTGGGTTGGCCGGCAATGAAGCGGCGCACGACGCGGCCCGAGAAGTGGTACACCGGTCATTGCCACCGACCCGCCCCCTCCCACCCTGGTTGCTCACCCCCTACTCACGTACAACGATATTCTCACACACAACAAGCTTTCTCGTCGCACCTTACCGTCGACCTCACCCGTCTCTAACAAAACCCGATGAAAGCACTCTCAGTCAACTTCAGACCCGGACCTTCCCTCACAATACACTTTGGCATTTGATCTTCCCCACCTCTCACTCACCACAGTGCAAGTTTTGCCCCGAAAGGGCTACACTATCACATAGTATGAGAATGCTCCCACACGCCCGACCTCCCTCCCAATACCCACCCTTCCTCTTCACAGTGAGCGGGGCAGCTGTCCAGCTCTGAACCCGGGTGCCAGCTTAACCTGTTGAGACGGGACCGTACTGCCAGCCAGAGCCAGGGATTCCTGGCTAAGCAGTCTTCCTACTGGTCTGCCCCCACACATGGAGTCGGATTGGGCCTGAATAAAAGTTTTATCCTCTTCTCTTACTCACTCTACCACGTCCAACATTGGTTTGCATTGCCTTGCTGACAGCATTGCTAATCTCTGAACGGTGCAGTGTTAATTTATTTTACACAATGTGACCTGATTTCTGTGTTTTATGCTTTCAAAGTTGATGATTTATGCAGTGATACATTTTTTATTAACCGCGTTTTAACATAAAGGCAGCCTTAACGGCGCAACAAATTTTATTTCAGGCTCAAATATTTCTGTCTGGGTCGATGCTAAGTTGGCTTGACGTTACCTGAGCACATTATGCGACACTTTAATTATTTATTTATTTCAGCACACTGCTGACAGCATTGCTGCCAAGGCAGGGAGGGCTACGAGGACACGTTGATAACAAGCCTTCAAAAGAACGTACGTCACAGCAGTCCACAAAATCTTAAGTTGTAGGGAATTTTGTGGAGTGCTGTGACGTCGTGTCGCAAATGTACTCGAAGGTATCGCGAAATTCTCAGTAAATGCAATCCACGCAAACCCGTAATAAAGAACGCAATGAATGTCACTAGTAAAAGTGTTAATTGCGTTGTTAAGGACTTTTTGTCAGAAAGCGTGTTTTTCAGCACCAGAAGAATGATATGATAAAACGTACCTAATGACACGTGAATCAATAGAGAATAGGTGGAGTGTGAGAGTTCATCTGCATCCTGGCCCCAGCAGAGCACAGCACGGCGTGGGCACAATCGCCGAAGGTACGTGGCCGCAATCGGGCACCGCGAGCTTAACCATGGCTAGCACTTCAAAGATGTCACCTGCCCGATGTCCCCTACCTGCAAGCAGCCGATCCAGAACAACCGGCACCCAATGAGATATCACAAGCCGTGTCCTTCCAACCATCGCGAGTTCCTAGCCCTTTCGTGCTGAGCGGTTTCCAGAACTCGCATCTGTCGGCCATGGCCTTGCTACTGGCGCTGCTCGGGAACCTGTCCCCACCAACCTCATTATTGTTTTCCACGGCGGCAAGCAGTTCACTGTTTATACTCATCACATCACCAAGCCTCATCTCACTCGCATTAAAACTATGTTGCCGCTTCGACCAAGACGGTGTAGTTCGGTGAGGGAAAATATGACATCACGACGACGAAGAAGGAAGTGAGGCGAAACCGTATTGACCTACCCGCCGACAAAGAAGAAGCGGTGGGTGGAGCAGCCTACGTGAGCATTCTCGTAGGTGCCTCGTAAATAATGTAAATAAAAGGGCTCAAATCCAGCATCAAACTTCACTTTGTAGGTAGAGACATCCCAGGGGTCCCGGCCCTCAAGGTCCTGGGGCTGCACATACAACCCACTAGACTAAATCACAAATTTCACCAAACAGTAGAACGGCACATAAACCAAACCATTGGTCTGCTCGAGAGGGTAACCAATAGAAACTCAGGTTTGATCGAGCAGAACAGAGTTCGCCTAATCCAAGCCTTCGTCGTGAGCAGAATAGTTTACTCGATTCCATACCTTAAACTAACTGCTCCAGAAACCAAAAAAATTGGCGTCCTCATTACACGTGCCTACAAGGCAGCACTACGTCATCCCCCCGGCACGTCCACTGCCAAACAGGAAGGGTTAGACTTTCACACAAAGGCCAGCGAACTAGTTGAAGCTCACTTAATGGGACAATATGAACGCCTCGCTCGCACACCCACAGGGAGACACATACTCAGCAAACTAGAAATAGGATACCACACACTATATCAGGACGCGAAAACAATTCCCCCTAGTATTCACTCTTATATTGTAGCCAGACCACTTCCCCGCAACATGCACACCACGTACCACTCCGAGCGCAGAAAACAACGAGCCCACGCCTTGCACAAGAAGTAGAAAAATGATCCGCAAGCCGTGTACGCCGATGTAGCAGAGTACATGCGCAAGGTGGCTTTCACCGCAATCGCCGTTGAAAATTACCCCAACGCAAGCATGCTCAATTCTGTAGCAGTCCGGACGCCCATGCCAGAACTGGAGGAAGAGGCAGCAATAGCGCTCGCCCTTTCACTCACCCGCACACACGCAACAATCATTACAGATTCTAAACCTGCTCTCCAAAATGTTGCCCCTGGGCGCATATCCCCAGCGGCGCTCAACATTTTGCTCAGAAATCCACCCAAACCCCCAGTACAACTGATCTGGACCCCCGAGCATTCTGGGCTCGAGGGAAACGAGGCGGCCCGTGACCTAGCCCGAGGATTTAATATCCGGCTGGGCCGAACCCGCATCCTTACCACGGAGCCCAGTCCGCGCGGGACCGTCTGATCGGTTTTCATGATATTACCACCTACCACCTCCTATCTTGCTAGAACTATCGTAGGGTGGAAAAATTGCTCACATTAGAGCAAAATCACGTCTGGCACCAACTCCAGACAGGAGTCTTTCCCAATTCGGCCACCATGACTCATGTCCATCCCAGCCTTTATCAACCTCGGCATGCCCCTTATGTGGCGCCCATGCCAACTGGCCCACATCATGTGGCATGCCCCCAGGACCCTTCCCCGAAATCCCTTCTGAGGAGAGGTGGGAGGCCTCGCTTCGCAGCCCCGACCTGGACCTACAGGTCCGCCTAGTCAAGAGGGCAAAAGAGGTCGGCGGAAGTCACCGTTCAACGGCCACCACGGGATCACCAACCTAAGTCAAGGAAAAAATGTCCAGGAGGAGGCGGGTATACAACGTGCCACCACCGTTCATACTTCGATCTTCCTCGAGACATTTCCTCAAAATAAAGTTTATCTCTCTCTCTCTCACGAAGTCGGAGCCTGTGCTCCCCTCTGTAGGAGTGAAAGCATGTGAACTGGCGAGAGAAACGGCACCCGCGAGATCACACTACGAACGATGGGCAAAGAATTCTCGAAGGTCGATCTGGCCGACGCTGGGCACTTTCAACGAGGCGGACGCTCACGTGCTCTGGGTATTTTTTCTTTCGTGTGTGCTTTAGCAAGCTCCTCACGCGGGGAATGCCCATATGCAAGCCTAAACAACGTGAGGGGTTTCGCACAAGCTACACGCGCACAGGGCACTGGCTATTTTTTCTTTTTATTTTTTGGTAGGGCTGTATACGGCAAAAAAGAGCTTAATTAAGCCACTGTGGTGTTAAAGGTGTACGTGTTTGGTAGAAGCGGGTGACAAGGAAGACGTGCTCCAACCTTAAAAAACAGACCAGACAACCAAAAGGCTGCAATAGTTTCCCCTGCTGAAATAATAACCTCACTCTCTCTAAGTTAAACGGACAAACAGGTGTAGTTCTATCTCGTTGCCATGTGCTTTTTCAAATTCCTGCGACGCAGTTCTAAGCAGAAGTACAAATCAATTAAAAGAAAACATTCCACCTCGAGCACAAAGCCCTGTCATACTTCACATGTTTACATGCGGACGTTTGAACTCACTGCGCCTGCAACACGGTTCTAAATGGGCAGCGAGCTTGAATTCCAAAAAAAGCGAAATGAATGTTCGAAATGCCTTTAAATGGAGGTCATCAAACTCAAAAGACTCCCCACCAGAAGCAGTCTTTCAGTTTTAAAATCTTGAGAACTTCAACAAAGTGTTCCACTTAACATTTAGTCGTGTTGTTTCACTGGTAGCGAAATATATAGAGACCTACAAACACAATTAGGCTAGGTGTTTTTTGTGCGTGGCATGTTTGACATTTTCACCGCATAGAAAAGTTTACGAACTGGAATATGAGATATTTATTCAACCTGGGAAACTGTGCAGACGTTCGCCTTTCCACCATGTCAGGAGTGCGTTCTCTGAAAGCATCAACAAACAGAGATAAAATTTTCAACCCAAAGGTACATAAGCAGTGTACAGCTGCACCATTTGCTAAGATTGGAGCAACGCAACTATCCTCGCGGTTCTACAGAAAAAACCTTCCTACGCTGCCCAAGCCAATAAGCAGCATTCTGCCAACCTACACGTCAAGAATAAAAGTGAGTTTTTTTTTTCATGCGTTATATTGCTTAAGATTACATTTTAGAGGAAAGCAACACATTGAACCTCCAACAGGAAAGCAAATACGTTTTCTGTATTTTTGCAACTAAACCTTCCTCGTTGTCCTGAGTAATATTCATAACCAAAACATTGAGGTTTTGGTTATGGCTCGAAAACGTTTCGCAACTCTGTCGCCAACTTCTAAATCTCGTGGCCAATCTTTCACTGTTTGGGACAGTAGTTGCAAATAAAAGTATAATTTCTGGAAGTAACACGTTAACATTACTTGAGGTGTCACGGCCTCACAAAGCAAATTTAAATTTCAGCCACAGGAACAGTCAAGTAAACTCGATGGCGTTGTATAGCACGTTTTACGGGGTCTGTGATGTACTCCTGCTAAATCACGAAACTGGAAAGTATTACTAGTGTAAAAAACACCACTTGTAAGTAAACATTTGGCTTTTATGACACGCCAGAGATAGCGAAATTCATTAAACTGGTCGTAATATCCTGGAGCAAAACTCGTTAATAGGGACTTCTTCGCCTTCTGAAATCTTGGAAATACCAATAAATAATTTTAATTTCTAGAGCTTTCCCAATATCCTATTTAAAACGTTCCTTGGTTTTTATGTCCACCAAAGTGGTGCCAGTCTGTCACCATTGGTTTCATTAGAGGTGTAGAGAAGAAGGAAACTTTCATCTCTATACGTACTGAGAAATGTGTCCTACTAACTGACTAGCCGACTGACAGAGATATATTGATCAGTGCCAAGCCGAAGCAGCTACGCCTGGAGACGTGAAGTTTCGGGTCTGTTTCTATTATTGCGTAGGTGGTCACTAATGCAGGATTTTGGAAATTACACGCCTGTGGAATTTCAAAAAATCAACATGCCTTTATTAATGTATTGCTGATTTCACTTGCCTGGTCAAGTTACGAATAGTTTGTTCTGATATATGCAATCCGTGCAATGTTATAAAATAGTTTAGAGGTTCCCCCCTAGCCAAACCCTGTGGAGTGAACTCGGATTTAGAAGTATATTTTGTGCTTCCACAGAATTCTCAAAGCTTATCTGGATGTTTGATATTGTTACGTTTGGCAGGACAGCCGCATCAATCATGAGATAGGCGAAGGAAGTGTTTACAGTACATTTTATAGGACAAGACAGAGAACGCAGGCTTCGTGCACTCAGAGCTTCGTCGTTGAATGCTGGGATGACAGAGACGTTCATAGTCTTCTAGGGAAAACGCTCTCGGTTTAAAGCCCCCGTCCCAGTCGAGTCCCCAGCTAGTGGCCGACGTAGGGAGAACGAACGATGAGATGACAATTTAGAGTAAAGTTCTTGCCGTCAAGTATGATGATGATGATGAGCTCGACAAACACAGGCACCCAAGAAGCGACGCCTGGACGCGCGCGATGTACTGATCAGGGTACTCGTCTATGTGCAGGAAGGCAGGGCTACAACATAGAATATTCTTTTGGTCTGAAGTGGTCATCATAGGATGATCTCAGGTGGGCGTGATTCAATTGTGTCGGCTGGGTGTTGTCGACAGGGGAAGCGCTTCGGACACTGGGCGGGGGACATCGTCGAGTTGTGGTCGCGGCTGGGCTAGGGCTTGCCCAAACTGCCCAGGTACTCTACACGACTGTGGCCCCGTCGATGCGAGGCGAAAATGGGACGAGGTTCAGGATGAATCAGCTCACTCCACCTAATATTTTACGTGACGGCAGGGCAGGGGACAAAAATCGTGAGATGGGCGAAGGATGTGTTCAGAGCATATTAACAAGGAGGCCATGACAGAGCCCGTGCAGGCTGCGTGTGCACTCAGAGCTTCATTGTCGTCGGAGGCGACGACGACAGAGATACGCTGCATTGTCCTTTTGCGTCTCTCCTCGTGAAAACAAATTAAATTCTTTTTTTGCTCTCATAGAATACCCGGAAAGGCTGACAAGTATAGCGATTTAGCCTACTCAAACGACGCGCGAACTCCGAAAGGGATGAAAGAGGGAGAGAATAAACATTATTCAGTTTGGCAACTTTGTTGCTTAGTTGTCGTCCGTGAGGCGTTCGTGTCTGGCAGCATCCTCAGCCAGCTGGACGGCCCCGACATGATCTTCCGGGCAGGAGCTGAGCAAAACGGTATCCCACTTCACACTGTTAGTAAATGTACGGCCATTTATGATACAATGCGGACATTACCATAACATGTGCGCCAAGTCAGCTCGTACCTGACATCAATGACTCTCAAGGAGTAGCGCCCTGGGTAGCTTGATTCAGCTTGATTCAATTTGACAAAGGCATTCATAAAGTAGTAGAAACTGCCAATGCAGTTTAGATCTACGGAGTACTTCCGCGAAATGTGGCTTTAGCACAAATGGCACTCGGTGTACAATCGCAATAAATTGAAATACGAACAATGATGGGCGTGGTTTTCAGTATATGCCACGCTCCCTGTTGAAGGGCCTTGTATGCACACCACCCGTAAGGCTCGGAGTACACTCTGGTAACTATTTCTTGCTGAGCTGGCGTAGCTCCTCACTTAGAATGCAGACCGCATACGGAAAAACGCGCGCACCGTTGTTCGTATTTCCCTTCATCACGATAGTACATCTTTCGAAGGACCCCGTCCAGGTTTAAAAACATGGTAGGTATTGAGAGTCGGTTTGCCTTCAATAGGCCTAAATGCTTCTTTAGAAATAAACTTGAATATATCGTAGGGCAGTTCGTGCACCAAATTTATTTTTGTGTGCATGCCAACGCTCACCAATTTCTACAAAGGAAATAAAAAAACCCTTTACTGGGTTGTGAGCAGGAGGTGTTTCTAAGATCCTCAATTCTAGAGGAGGGATTCTCAGTCCGAAACTTAGTCTTGGTCACGGTCCAAAACACCTTGCTGCTGGCTGGTCGTACGAGGGCGTGAACCAAATTTTAGCGACAGTCGCCTAGAATACCCTATCCAAGATTCTTGATGTAAATTTGGCGTTTTGTAGGTAAATAGATACATGCTGTACCGGATGTTTTACTGCCTCATCTTATACTGCATACCCCGATACTGCAGCCAGATTCCAATAATCGATATCGCAATGAAGCGACAATTACTCGATCACATAATCACCATTCGAGCTACCAATCATACGGTGCCCCTCACGAGCGCCTCGCGCACCAATAACTTACAGCAAGGAGTAGAAATCCGATCTCGCACATTGTGGAGAGCTGCTGCAGATGCGTATACATTAATCAGGATCAGCATCGCACAGCTTTAACTGGTAAGGGTCAACCACGTCCTCAAATAGCACAAACACATTCCAACTGATGTAAACCGGCGCTATGGCTCTGTTGAAGATCCTTCGTTTGTTTATTGTAAACAACCATTTGGCTTTGCTCATATATGACTGTCACACAATACTTAGATGGAGCTAGCAGTAGCAAAACTGCTTTAAACTATGTGAAATTGGCAAGGGGTGAATGTTTTGCGATCATGCTGGTTCAGATACACGGCGAGAAGAACTGGTTTTGCCTGCGTTGTAATGTTAAGCAGTAAATAGCGTTTTGAAATTGGCGTGTCGAACGCATTTTGACAAAAGTTTAGAATTGAAAGCATAACGTCACCTGGAAACATGATGTGTTTTGCTTAGGTTGTCTTTTATTTTCAGAATACGTGAAATGAGGATCCATGTTATTCTTTCTATTGCGGGTGCGTGTCTCACCCTGGGTAAGTTGGTCTTTCATTTTAGGGCTGTACCTAAAGCCTGGGTGCAGGTAAAGGAAACCTACGGTAGTGCCTAATTGGCTTAGTGTTAGAGTTATTGTGGACGGGCTCCTTACAGATAGCCGAGGAACGAGGGACCTTGCAGTTGCTTCGCAAATTCTTAACTCATATCATATGAGTCTAGCTCCAGCACACCATCGCAAACTGTTTACTTATGTCATTGGAGACCGGCACCAGCAACACCGTTCACACGCGCACACCACTGGTCGCTCTCTGGTCCGAAGACCGAGTAAGGGTCCCGCGCTCTTCCGCACACAGCCTCACCATGGTACAGAGTCCCTTAGCACCATCCTTCGGGCGACGACGATCGTACGTCCTTTGAGCCAATGGAGTGTGCAGCGAGAGAGAACGGTTCGGTAGAGCGCCAGAGCAGGGCGCAGGACCGTTGATCCGCAGGGCCACCGAAGCGGTCGTCACATTGTTTACTTAGTGTATATTGGGTGGAAGCATTCCTTTAACAAACAGACTTCTTGGCACCTACCATTCCTTCACACACTCGCTTTTAACGCGATAAATAACGTCGGCAAGGGGAATATGTGCGGCATGCATGGTCTGGCGGAGCGATATAGCCTGGTCAGAAGGGCAGGGCAAATTTAAAGAGAGAAACGTGAATTAAAGATTGGGTTTAGTGTTGAATTGGAATAGGTTGTTTTTAGAGGGTATATTGTGAGCATTTTAAGTGCTCGATTAGTGGTGGGGGACGCTGTTCCTTTGAGGCAGGTCAGATGATAACTATGAATTGGCGCAGTTGTTACTGAGCTTTTTTGAGCAGGAATCAACGTTCGTGTTGGTATGTTCCTGTGTTAGCAATCGAACGAACAAAAAGGATTTACCGCAGTATCTTAAGACCTTCTGGCCTTATGATGACGCAAGCGTTTCTTAATGCCTTCAGTTCATGGATTCACTCTCGGGCAACAGATACATGGTTTTTAGCAAACCTGACTTTGAAAGAGGTAATTCGCATGCCTGCTCAGCCTACTGTCAAACAACGTGCGGCCTACTTCGTGGCTGTCCGTTCAGCTGCAGATATGCTGGGGGGGGATGGGAAGGCCAGCGATGAAATAAAGACTTGCCGGCGTGCCTGGGTGAGAATTCACAAAATCACCGTTCGTTGGTACACTTTTCCGACCACATTATAGTTCTTAGTGTTTTATTGGGTTCGAAACTAGGATCTCTGTAGCAATTATTGTCTCATGACCAAATTGGGCAGTTTATATTATACACAGTTTTGCCCGGGTGCATGTGTTGAGGTACTGGCTCTGTAGAACCTCGGGGAACGTTAAGGTATGTGCAGCTGAAGGTGCGGCAAGGCCACTTTACTATATTCGTGGTTCTGTAGAAATTTGCAGCCTTCTGGGCACGTTATAAGCCTTGGTAAACGTGCTCGGCTAAAATCATCCGCGGGGTCTGCCCACGCGCGCTAAAGTCGTGCTACACCAGCTGTTACTGAATGTTGCCTAGACATGGAGCTTCTTGTTTAAGCTGGGTTGGGATGAGGGGCTATAATTCTCTATAAATGAGAGCATTAGTCACACCCTATACGGCTTCTCACGAAAGGCTAGTCAATAGACAACAGCATCGAAGCACTTCTGCGACTTTGACGTGGAATTGGACTTGAATTATCCAAATTTTTCAGACCGTCGCATATACATAGTGACGCGGTTCCGGGGTCCCCAACTCTGTATACTCTTCTTTGTGAATCACGCCTGGAAGAGGTCTTGGTTACCGTGTGTACATATACATTTTCCATACGTGTACATCTCTCAATAATAGGCAGTAGCATCATTCTTGTATAGGGGTTAATGAAAGTAACTGTTGTTCGTTTATATTCCCATGCGTATCTCGATATATATTGCAAGTTTTTGCTCTTGCCTCCCTTCTTTTTCAATTTAAGAGTGTTGAAGCTTTTAGTGGAAGGTACATTTCTGTAAGACCCATTTGCTTAATTGTGGGTTTAAAAGCTGCGACGCGACGACGAGCAAGCGGCTGGTGGAGGACCGATATTGAAACGGGGATCTTACGTGCGCCCAATCGTACCTAGCGCGTTTTTTGGGCCCTCTGAAGCGGCCGTGCGAAGAGAATGACCCGCGTCTAGTGATCCATGCAGCACACGAACTGAGCCACTGCGGCGGGTGGAGGACGCATTCAAAAGTTACTAGCCCAGACCTTGATGGCAGGCCCTCAAAGATGTTGAGTATCGAACCAATGAATGTACAGGAATCCCAGCCGTCAAGGCTGCGTCGACCAAACCAGTGGTGGAGCCCCTAAGGCCAGTAACTGGAAAGCCACAAATTGGATTCGACAATCGGGCCGGTCAAGGACGCTTCGTAACTGAGCCCTACAGGGAATGCAAGCCAAGGGAGGTGCGCATGTCTGGTTCGGAGTATCAAGCATGCGTATCTATGGCATACGCCGTTACTATTGGTTTCTTTTTTGGAAACACGCATGTTAACGCACTTTTTGGGGTTTAACGTCGTTTGCCACTTCTGGCACCACCGTATAATACAATCCAAATCGTTCTGCAAAGAAGCACCATCACCTTCGTTCCAATCCTGTCGATATAAAACACAATCGTCGGCAAATAGACGTGTCCGCGAGGAAATACCCACAGAAATATCCTTCACAAAAATAAGAAATAAGAGCGGCCCGAGGATAGAGCCTTGGGGCACGCCTGATGAAACGTTAACATACGATGAACACTTTCCATTTAAAAGCACGCAGTGACGCCAGCCCAAAAGGTAATTGTTTATCCAGATTAGCCCATTTTAGTGGAAATTTATAGTCTGAAATTAAGCGAGGAGAAGGGAGTGCGACACGGTATCTAAGGCCTTTGGAAAATCAAAAAACACACAATCTGTTTGCCCACCTTCATCAACGTTGGAAGCCAGCTCGTAAAAGAACTCTACAAGTTGCGTCTTACAAGAACAACGTTTGCGAAAACCATGCTGATCATTTATCAATGCATTATTAGCAGTGAGATGGGTCGATATGTGCTTGAATAAAATGTGCTCGAAACGTTTGCACGACACTGACGTAATGAAATGGGTCGGTTTTTTGTTACATCTTTTTTTGAGCCACCCTTATGAACCGGAACAACATTGGAAATTTGCCAATTTTCGGTTTGGAAATTGGTGGTTGCACATCGCTTTAGAATACCAGAAGAAATGCTATCAGGACAACTGCTTTTGATTCATTTGGTTTTCTAGAAGAAAATATCCATGCCATGGACTTTATCGCTCAGTTCTAGCCGTCGTGGCATCAGCGGAATTGGGACTTTGGCGTTTTAAGTCGGTTCTTGAAGGAAGGTTTCTTGCGTCGAGCTTGGGTAAGAACACGGATTGGAAATATTTGTTCAAACAAGTGGCTTTAGCTTCCTTATCAACTACAACCATATCATGAAAGTTTAGTTCTACAACTCCAACAGGACCAGATACACACTCCTTGATATATTGCGAGATACACTTTGAATTAGTTTTCCTTTTATTGCTGAGCCCTTGGAACTATTTCGCTTTTGTGCTTTTCACACATGATTTATACTGCTCTGTTAACGCTTGTAATTCTTCGAAATGGTCACTGCTTCCAGATTTCTTTATTTTTCCGGAAACCTATCCCCTTTTCCGGATTAATCTCAAAATACTGAATGTCATCCATGGTTTCTTGCGTTTACGAAGCTTGCCGGCTTGTTCCGCAGGTATATACTTATCTAGAAGGGCTAACATCTTGTCCTAAAGTTAAGCGATAAATCATTATCACTATACGTTTCCGCTTGTCATTCAAACGCAGGCGAATGGTCTTCTGGCTTTCCGACTATTCATGTGTAGTCACCCCTACTGAACAGAAAAACCTTTCTTGTTGCACTATTTGATGTGTTTTTGCTTTCTTTTTTTATTTCTGAAACAGCAACCATATGGTCGCTGATTCCTGGAATGACATTGAAATTATAAACCAAACTGGGTGAATTTGAGAACACAACGTCAAGAACGTTATTATTTCTAGTTGGGCATGTAAAAAACTCACTAAGGCCATAGTGGTATATTATATTTTTCATTTATATGTTTACGCGGCACCCAGTGCCTCGTACACATATTCTATCACGCCCTTCTAAGACCGGCAGATTAAAATCAGCAGCAAGAATGAATGTTCGGCTTGAAACTTCCGAGATAATCGCATTTAACGACTGAAGTGTATTGTAGTCGAGTTTGGAGGTCGATAAAATGCAGAAGTAGCGAATGAAGAATTATCATCTAGGGTAATAGTGCACCAAACAGATTCAATATTGCACTGAATGTCTAGGGCAGCAGATTTCAAAGAACTTCGCACAATTAAAAATACTTCACCCCAATGGCTTTGTCTATCTTTGGGGTACACGACAAGGTCGCTTAGAAACACCTTACAGTCGCTGATATCCCAGTGCAGCCACGATTCCCTTCCGATAACTACGTCCGCTTTAACAGACTCAATAAGTCCCGCCAATTGGTCCGTCTTATTCGTTACGCTTCTACAATTCAATAAAACAGCGACCAAGCTGTGTCGGAGGGAGGAGGAGTAAACGCTTACTGTGCACACCACGATGTGCTCAGCTTCCCAAGTCCAGGAGGCCGCGAGGCCGAGCTGCATCCAGAGCTTGTTGCACCAGGGCTTGCTGTCGCACTGGTGCTGAGCTGGTCAGCTCGGACTCCCACTGCTCACGGTTGGGGGCTGGGATGGGGATAGGGGGGTAAGGACAAGAGAAAACAAGGTGATAATGTGGTGAGAGGTATGTGACTGTTGGGCAGTTGTAGGGGAAAAGGGACGGCCAGATGTGGTAGTAGAAGGGGTGATTATGAAACTTTATGAGGCCTGTAAAGGGTAGGCAGTGGTTGCCCTGAGCACGGGATCGGGTGCGATTCTTCGGTGTGCCTGAGGCCCAGTATGAACAGTAGTTGCTGGAGTAGGCCGAGGTGTTTGTCGCTGGTGATGAGGGTCTCCCACGAGCTCTTGGAGGTTCGGATGCGGGGGCAAGGAAAGGCTGTGGCAGAGGCTTTACAGGCGCATGGCGACTCTATACAATGTGGACTTCAGGTCCGAGGCATGGAGCGTAGCATGGGAAAGCTTGCTGTGGGGGGAGACTGAGCCTGGAAACCAGCTTGTGTGAATGCGAATTGGATGGAGAAGGTGATTCGGGTTTTGGATGCGAGGCCAATGCTCGCTTCGGGTGTGCTATTTCGGTACAGTTGCCGAGTAAGAGGTTGCCAGAAGTGATCCAGTTGCCAGTCGTAGTCGGAGATATTGTGTGTTGTCTGCAAACGTACGCGGGTTGCCGTAGCTTCTCTGCTTGCTTCTCTCTGGCCCGGTTGTAAATGGAGAGTCGCATGGCTGGGATGATGCGGCAGAGATTTTGCCGAATGGACAGGTGGTGCGCGTGTAGACGCCAGGGGGCGACGTTTCTATTATGAACAGACTTGACGTGTGTGCGGAGTGAGGCGGCAAGTTTGGTGGAGCACGCCTCCCGCTTCGAGAAGCTTCGTTGAAGGGTGTTGGGAGGCCAAGCTTAAGATGACGTTCGCTTTGCGTGTGGATAGTAGAAACGAAGTGCTGATTACGCCAGTTTTTAGGGCAATTGCGTGGATGTCTGGGGTCAGATTGAGACAGGCTTATAAGGGGGATGGCTGGTGAGCAAGGTTGACGAGGCGCTGTGCTGCTCTCCAGTCCATATAAGGAGCCTCGGATCTGATAGTACGAGATGCGTCGCTGGAGACTGTTCCCTTGTGTTCGTGTAGGGGCTTGACTCCGTGATTTCGTCTTTGGAATGGAATCCCAAAGGGAGCATGGGTCTTCGGGATTGGGCCGATATGCTGACCGGGGATCAGGAGTTGTGTCCAAGCTTCTCGCTGGAGACAAGAAGAGCGAGGAGGAGATAGCTGGTTCGCTGAGTCGTAGGCGTTGAGTATTCCGGTCAATGCCGCAGGTGTTTGAGTGTACCGAGACACGTTGGCTGGCAAGGTGGCCTTAAGATGTAACTGAACGCGTTGGTGAAACTCCAGTTTTGTTGAAGCTTGCGGAGTGAGAGGCGTTGCATAGGTAAGGGCCAATGCCTGTTTGAATGCCTTTGCCGTAGTGAAACTTGGTCAAGGGCGTCCAAGTTGCTGTTCGTCGCAGGCAAGGCACTGAGCAATAGAAAATTTACGCAGTCACACACCCGTGGTCGAATACGTCTAATCATAGTCTTTTTCTGATGTATAACAAAGGCACCTGGCGTTAATGTAAGATGTCTGTCGGAGCATGTGCGGCTGAGTGTACAGTCTTGCCATAATTGAAAGAGTCCCATCTTCCGCGTGGAAGCGTTGTATGGTGAAAACCAGAACATTAAGATTGAAGAGCTGGGTTCTAATGATCATAGGCGTAATATCAGTAAGAAGCTTTATGAGCTCAAGAGTTCGAGCAGGTGAGGTGCTTGCGCATCAATGTATTAATTCGACTTCATGAAGGGTGTGCATTGAACATCCCACTGACGGAATGGGTCTGCAATTGCCGTCGGCATTCTTAGTGAGGCATTCTGCAGGGTTCCTCATAGAGTCGGATGTACGCGAGTATGGTGATGTCATCTCTTCGGCTGGTATTGCGTTGAGGGGGCATCCAGTTCCGTTTGGGCAATCGTAGGTCCAATTGGGAACAGATAGTGGCTGACCGGAATAGGAGCCTTGGGTGCGAGGTGTGCCTCGATCACTCAAGAAGATTGGAGGGAGATCCGTTCGTGAGGCGTTGTATCTTTTCGGATGCCGGCGGTTTTGGGTCGAAAGAGAGCGAAATGCCAGGAGGGAACGGCCCCCATGGCCAGAATCCCCGTTTCCTTGATTTGAGCCGTTTGGGAATAGCTGAATGAAAACGTTTTTTCAAGGCGATGTTTTAAGATCCACTGCCCCATTCATGGCCCTCGGGAAAACGGGTAGCCGGCGCCACCCCTCCTTCCTTAAACGAGGAGGATGTTGGGCGAGGTTTCGGGACCCACGACCCCCGGGATTGGGGAATAAGGTGCTCTTCCCCCCCCAAAAACCGTTGAAGAATCAAAATACGAAGCCCTTATACCAGCTTAACTACGTCAAGGATGTCAACGGGGGTATCGGGGGGAAGTTAACCTTGAAAAAAGAGGTCCACTTGTTGGGTAAGGTTGGGGAAACGTATCCCCAGGTTCCATTAGGGGGGGGAGGCGACCAAAATGACCAATAAAACATATAATAATGGTAAAACATAATAATCACACCGTCCCCGACAGGTTTCACGCGATTTCAGAATCACTCCAACTGAAACACCAAGTGAACCCCAGGTGCGTCGCATCTACACAGGGTTCCCCTCGCGGGGAGGTGGGCGCAATTTTGCCTCTGCCATCTCTTAGTGAGGCTTCGCCGGGCGTCCCAGATATGGGTGAGATGGGGATTGACAGCGCGCGGAGTATCGGTGAGTGCGATCTCCTCTGTGTGCGTTTTGACCCGTTTGTTAAGTGCTTCCGTCCAAGTGGTCAAATCGTGGGTAATGGGAGGAAGGATATCTGTGTCTTGCCGGAAAGCGGGCCAATTTCTTAAGCGAGTGGTGCCTTTCCTTCTATGTTTCTGTGTTAATGGAAGATGGATGGAGATGATGTGGTGGTCGCTACCGAGGGTTTCTTCTAGACATGTCCAAGTGAGGTCGGTGACGTTGCTTGCGAACGATAGATCGGGCGTTGTGTTTCGAGCCACGCTGTTACGAATGAGGGTCTTCATTGAGAGGTCATTGTAAAGGACGAGCTGATGATTCTGCGTGGCGCGGAGGAGATCTGTGCCTTTTTGGGAGGCCAGGGCATAGCGCCAGGAAGGATGGGGAGCATTAAAATCTCCGAGAAGTAGGTGCGGACAGTTTTTTGCAATTAACGGGGCTTCATGTAGTAGAGCTTCTAGGGTGGATAGGCTGCTGGTGGGGGGACTGTAGACGTTAAGGATGTGAATAATTGGGTGTTGGGGCCGATTGTAAATGAGCTCAACGAACATATGGGGGATGTCTTGGGGAAGGCGATGTGACTGGGCCGGATGTGTGTGGTGCACTAGAGGGGCGGTGCGGTGCTGTGGAGCGTCCGTAAATGCGGTGTATTGCTGCAGGTTGGGGACTGCGGCGTTTGATCCTTGAACGGCGATGACACCCGGGGGGGGGGTCTTGCAGGACGAAGAAAGCCAATCGGTGGCGCTTACTTGCGAATGCGCAGCAGTTTCACTGTAATATGGAGAGCGCATCAGTCTGGGCGTTGCCATAGTAGGGGTGATGCTTTATTTTCTTAGGTGGGTGTGTGGCGGCGAGGTTTTCCTTAATGCTAATGATGGCCTCCTCTAGTTTGTTTTGTCGATCTGTGAGCGCCTGTAGGCTTGTGCAGAGAGGCGCAAGTTTCTTTTTGGGTGTCAATCAGTTCTTTGATGAGCGTCGTAATTCTGGCGTCAATTACAGTGTAATTGTTCTACGGGTGGGGGTGGCGGTGGGGAGGGTGTGAGAGGAGGAGTGGCCACCTGGGCTTCTATCTTTTTAGTTAGAGCGTCCAGTTGTGACTGAAAACGCTGCTGTTGCTGTTTTAGTTCAGCGATCACCGACGCGAGGGCAGGGGAGACGGGATGAATGGATTGGGTGTTAGCTGTAGGTAGGGAGGGACGAGCAGTGGGAGAGGTCCGAGTGATGTCTGACCAGCTCACCTGAGATTGGGCAGTTTGTGGCGTCCTGGTGACTGTCGCGGCTGATTGAAGGAGCAGCGGCGAGTATTCCTGGCTGGGAGAGGTTGGCAGGTTGGATGTCCCGGGGAAATTGGACCGGGAGGGTATTCGCGGAGGTGTGGGGAGAAAGCGTTTAGGACAGTCCTTATGAGCAGTTGGGTGTGGTCGCTCGCAGAGTTTACATGGGGGTGCACAGGTCTTCAGGAGGAGAAGTTGGGGTGCCACAGACAGGGCAGTGGGGCTGTTCTGGGTGGGGGCACACATCCTGACGGTGTCCTACTTCACCGCAGCACTTGCCCGTTTGGATGGCACGGCGGTAGGGTCTACAGCGCACCATTTCGCAGTGGAATTTGACATAGTATGGTACCCGTGGGCCATTGAATGTCAGCAGAGTGGAGCAGGTCCGTCCCATGAGCCTGGCGTGAATCAGGTCGGGTCTGTTGGTTGCAGTGTATTCTACAAGTTGGTCTTGCGCAATATCTTCCGGTAGGCCGTGGATGACGCCCCGGGAAGTTCCAGGGGGGGGTCATATACGCCTGACTTGATACTGGGCGTTGCGGAGGGTTATAGTCGTTATGTGGGTGAGCCGGTCGGCAACGGCAGGGTCAGGGGTGCCGGCGACGATTAGATTGGTTTGAGACTGTGCCTGGAGGGTGACGAGGCACCGGAATTGGCAGTCGGTGATGTGGCTCGCAGCCGAGATGCTTCGCGCGAGTTCTTGGATGGGCCACGCGTCGACACGTAGACCGTCGTGTGGTCACAGAACAGTGATGTAGTGGGTAGGTGGGAACCGGGGCAGCGGGATAATGCGCTTGGGAGCCGGAAGCTTGCTGGATAGCATGGTAGAGTCTTGGTTAGAAGGTACGTACTTTTGCTTCCGGGAGTTTATGACAGTGAGCCAGGGATTGGGGGCTGGAAGGGCACTGTCACTATGAGGGTCGAAATCCATGTCTGACGTGACAGCTTCGTTGTTATCGCCTGCATCATGTTGCAGAAAATGCTCTGGCGCTGACCCGGGGTTGTTGGTCGCATCGCAGCTCTCGTCGACAGATGTGGACATAGTTTGCGTGGCAAAGAGGCGCGCGCTCAGGGGCGGCGAGATGGCGGCCGTGCACGCTAGGGATGAACTGTAGGCCTAGCGGGGCGTCGGCGTGGTCGCAGTCTGGATGGCTTGTGGTGGCACCCGCTGGTCCGATCACGTGGACTGAGGGGTCAAAATGTTCCTCCGACGCTCAGGAAGTCGTTGGAACTATCCAGTTGGTCGTGCACATCGGACGATCGCAGATACAAAGGCAGAAGCGGGAGTCAAAACGAGCCGCAAGCGCCTGTGTTGGCCTTATAGCGGCGATCAGCTGTGTCGGGCATGTTCCGTCTGCCCTTTTTGCAGGCTTTGTAAGATATCCATTTCAACAGGGCCCGGGTTACGTTCAGCATCGCCGGAAAGCAACAAAAGTAAGAAAAATAAAACACCCTTTTAGCAAACAGAAAAGACATACTTAGAGGCGCTCGCGCATTTTTACGACAATGAGCATTAGCAAATGCCAAAGTGGGAGGAGCCGGCAACGCACACAGTAGCCGAGATGCCTTAATAGGATAATGCAAACCAACCTGCGGGAACAACAGGGAAATCGAAATCAGTTGCATGTCCGCGACGCATGTTTTCTTTTCACGCATGAGTTATTTTTTCGTAATGAACCGACTTCCTTCTTCTCGTAATCCCTTACGTAAGTTTTTTCATAAAAGTAAAGCCTGTCAAAGTTCAGTCTTACTTTTGTGCTCTCACTTTTGTGGGCTTTACCACATTCCCACAGTGGCTATTGCACTTCCCGAGTAGCTGGCGCAAAATCCTCATCAATGCTGAACTCTGACCCCTTCATTTTTTCGCGTTGGACAAAGTTTCTTGCCTTTCTTAGTACGAAGCGATATTTGCGGTAATAGGGTGCTTTTTTTGTTCTCGGTATACACCAATGCGGTGTGCCCTTTGTAACGATACCACTTCGATTCCAAGCTTGTCGCCAAAGATTTTTTAAATCAATTCCTCGGATTGGTCCCATGTTTCTGCTTGATTGTCATCTACTCCATAAACCAAAAGGTTTTGTCTCCGACTTCTGTTTGCCAGGTCAACGTTCTTAGCCTGCAAATTCTTGAACTCTTTCTGCAGAATCGAAATGTCATCCTTATGCTCTGTAACTATTTTGCCTAAGTATTCGACTTGCTTCTTAGTTGCTCCGAGGCTGTCCTTTATGTGCGCTATCATTCCTTAATGCTTTGCTATCCGGGATTCAATAAAAGCTAGCTTATTTAGGATTTTAGTCTGCCCTTTTGCAGGCTTTGTAAGGTATCCATTTCAACAGGGCCCCGGGTAAGTTAAACATCACCGGAAAGCAACAAAACTAAGAACAAATAAAACGCCCTTTTAGCAAACAGAAAAGACAAACTTCGAGGCGCTCGCGCTTTTTTACTACAATGAGCATCAGCAAATGCCAAAGTAGGAGGAGCCTGCAACGCACGCAATAGCCGAGATGCCCGAATAGGATAATACAAACACACCTGCGTGAACAACAGGGAAATTAGCTGCATGTCCACGAGCGTGCCGGCTCCAAATCACACGAGGCAGAAGCGTTGCTCTTCTATATAGAGTTCACTTTGGTCACATGGGCGTCGATTTCCGTAGGTGATTGGTCGATGGCAATCACTGAAGTTCGGCCACCCACCGAGCTCGTGGGATGTGATACTCGCCGAAGATGAAAGCACCGCTGAAGCTTGATTTTGGCCAGATTGTAGATCTGCGCTGCCGACAATCACAGCGAACCAGAAGGCAAATCCAAAGCTTGCGAAAACCTGCATGAACAACAGGGAAATCAGCTTCATGTCCGCCAGCGTGCCGGCTCCAAATTCCATTGCATTGCCCCCATTTTCGGAAGGAGCATCGGCCCGATGCTCGATATGCGGTTCAGAAGAAAGTAATGAATGACGTTCTCGGAACGAGACAACGCAATTCTCAATTGCCGAAGGGAAACCATCAAAGAAATTCGGCAGAGAAAACGTTCTGTCCATCAGCACGTTCCGGATTCGCGTGGTGTAGACAAACAAGGCAGCTCTCGGTCGTAGTACGGCTAAATTCTTAACACATGCACTACCTCTGGAGTTGGCCGGACGCGTCGTGAGCAGGCCTCCCTTCCATCAGGTGCCACATCGTAGTTCACATCACTAAGGAGGCGAACAACTTTATATGGTCCGAAATACCCACGGAGCAGTTTTTCCGATCGCCCACGTTGTCTAACTTGTGTCATAACCCAAAGGATGTCCCCGGGTTCGTAGAACACGTACCGCCTGTGCTTGCTGTGGGGAGCAGCATCAGAACTCTGCTGGCATTGAATTCGGTGCCGTGTTAGCTAGCGTACTTCCTCGGCTCCTTGCAAAAAATAGTCGACGTCGCTGTTTTCATCCTCATGAACTGGTAGAATGCAATCAAGAGTCGCAGTGGCAGTGCGACCCTAAAACGGTTGAAATGGAGTCATTGCTGTGATCTCCTGAACTGCCTTGCTGTACGCAAATTTTGAGAATGGCGACATCTCATCCCACCTTTTGTGCTCTACGTAGACATATATTGAGAGCATGTCGCTGAGGGTCCTGTTAAATCGCTCAGTCAAGCCATCGGTCTGTGGATGGTAAGCAGTTCTTCGCATGTGAGAGGTGTGGGTTAGCGCCATGACGGACTGCATGAGGTCAGATGTGAAAGCAGTGCCTGTGTCTGTTATGACAATCCGGGGAGCTCCATGGCGTAGAACGATGTTGTGGACGGGAAACTGAGCTACCTCCACCGCAGTTGCTCTTGGAACAGATGCTGTCTCTGCGTACCGCATGAGGTAGTCGGTCGCCACCACGATCCATCTGTTCCCTTTGGGGGAGGTGGGAAACGGGTCCAGGAGATCAATGCCGACTTGCTGGAAAGGGTTCATCGGTGGTTGCACAGGCGGAAGAAGCCCTGCCGTTTTCAAAGGCGGAACCTTACTCCTCTCGCACTCACGGCAGCTCTTGACGTAGTGTTTCACTGTTCGCAATAGCTTCTGCCAATAGTATTTTTGGCGGACTCTCGCCAGGGTATGGCTGACGCCCAAGTACCCCACCGATGTTTCGTCGTGGCAGGCGTATAAAATTTCCTGGCGAATCACTGATTGCACAACGGGTAGGAATGCGTCCAGGCTATTTCTGAAATTCCGCTTATACAACAAACCATTCCGGAGTATACAAGACAGGATGTTTCGGCCAAAGGCGTGCGGAATTTACAACATTTAGGCCTTCCAAATGCTGGATGACAATAAGCAATTCAGGGTCTTCTCGATGAAGTTGGGCCATTTAAGCAGGACTAACGACTCCTAGAAAAGGGGAGCCTTCGTCGGTGTCTCGGCTTACCGAGTCTACAGATGCCCGTGACAAGCAATCAGCATGGCTATGCTTCTGCTCGGACTTTTAAACAATCATCATGTCGTACTGTTTCACCTGGAGACTCCATCTGGTGATGTGTCCAGATGGGTCTTTTAGGTTTGCCAGCCAGCCCGACGAATAGCGGTCACTGATAATTTTAAATGGCCTGCCATGAAAGTACGGTCGCAACTTACTGATGGCCCTGAGGACGGCAAGACACTCTTTTTCAGGGTCGGAGTAATATACGTATGGTTTTGATAGAGTGCGACGGCATAGGCCAGAACTGCCTTGCCTCCGTCCTCCCACTGAATGAGGACTGCACCAAGACCAAAGTTACTGGCATCGGTGTGGATCTCTGTACCCGTGTGTTCGTTAAAATGATCTAGTACTGTCGCTTTTTGTAGCCAGTCCGCAAGTGACTGAAGGCCACTTCTTGTTCTTCTTGCCATGCGAATGGTACGTCGTCTTTCGTAAGCCGCATCAATGGTTCCGCCAGGTCAGAAATATTCTCTACAAAGCGTCTGTAATAAACGCAGAAGCATAGGACGCGCATAACAGCTTTTTTATCGCTTGGTCATGGAAAGACTGCTACACATGCCGTCTTCAGAGGGTCTTGTGCGACACCTTCTGAATTGATTGCATGTCCTAGGAACCGCAGCTGTTGCTAGCCCAAGTTGCTCTTTTCTGGTTTTATTGTCAAACCAAACGACTTTATAGCATCGAGAACCAGTCGAAGCCTGTGTAGGTGGTCACCAAAGTTGGCAGAAAACACGACGAAATTGTCCAGGCAAACCAGACACCGCTCCTATTTTAAACGGACAAAGACAGTGTCATCATTCGCTGGAACGTCGCGGGTGCCGAGCAGAGACCAAACGGCTGTACTTTAATCTCGCAAACCCATCGGGTGTGACAAACGTGGTCTTCCCTCGGTCTCGCTCGTCAACCTAAATCTGCCAGTATCCACTTTTGCGATCAAAAGAGCAGAAGTACTTTCGATTACGCAGACGGTCTAAGGCCCCGGCTATTTGTGAAAGAGGGTAGGCATTCCGTTTCGTTACACGATTCAGCTTCCTGTAATAGACGCAGGGGATGCCCACAGACTTGTCGAAGGTTAAATCACGTCGTCTCGTAAGATTTCCAATATTTGGCTCCGGATGGCTCCTCTTTCCTTATAGGACACGTGGTAGGGGTGCCGGTAGACTGGTTGTGTCGTTTCGTGGACGATGATTCGATTATGGCCCCAGCCGTTTGTCGAACTTTTGATGAAGTGGAGAAACATTCGCGGAAATTCTCAAAAAGGACTGTCAGCTGCTGTTGCTGCTCTGGTGACAGGTCTTAGCTGATGCGGATTAGCCAGACGACGTCTTTCGTAGCCGGTGCTTCATGCCAACCTGTTCCCACAGTGCAAACATCTGCCGCTTGAACGAAGTGATGCATGGAGGGAATAGCGGTGCCTTTTGAGACGTGTTGAAGCTCGTTCCCGAAATTTAGAGCCCGGAATCCGCACAGGTTCCTTGCAACAGAAATATTTCGTTGTAAAAAAATTCTCCCGCACCACCCCGAGGGGGTTGTGAGGATGCAGAAATGCATTGGGTGCACCGATGAGTGTGATGCGAATAATGGCGAAGAGAGAGGCGAGAGTGTGAGCGTAATCATTTTTTTCCCACACCCGTCATTTCCGCTTCGTTATAGCGAAGCGTCTTCGAGACCGCGTTGAGCGCAACCGCCAACTGCAGAGGATCGTTCACGTCAAAGTTGTCGGGAATCGTTTCGAACTCACCGTCAGCATCATCGACGTCGTCTTCCTGCGGTTCCTCTCGTTCGCCGCCGTCATCGAAGTGATCGAGCCGACTCCAATCGACCCGAACGTTGATGGCGCTATACAGCGGGGTGTGTTCCAGGTGCTTCAGCCAAGCCAGGATGTTGCCCCGCTTCACCAACCCGCGCTTGTACGTTGCCGGACTCATCAGCCTCGGCTTGATGTGAACGTCGAACGCACCGTCCTCGGGTACCATGCGAGGAAGGCACCGCAGAACCTTCGATACGTCGATGGGCGCGTTCACCGCCTGTCCCTTGATTTCAAACTGCCCGTTGCTTCGAGTCAGCCGCCTGATGCTCATGAAGGGGAGTCGAGGCGCGATGAGCCACTCTTCGACCGGGTTCAGATCGGGAAGATGCGCCAGCCGAGGAGGATAACGGTAGCCAAAACTCACGCAGCCCTCCTATTCGCAACTTTGTCTTCTTCTCCTTCTTCTTCTTCAGCGGTTTCCCTACGGGAAGATGACGATGGTGGTTGAACGCGAAGCTATCTCGTGATGGATTGTTTGGTTGGCCAATCCCTAGAGGCATCATGCCACAATCATCATCAGACGCGCTGCGGACGCCGGCCAAGGGACGCACGACAACCCCCGACTATAATGCATTTCTGCATAAAAGCATATTGATGTTGCCTTCTGCTAGCCGTTCGCAACTTTCAACCACTTCCCCTTAAACGAGGACCATTACGCTACTTCGTGGCAGTACCACAACGCTGTCGTCCACTGCGCGGAGGGCAGAGAAGTGTCGTGTTTCTGAATCATTCTGGCTATGGCTCGTTCTGGGGAGACTGTACCAGTAGACGTCTGGATTTCCAAAGATGGCGCCGTTCCTGTGCTGGAAGTGCATACCTAGCATGCCGTTCCTCGAGAATTCCGGCAGTACGACGAAACCTCCCACGTAGCTGTACACCAGTATATTAAGCCTTACCATGCATTGTCCTATAGGGGTCACCAGGTGGCCGCTCGCCGTGAAAATGTGAGGTACAATCCACTGCGACAGCACCTTCATGAGCTCTCTTGCCAAATTGCTGCTGATTACCGAATAATCTGTGTCTGTGTCCACCAGCGCATTCACGTCGTAGTCGTCGATACACACGGTGAGTTCACACGTGTCTCTTTTTCCACAATTTTCTAGCTGCCTAGGTTCCTGTATACGCCGTCGCAAACGCGATGGAGGATCTTCACTGGCTGTCTTTTCAGCGGCCCCACCTCCACAGATCGCTGGTTTCAATTTTCTCTACGCGGGCTGGATGGGTGGCGCCCAGGCGAACTAGAGGGGGTAGGAGGGCTCGGCGACCTGTAACGAATAAAAGATGCTAGCCTGGTTTCCGGGCGAGAAGGAGCGTGTTGCGCGAACAGGTATTATTTTATTTCGACAGGTCCTTCACCGTCACAAGGGCAGCGTGCATTACGATGGTAGCCTCGAAGGCCAGCACGACGGCATGGGCACGCCCTGTACAGATTACCAGCCTCACCACAGTGAAAACATAGTGTTACCCCGTCCGGCACACGCCACACGTCCGTCTTGCGTACGGCGCTCTGTCCAGCAGGACGGGCTGGCCGGTTTCCAGGCTGGGGACGAATAAAGACACCAGTAGTCGATGGGTCGTACGTGCCGGTGGAACATGCGACGACATTCGAAGCAGCGTACATAGGGGCTTCTTGCAGAACCATGGCTTATGTCGCCGCGTTTTCCGAGATGCATAAGGACAGCTGCAGGGCGAGGTTCACCGGTTCTCGAACCGCTTGCTTTACCTCCTTTTTTAAAAGTTTCATGAGAGAAGCATACTTCGGTGTGGCCTGAGGCAGTTCTAGTAGCTGAAGCTCCTCCCTATTACGTATCGGTTTAGCTCCCGCAATGCATCACTTCTCGTCCCAAATGCAGCACATAACACGTCCTCCGACGCGCAAACAGAGTAGCGGTTGTGATGATGATGGTGGTGATGATGCCCTCAAAGATTTTGGTACGTAGCCACAAGTGAGATTGCCCAGGGCTAAATTGGTTGTTGAAATACGTGGGGACCTCAAAATACTAAATTATTTCCGGAAAGAGGCCGTAAAAAGAAACTTAGTTATGAATAAAACCCGAATTACCCATTAATTAGCACCCTTCAGCAATTCAAACGACCTGAAGCAGAAAACAAATTGAATGTAAATAAATATCTCCCTTTTTCAAACACCAAATTTGATGCGCCAATAGATAATATAACTGGAATCGAAAAGTAAACGCCAAAAGCTCCATTGAATTTGATGGTCTGGCACACTGTTCTAGCGTCTTTTCCGTCGTCGTCGCTTCCGTAACACTCTCGGTCACGGTGCGCGGGGCATTGCGCCAACCCCCAGCGAAAAGCTCCTGTTTTACACCTCGCATAAGGTGACGCAGCTTTTCATCCTCAGCCATTCTCGCGTCTGCACGTCGGAAAAGACTGGAGGTATCCTTCTGTACATGGCGACACTTTCATTGGGGCCCTGGTTTCTGGAGCGCAAATCGGCTTCAGCATTTTCTTTGCGCTAATTCCCCGCATAAATCTGCAGAAATCTGCGCGGAATTCATTCAAGCTTGTGAAATTGAAATCTGCGTCGTGGTTTTTAAACACGTAATCGCGCCGTCATTCAATGTGAAGTACACATCATACAGCTTCCCCGTTTGATCCCATCTGATGAATCTTGCGACACGCTCATGCAGCTCAAGCCAATCCTCCGTCTTTCAAACACGTCTCCATATAAACTTCGAGCCTGTCGCGGCTTTTGGAACATGAACTAAGCTGGCATGGGGTTGTTGCTTGCCATTGTGGGCCCGTGGGGTGTGCCGCTGCCACCCTGGACGTCCCGGGCATAAGAACGTACTCAGGAGATACACCTTGAAGCCGATGGCTGGTGCATAATCAACAGGCGTCAGCTCTGTTTCATGCGCCCAGTTTCCAGGAACGGTGTTCTCGCTGTGAATGCGAGATTCGCAACTGGTACTCGGACCCTCACAAAAATGTAGCATAAATGTAGCGACTTGTCAACAGTAAGGAGTTATTTTATTAAAAATGGGATCAAAAATTCTATGCCAGTCTAATAGCGACACTGTCGGTTGGTTGGTTCGTTGGTACCAAAATTCAAAGGCGCGTACCCACTCTGGGGACTTGTCACGCTGTCACAGCTGAGAAAAGCCCATGAGAGACAACGTCCACTTCTTCGTCAAGCCGAGGTGTGTGCGCCACACCAGCTCTTGCGCGAACGAGGGTTTGACGGCACAGCCCCTCTGCGCTGCCTTCGAATGACTGGATTGGGGCAATATTGACTCGCCAATATTTGAACTCCTTTCTTAGAACGCCTGCTAAGCGATGCTTTTTACGGGTATTCGGACAGCAATTGGCAATGTGACTGAATCGTGCGTGCGTTCGGTCTCAAGGGGACCCAGATCCACAAAGGTTTAAAGCGTTCGGCCGATGTCATGACGCTAGGAGCAATAGTGCAGATGCAAAAACTTCGTTTGCGACCTCCAGGCAACTTCATTGGCGAGGGTAAGTCTCAGGACCTTAAAGACTCACCTTGCGAGTTTTCAGACAGACTTATTTATGTCTGGTTAAGACAGCTGGTAAAAGGAGGTATGGAACGCGGGAGTATAACTTAGGTTTGGTAGGCAGGCAATGCTTGTGTCCCTCCAGTTTTCTTGGTTTGTCTTGGTTGAGCGCTGTTGCAAGTAAGGTTCACAATTTTTGAAAGCAAAACCTTTATATTACCCGTTCTGCCAAAAGCTGGCGTCCTGCGTCTTTACTTCAGGGAGAAAGAAAGAAACAGGGATAACTTTATTCATGCAGAGAATTCAGCATCGCACCGGTCTTGGCTTGGGCTTGCTACTCTGTAGGGAAATAAATAGAGCGGAAATGGTAAGAGACACTAGCGGACAAATATGCACGCAAGGCACGCAAAAACATTAAAATATGAAGTAAAATAAACTTAACGCAAGCACCTGCGTGGCATTACTAAGTGGCTTCGGCGGCATTACAAAGTGCTAGTTGTGCGGAAAACCCAATATTACCTTCATGGAGATTTCTTGGCGTAGGGCACGCACACTGTGCATGAATGGTATCGTGACTAACAATGCAATTCGAAAGGATTAAGTAAGTTGGAGCGCCTTCGGTAGGTAGTCGTTTCTAAACGCTATGTTGAGGCGCACAGAAGGTGTAATTGTTTCTTATCGCTTGCTTAGAGCATACGGCATTTAAAAACTTTACTGAGGATTAGTTATAATTCGTAATTGGTAGTTTTTGTCAGATGTCCACAGCAGCAGTTGTGAGTGCATCACCAAAGAATACAAAAGCGATGGAGCTGCTGCCGAAGCAATTGAATTGCCACAATGACGCTCTTCTCGTGATGGGCTGTGTAAGCTGCTTTGTCAGCCTCGACATTTTCATTCGCCTTCATCATATGCCTGGGTAGCCACTCTAACACGACGGTGTGCACAGCATGAATTTGCAAGGATTGTAATATATACGCTAGTTATTACCTCGAATATCAACCGAGATGCTCAAGTGCCACACGGGAATCTGTAAAAACTAACCTATTTGTAATCATATTGTTCTAGAATGCACTATAAAGCGGAATTAAAAAGATTGCTTGGTGGGCTAGTTGGGGATGCATGTTAAAATGATTATCAGCAAACGCAAACCAGGACGCAAACGCAACAAACGACAGGACAAAGCGCTGAGCATCTCCCGAAAGAAGTGAATGAACTCAGGGTGACTGGATCACTTTAACATTGAAAGAGGCCAAAGAAGTTGAAATCAAATTCACGTGGATCACTTGGTGGGATATTTCAGACGTCGCAGCAGGAGGGTAAGATCTCGCGCATGTTTTTTTGATTCAGCGTAGCCACATTCGTTGCTCGAGTAGGTAGAGTTCATATTCCCAGCCCGAAGGAGGCCTTTACAGATCGGTAGGCCTTCACAGATGGTCTAAATATGTTTGTGGTTTTGGTAGGGGTAACGCATGTGCTCTAGGGTAAGATACGTTGTAGAGCCTGTAATCAGGACACATATCGTAGAGGCTGGAGTAAGGGCATGGGAGTAAAAAGTAGGTCTTCACCCGTGCAGTGGGAGGGGTGGTGGCCACCACTTCGAAGCGCAGGCAACAATTACTTGCTGTAAATATACAAGACAGTCAAGGGGAGCACAGCGACGCCAGTAGCGCAGTAATCATCTAACCAGACGCCTATTCTGGAGGTCGTAAGTTTGTTTCCCAATCGACGGGCGTTAGTCTAAACTTTCTATCAATCAAAAACTGGATCTGTTTAAAAAAATAAAGTAAACGACCTGCCGTGTTTCCCTACTGCTTTCCGTGGCTTCCTAGAATTCCTACTCTTATTTCCATTTACATTCAACAAGCCCATCATTTCCGACTATAATTTTTTCTCTCTCACTCTTTCTCTTTATATATATGTTTAGTATACGTAAAGAGTCGGATACACAGCAAGAACAATAACAAACAAGATTTACTTACGTAGCGGCAACGGGGCTTGCCTTCACCAGAGTACAGTTACATGATTTTGCTGTCGCAAACATTTGGAACACATTTCTTATATAGCTTTGCATAAAACTGCGAGAAGGAGCGGAAAATGTTTAGGAAATGGAGAGTATGCGTACAGTCGGGCTACGCCTATGTGACAACACCAACAAACCAAAAAAGGGGGGGAGCGAGAGATAGAAAGGGGTCGTGTTACCAAAGCAGCGTTCAAGGTTGCACCATGACGCATCTAGAGAAAGATAAAACTCACAAAGCGCGCATAAATAGTATAAGTAAAGAGCCGGATACACAGCGAGAAGAATAACAAAGAATTTCTACTTACGTAGCGGGAACGGGACTTTCCTTCATCAGAGTACATTTACATGATTTTGCTGTAACAAACATTTGGAACACATTTTTTATATAGGTATGCAGAAAATTGTGAGAAGAATTGGGAGACGTTTCGAAAATGGAGAGTATGCATGCACTCGGGATAAGCCTATGTTACAACAACAACAACAAAAAAGAGAGAAATGAGAGAGGGAGAGAGAGAGGAAGGGGTCGTATTTACAAAGCAGCGCTTAATGTTGCTCCACGAAGGGGCAACGTACCTGGCATCGCCTGCAAGTGCGTAAGACTGGAAAATCGCAGTTTCAAAAGCAACGGAGAAGGATACACTAAGGTATTCAATGGTTGGGAAAACTAGTTCGGAGGGATCCATACAGCATTAACAAAGAATGTGTTTTGGGTGTGCCCCCCGGGGATGGACAGAATACACCGAGTACACAAAAGAGCATTGCACAAGAGCTAGCAACTGAACAGGAAATAGGTAGGGTTCATGGATAACAAAGGGTTAAACGTTTTTAAGAGGTGGGGGGAACGTGGCTTCCTTTCGAAGGACAAATTGCATTGTCAAGTCGCATTGGGCTAATAAAGCTGCTGTATTGGGGAGTTTTTGCGAATGCTGATGGCAAACTCAAGGGTAGGGTTAATGAAGTATGTGATGAAAATAAAGGCGTCAATTTCAATCGAGGGATCAGCACGTTAGTTTTCCGCAACTTTCATTAATACCAAGCGCCGCTGACCCAAACATATAAATGAGATAAGATTCCCGAACATCGCGGTCGTGGTGAATTTTGAAAGCGGATTCTAAAATTCTCGCTTTAAGATGTTCAAATGCATGACCGGCACCGTTCACATGTCTTGACAGGGACAAATAAGGGCAACTTTTTGCACGAGAGCGGTGAATATTGAATCGTATTGGGAAGGGGGTTTCAGTGTGGCCGATATATTGCTGCCTACAAACAGTGCACTCTAGAAGGTATACCACATTAGCAGAGTCACAGTTGAAGATACCGTTTATATTTACGTAGTAGTCTGAAGCCGTGCTGGTGGCATGCTGTGCAGTGGTCATTTGTGGGCATACTTTACATCGAGGTTTATTACAGAGCATGCAACCAGTAGTTTCCGGTCGGCTAATACGAGAGTTAGTAGCAAAGTCGCCTAAATTCCTATTACGCCGGTAGCCAACGCGTGGTGGTTCGGAGAATATGCTTTTTAAGCGTTCACTTTGAATTGGGATATTGTGATTTCTTTTTAGTACAGTTGACACTCTTGGAGCGGAGGCTGAGTGGGTTAGAACTAAGCTTGTTTGCGGGTTAACGTTTTGGAGCTTTTTTCTTACAGATTTCGTTACGGTCTAATCGGCTCAATCGCACAATAGCCTTGTCGATAACTTGTTCCGGGTATTTTTATTCGGGATGGCGGTCTTGAGTTCTCGACAGTTTAAGTCAAAGTCGGCTTGGTTCGTGCCAATTCTCCTAAAACGGTGCGCTTGGCTGTACTGTATTGTTGTCTTACTGTGTCTGACATGGCAACTTTGGAAGTGCAAATACTGCCGCGCGTCGGTCGATTTTCTGTGCAGTTCAGTTTGAAGCCGACCTTTGAAGTTGTAACGGTGACGTCCAGAAAGTTTACACTGTCTTCCGAATAGGATTGAGCAAGCGAAATAGTAGGATGGGCTAGGTTAAATGCCTCAATGAAGGGTAGGAGCTCCGCGTCACCGTGCTGCCAGATCTTCAATATGTCGTCAATAACGCTTTTAAAATTTCATCTTTGAATAACCATCCTTTTAAACCTGTTTTAATGATACATCCACATCGCCACTGTTTGTAAATCGCCCGTCTGTTCCTTTGCCGTTCTCACTTAGAGTGAGACAGGAAGCTTCAAATTTCGACATTTCCTTTTTAGACATTTACACATCTTCTTTTACTGACGTCTTACCACCCTGGCAGCTTCAACCTGTGTGTTGTGACTTGTCTTTCACGAATATTGATAAAACCAGGGTACTACAAACTGCAATTTTGCAGCACTTCTTTTCCCTCCAGTACAAGTATCAATATGCACAGTTTTATAGTGATGCATCAAAAACTGCAACCATAGTGTCTTGCGCTGCTCATGGACCAAACTTTGATGCATGCAGAACCATGAGCACATACACCACAATTTACTCAGCTGAAGCATATGGCATCTTACTCATTGCACAACACATTCTTGAACACAAAATCTCGAAGTCCATCATATATACAGATTCCTTGAGCGTTGTGCGCGCATTGATATCTTACAAGCCAGGCAAAAACAGAATGGTCCATATGGTTTTCAACGCTATTATGTCTATATATGCCCAAAAACTTGTTCTGGTGTTGTGCTGGGTTCCAGGCCATGCTGGGATTGCTGGCAATGAGGTTTGCGGATCAGAACGCCGCCGTTGCTGCACTAAGGAACACAGTAGATATAACAATACTACCACAGAGTGACCTTAAGCCACTAATTCGACAACACCTTCGTAGGAAATGGCAAGCACAGTGGAATGAACAGACAGATAACAAACTAAACGTAATAAAGCCCCACTTGGGACGATACACAACTGACTCACACAACAGACACACAGAAGTCGCCTGGGTAGGCTGCGGATAGGGCACACCCATGCGACGCACTCGTATCTGCTGACGGGATCTTCTAGACCCCGTGCAGCAGGTGCGGAGAGGACCTATCCGTAGTGCACATACTAATCACATGCAAGGCACTTCACACAACACGACACAAACACTTCAGAGAACTCTACAGACTACATATTCCCCTACATCCGTCGTTTTATCTAGGTGATGATGCCATTGTTTCCGTGAAACGTGTGTTTGAGTTTTTGTCAGAAGTCAAGTTTTTAAACCTCATTTCCTATCATGCATAATGAAATCTGGCCCTATACACCAGTCATGCTCATTGTCGTTTGTGATTTTACTTTTGTTTTTGCTGACGTTTACTTAGTGTTGAAGGTTTCACCCCTCATTAATGACCATTGTTTTGGCGCTCTTTGCCCCAGTTGGCCTTGCCCCATAAACATCCAACCATCATCAATATGTCGTCAATAGGCCCTTTACAGTACAGTGGCTCTACGTTTTGAGTGTCAAGAAAATTTGATTCCAGGTGAGCCATAGAGATATTGGCGTATTTGGGTCCGATTCGAGTTCCCATTGACGTTCCGCTGACTTGCACGTAATGAAATCCATCGAACTCAAAATTGTTAAGTTCAAGAATAAGCCTAAGGATAGTTTGGAGAGTAGAAGAATTGATAGGTTTGTCACGCGATGACTGCTCATACGCAAGCGGCACAGCAGTGATGCCATCTTCATGGGGGATGTTAGAATACAGGACGTAACATCGGGGGTGACTAGTAGGCAGTTATCAGGAATTTCAATTTTTTAGATGTCTCAGAGAAAATCATTGGTATACTTGGTGAAGGAGGGAAAGCTGGTCGGAATGAAAGCAGCTTTATTAGGCTAATGCGACTCAACAATGCGATTTGTCCTTGGGAAGGAGGCGGCGTTCCCCCAACCTCTTAGAAACGTTTAGCCCTTTGTTATCTATGGCACCTACCAATTTCGTGTTCTGTTGCTAGCTCTTGTACAATGGTCTTTTGTGTACTGTGACTCTTCTGTCCATCCGCGGGGTGCACACCCAAAACACATTCTTCGTTCATGCCTGTATGAATCACTCCGAACCAGTCTCCCCAACCACTGAATACCTTATTGTATACTTTTCCCTTGCTTTTGAAACCGCGATTGTCCAGCCTTCTGCCCTTGCAGCCCATGCCAGGTACATTGCTCCATCGTGTAGCAACCTTGACAGCTGCTTTGTAAATACGACCCCTTCCTCACTCTCTCCCTCTCTTCTTTCTTCCTTTCTCTCTTTTTTTCTTGTTGTTGTAAGATAGGCTTAGCTTCACTGCACGCATACTCTTCCTTTTCGAAACCTGTCCCCATCCTACTCACACTTTTCTGCAAATCTATATAAGAAATGTGTTCCAAATTTTTGTGACAGCAAAATCATGTAACTGTACTCTGCTGAAGGAAAGTCCCGTTGCTCTACGTAAGTAAACATTCTTTGTGATTGTTCTTGCTGTGTATCCAATTCTTACTTATACTATATATATATATAAAATATATATTATATATATATATATTTATATAATTTATATATATATATATATAGCAGTTAGTGGACAGTCTCCCCAGAAGGTTGCGTCCCATACAGGGCTTTCTGGAGAAGACAAAGTGTGTGCTCGCACAGCTCGGACCACAGCCCCGCTTTGCTACGCTCGCTCAGACTTTGGCATACATAGGCGAATTGATCGTTTTCAGGCGTTGCGTCAATTAACGTCACCACATTTTTTGTTGAAGGTTTCAGCAGGGATAGCGATCCCCGCAACCCCTGACAGCCTGGAATTTCGAAGACGAAGACACTTGGTCAGCGACGAAAGGGCGCCTAAACCCCACAAGCCCATCACCTGTCCCAGTATGCTCCGGCAACGAGACCCGCCCTTCTTTAGCGGCAACGATGAGCGCGATGCGGAAGGCATGCTTTCGACCTTCGAATGGGTAAGCACTTGTAATAGATGGGAAAACATCCTGAAGCTCAATAACGTCAGATTCTGTCTTAGGCAAGTCGCCGAGATGTGGTTTAACAACAACGGATGTACGATCAGTACTTGGCCAGACTTCAGAACTGCCTTCACGAAAGCTTCCGAGCTTCCGGCAGTTTGCAAGCAATAGGCCGAGCAGCGGCTGCGTGGCCGAGCGCAGCACGCAGGTGAAACATTTACCAGCTACATAGACGGCGTCGACCTCTGCGGGCGTGCAAATCCAGCCATTAGCAAAGCGATCAGATCAAGCACATTCTCAAGGGCATTGAGGACGATGCGTTTGAAATGCTGCTGAGCAAAAATCCGGCGGCTATTAGCGACGTCAACTGGTGTCAGAGCTATATGACGAGCTCCAGAAGCAAAACATTTTCACCCACCAATGCCATTGGCTGAAAGAACTGCAACCTGGGTCACTGTCGTCATTGGCTGCTTCCCTTGATCTCACGCCTGTTTTACCTCACGTCGAGCTGTTCGTGTGAGAATAGCTTTCACGTCAGCTGTCCCTGCTTCCCTGCGCTCCAAAGCCCTCTTGCACGCAGCCTCAGGACGTCCAGCGGGTGATCCAAGAGCTGGAGGCTGGCGTAGTGAAGTACGCCAGCCGCCAGTTTTGGCACTGGCCTCGCCGGTCGCACCGCCTGTTGTGTCGACGATTGGATCCCACATCGCTGCCCCGCTCACCCACGCGTCCGTCGTCACAAGGCCATCGCTTGCACCATTCATGTCGTTTGTATGTCCCGCGGCGCAGCCAGCAGCTCCGTATCTTCGAATGGCACCTTGGACCCCGAATCCATGGCGGACCACCGACAACCGCCCAATCTATTTTGCTTGCCTACTTCCGGGACATGTTCCATGTTTATGTAGCCCTCGATCTTCACCTCCATACTGCCTGTTATATCACAAGTTTTGGAAAAGCTCGTTATGATGAGATTTACAGAATTTGAGCAGAAACTTAAGCTTCTAACTCCACTTCAGTTTGGCTTACGTTAAGGGTGTGGAACAGAATTGACTTTATTGGCACAAAAAGAACCTATCCTGGCAGCAATAAAAAAGGGACAGCTAGTACTTAGCGGTGTTTGTTGATTTTTCAAAGGCATTCGGCCACTTCAACCATAAAACCTTGGTAGAGAAACTTCAGCGCTATGGATTTCGCCTCTCTTGTCGCTTCATACCTTGAACGCCAAATACAAATAGTCACCAAAGATTCTTGCCTTTCTGATCCTTTGCCATAAGCTATTGGTGCACCGCAAGGTAGCGTATAAGGCGCCTTCCTTTGTAATATATTTATAAATGACATTTTAACTATAAGCTCCAACACTAAATTTATTATCTATGCCGATGATACAAGAATATCTGTAATCGGTAAAACAGGAAGTGAGCTTATTCACACAGCGAACCTTACTCTGGACAAATAAATCAATGGCCGTTCAAAAATGGTTTAAAAAGAAACACCGGCAAAACAAAAACAATGTCGTTTCGAAGAAAGAATAAAACGGGTATAGTTGATCAACCCATCCTGTTAAACTCAATGCAAATTGAACTCGAACCTACGTTTAAGGTGCTAGGTGTTGTCTTTCAAGAAAATCTTTCCTAGGACGTGCGCGTAGACACGGTTGCCGCTAAGGTATCCCAGATTATAGGACTCCTTTATCGTCACCGATATATATCAAATCAAATCAAATCAAATCAAATCAGTTTATTTGCATCACAGTGATGCGGGCAGGCTCGGGCAAAAAGCGAACAGGTTTCACTTGAGGAAACCCGAGCACCCCTTGGGTACAAGGCATACATCAAGGGCACATCTCCCACCCTCAGCAATACAGGTGCTTCATGTGACAAGCGGTACATGCACTCCATTGGTAAAACAGATTGGATAAAAAACACTGTCTTTATAAAATAACCCCTATTGCACAACTGCTTAGACACTACTTAGACACTCAAACACGATCGGAGTCAACAAGATATAGAGCATAATATCTAGCAATGCACAACAGCAATATCTATGAAAAACCAAATCGGCATAACAAGTGGCAGTTTGAAAACAGTAAAAGAAATGTTACAGGAAGTGCTCTCGTGTAGCGCGAGCACTAGATCCTTGTAGGCAAAAAACCGTCTGATATGAAATCATTTATTAGCCTGGGTAAGGCATACCTTATCATCATGCCGTCCATGCTCAGTACGGCAAAATGGAAGGTACCAAAAATGTTGCTTTTGAAACGTGTACGTTACAGGGTTTGGTTTAAGGGATAGCATTTGTATGAAACGTTCTTCACAATTAGCAACAGATTTTTTGTAACGTGTCGCCAGGCAAAATTTATATAAGTTAGGAACAGGTACAATTTTAAAACGCGTGAACAACTCCTTGGTGTGGGCAAGGTAGTCAACGTTTGCTATTTGACGCACTGCTTTCTTTGCTATGTGACGCACTGCCGCAAAAGATCATGATGCCGATACATAATACTATATTATCCTCTAGAGTTCATTATTGTCATTCAGTCTGGGGGTAAACTACTCAAGCAAACCTTGAGAAAATTTTGCTGCTACAAAAAAGTTCTTAAAAATTTTAGAAAACGTGCCAGCCACATTTCACACTCAAGAACTGATCATTAAACATGAAGTTTTGCCATTGGCAAAGCTATGTAAATACCGGATTTGTAAAACACTCAAACAGATGTTAAATATTGAGTATGTTTTTTTTACAACCTTGGCCAACTTGCGAATAACTGCGCCTATTTACAGAACTCGACATAGCGAACCGTGGCGAGTTAGACCATAAAGAACTACGTATGGACTACAAATGATTGAAAATAGTCGGCCAAGGTTACTGAATTGGCTTTATAGCCAGAGCATTCACCTTACCACGGTTAGCTTCAAAAAAATACGTGCCATTTTAAACAATCCCTGGGACCATGAGATTTCAGACCATATGCTGTACTCTTAAGTTTCAGTGTTTTGGGGGCATGTTATGTGGATTTTCCCTAGTTTTATTGGTGTATTTCTACTTATTACACCTGGTTTGTCTCGTTTTTTACGTTCGACTGTGCTACGCCATTGGCTGACCTGTACTTTTCTGAATGTATTACTGCTGTGTTGATTGTTTTATCACCAAATAAATGGTTGCTGTATTTATTAAATTGACTGTCTTTTTTTAGCTGAGTAATTCTGACGCAGAGGCGCGATGGCACCTGTGGGAGCATGGAGCTTTGTCAAGTTGTCCCTAAAACAACTTTTTCCTCGCGCTTCCAGTGTCGTATGAACTTTGTATGTAATATGAAGCAAATAAACAAACTTCAAACTTCAAACACGCCACTTTACACCGGTTCCCACGCACCCCCGAGACAGCGGCCATGGCGCGTGCCACCCACTCTCCAACAAATTATTGATGAGCATGCGGCAGACATGCCCAAGCGCGACGTTGTACGCCCTTCTACAAGCCCCTGGGTCTCTCTCGTAGTAATTGTGACGAAAAAAGACGGCTCAGTTCGTTTCTGCGTGGGCTACCGGCGCCTCAACAAGACCACACGAAAAGATGTATATCCGCTTCCTCGCATAGATTGCTGTGAAGGAGCCGAGTTCTTCTCTTGACTGGATGGAAGATCCACCTATTGGCAAGTCCCTACGGCAGAAGCGGATCGTCTCAGAAAACCTTTTGTCACACCTGAAGGGCTGTACGAATTCAACGTCATACCCTTTCGGCTGTGCAATGTGCTTGCGACCTTCGAAACGATGATGGACAACAAACTGCGCAGCCTGAAGTGAAAAACATGCTTGTGTTACTTATATTACCTAGTGATGTTCTCTCTTGAATTTGCGAAGCATCTTAACCGCCTCGAACAAGTGCTGAACTGCCTTGCCACAGCGGGACTGCAGTTAAATTGAAGAAATGCTGGTTTCCAGCTCAAAACCTTACTATTTTATGCCACGTGGTATCAAAAGACTGTGTCATTCTGGACCCAGGAACACTTCTCTCCGTGGCGGAATTTCCCAAAACAACGACAATGAAATAACTTTGCAGCTGTCTCCGACTTTGTTTTTACTTTCGGCGCTTTGTCCGCAATTTCGCCACCATCGTGAAATTGCGGCTTTGACGAAGCTCTTTGGTGGTAACAACGAGATCGGCGATTGGTCACCCACCTGCGACAAAGCCTTCGATATGCTGCGCCACCTTCTTATCTCACCGCCGGTACTACAAAATTTCCATCCAAATGCTCCCACGGAATTTTATACCGATGCCAGCGGTTCGGGCCTGGGCGCAGTATTAGCACAACACAGGAATTCATTCGAGGAGTACGACGTTGCTTACGCCAGCCGCATCCTTACAAAAGCAGAAGTCAATTACTCCGTCACCGAGAAAAAATGTTGAGCGATCGTTCGGACTAGTAGTAAATTTCTCCCGTACCTCTACGGCCACCCATTCGAAGTAGCAACGGAACACCACGCGCTTTCTTTTCTTTCCACGCTAAAGTATCCTTCCGGCCGCCTCGTTCATGCGCTCTGTGGGTGCAAGAACATGACGTACGAGTTATAATCGGTCAGGCCGCAAGAACACAGACGCAGACGCTCTTTCTCGGTCTCCTCTACCGTCCGAAGCCGACTGTTTATCTTGTGTGGAGTGCACTCTGGTCCCCTTGATATCACCGACACGGCTGCTGAACAGCAAAAGCATCTGTAGACCGCTTTCGTTGTGAAATGTTTGTGGCGACCGTTGCCAGCAGCCGCGCCACGCTCCCTTCGTGAACATGAACACCAGAAGATGGACACTTTCCCAGCGGCTATGTCCTAACATAGGATAGTAGTTGGTGGACGGGGGGGGGGGGGCGAGCAGAAGCAAAACTTTATTAACAGTGAAGTCAAACGGGATTGTGGCCGGGGTCTCAGTTCAGGACTCTGTTGGTGCGGACTGCTGTCTCCGCCATTAAAGCGAGCCAAAGCTGCTTCCTCAAGTCTGAGCTGGCAAGCTCACTCTCCCACTGCTCGTGAGTTGTATTAGGGATTGGATAAAAATCTGGGTTTCACTGGCAATCCCAAACCATAAGGCAAAGCCTAGCTGGGCTGCCACAGTGTTTGCACAGCGGGTAGTATAATGTGGGGTAAATGGTGTGTAGCCGCGTGGGGTGTGAAAATAGCTGTCGAAGGGTGACGTGTTCTTTTGTTAGCTGGTCGGCCTGCGGCGGGAACGTGCGTCGTGTGACCATGGAGTGTTTGGTGATGTCGTTGTATGCGATGAGTGAGTGACTGGTCCTCTCATCATCCTCTTGCGGTGCCGGCGTGGAAGTTGTTGGGCGTACGCGTGCGGTGCTGGATTGCCGCGAAGAGAAGAGTGAGCCGCTGTCCAAATATTCTTGACTCTTCTCTTGAGGGGGGAGGGGGGTGAGGGGTTGGTTTATAAATCGTACGGCTACCTTAGAAATGCTTCCAGCAGTGTACGTTCGACACGAAGTTTGTGAGTCCGTAATGATGGTCGTGGCTTGGGTCTGTGTTATGGCTAGTGCGAGCGACACTTCGCAAGGTCAGCAGGATGGTGCTGGGGGCTCACGTTTCCTGGCAGTGGGGGAACGTTTAGCTTGGATCTTATATCCCAGGGTATGTCTACCGCAGTATTTGTTTTCCGTTGGAGACATGAGCCCCACGTTTGAGTGTACTTGGTGTCCTGTGGGAGTAGTACTTAGTCGCGCCTTTGGGCGTTCACGTGCACCTCTGTAAGTTCGCAAAGGTGTTGTGTACGTCTAGCGCCATGAGGCGAGCAGTAGAAGGGCTGTATCTGAAACTGCATCTGACGCTTGTGACTACAATTGGATTTGACGCTTGGGGGTGTTAACCAGCGCCACTCTAACAACACAGGGAGCGCCACTCTGACAATATGTTTACCACGCTCAAGCGTAAGATGCAGTTGTAGTTAATATAAATACCACCAAAACTGTAGGAAAACACTCTCGCACAGATAGACAATCATAAAGAAAAAAAATTCCCCCGCATTTCCCCGAGGGGGAGAATGTGAAAGTGCGAATGCACGGTTGTCGGCCCGCTTGCGGCGCTTGCGCTCGGCCCCCGCAGCCCACCGCCTCGCCGCCTTCTCTTCCATCTCTTCCATCGGGTTTGTAGTATCACGTGTACACCACGCAGTTATCAAGCCGCTATAACGCCGCTGAGTCGCCAACGCACGCCGCTGACGACGTAGTTGGAATGCGTTAAAGATATAAGGCGCGTTACTAACACTGATATCAGCGTCGCGTCCGTGGCTTGGTCGCTAGAGCGTCGCGCTCCGGCCGCAAAGTCCTCGGATCGCGCCGCCGCCGGCGGTGGAAGGTTTGGGGTCGCTTATAAAGTGCATTCGCACTTAAAAAGCCCAGATAGACGAATTGGTAAGGCATTCGAGATCAAACCGAGAAGCGCGGGTTCCGTCCCAACTCTGGACGCTTGTTTCTTTTCTGTTACGTAAATTTTCAATCTTAACTTCCCTCACCATACTAAACAAAAAAGCCTAACCAATCCCCTATGCCTCTTTGGCGTTGTAGGCTGCTGGCCTTTTATTTTTATTTCCTCAACTAAGATGTTGTTTATTTGCTTAACTCAGCGGGTGCTTTGATGTTTGAGTCCTTCCCTGTTGAGGAAAAACTGGTCGGCGCACTTTCCAGGTTAGAGGCGTTTAAATTCAACGGTGGTTGTAACGCAGCGCTTCAACCACCTTGGTACTTTTGTTTTATCATGCAAGTTATTAACGAAGAAAAGTGCGCCATAACCTGTTTACCGGGGCGATTGAAATGTGACTGGAGGCAAAAACGGCGTATCAATTTTTCGCCCTCTCGACAATTTTGTGGTTCAGAAATTTTTATTCCAGGTTTATTGCGGGGGGTTACCCGTCAAAGTATGTGGGCATTTCATGGGAACGATATGAAGTACTTTATCAGAATCTACCAATATACCATCAGTTGGCTCCGTTCGTCAATTTTTGCGTTCAGATCACGCACTTATAACAGTAGGCGTCTAGTCTGTGACAATGAATGACCAGTGAAGATATACAGTACAGGACGTAGCAAGCCAAAGAGGTAAACATTAGCTATTTTTTCTTGCATATGTAGTCTATGATATCTTTTGCACGTAGACTTAGCTATTGCGTCTCCACAGGCGATACAGCGGCGGTGAGCTTTTTTTCAGATGTATGCACGCTACAAGGTTTTTTTTCGACGTGGTCAAATTCCGCAGGCATCCATGTTCTTGAGAGTAGCGTATACAAGCTCTGCTGTTAAAAACTAGAATGTTTGCATGAGACCTCTCACTCCATTTAATGCAGTTGTGCGTCTTGAATGCGATACCACTTCTATGCGGGTGAACAGTCGCGATACAAGTGTCCTCCTCGCTTTGTTGAAAATCTTCGTTACTTGACATGTTTGCGTAGTAATCCTCTCCCGCATGACCCGATAGTGTAGCTTCGCCCTATCTACCTTTATATATGCAGGGTATTTCGTTCTCGGGTTCTTTATGTTCTTAGAAGGGAGGTGCAAATCTGGTTGTATTGTTCCGACTGATAAAAGGGGATAAATCGCGTTTTTTCGTAAAACTATTCCGAAATTCGGGTTTTTCCTGGTTACATATACAGGTGTACTAAGTAAGCCCTCAGTTTATTTTACAGCAGCTATTACGAGCTTCTTAAACCTAGCGTGTTTAAATTGGTATTTGTTTTAATGTTGAAATCCGTGGGGAACTGAGGGCTTCCTAGCAAATATTCGTCAAATTGTGGCGGTTTTTTGGAAATCCATCAGTACTGACGGATTCATAACGGCTAAGTAAGAAAACTTTTATTCAAAAACAGCTGGTCACGAAGTTTTTCACACGTCCTTGTATACGTACATTAACTTCTGCATGCGCCCATTTGAGACCGGTTCGATCGTTGAACGTATCTCAGTTGGGAGGAAGTTTTCTGAACTTCACAGCTTCCATTAGCAATGCAAAACAATGCTGTTGGACCTCTGGGTCCTCCAGCTGCGGCGCGATTCTCAGAAAGCGGAGCGCCACGTCGTGATACGCTGAGGCTTTATGGCATCAGAAGAAGAAGCGGGCGCGAGCCGGCGCAGCCACATGAGCATGCGGCAGCTCGTGAAGCGCAATGAAATGATGATGGTTAGCGTCGTCTGCTGCAAGGGGTGACGAAGATGAAGTCACAACAGCCTCCCCGCCGACAGATGGCACTAAGAGGCTTCCAAAGGGTTAAGTAGGGGTACGGGACGCTTGGCTGTAGTGCCCCAGGAAAAACGTGCACTGCTGGGCCGGACGATGCCATCATGTCCACCAATGAGATCCGTCCCAAACTACACAGTTGTATTGGACGTTGCCTTTCACACTATAGCCCAAGTTTTTCTTCAAGGGCGTCTCTTTTGCTTGGTTGGGCGTAATATCCTTGGTATCATCACTCCCCTGATGCCGAGATCGTTTTCGCCACCACCGGTGCTTATACCATCGGGCATGTTGCTGCACCTTCAAGTCACGCCATGGTATGTTTGCAAGTCAGGTTCCCATTGTGAGGGTTTGAACGACCGAGGGTTTTGTGCTCCTTGTCTGGACCATGTGAATTTTCACTTGAAGCCTCCCTCTGTGCTCGGCATGACGTCTTCTGACTCGTTCTTTCTTTTTGCGTTTGCCTCTCTTGGACTCGGTTCGTAATTCAGACGTTCGCTCACGAAGATTTTCTGCTGGCTGTGGCGCCAACTCGCTGGAGTGCAAGATTATCTTGGACTTGAGCGAAAAGGTGTCCGACTGCTTGTTGCTTTGAAATCGTACAGCTTTTGAGGCTCCAGAAAGCGAGGAAAAAGACTTTTCCGGTGAAGGCGTTCCTTGTTCTGAAACGGAGGATGCAAGAGGGTCGTTGCTTGCCAATTTTCTCGTGTTCGTGGACGCTTCTAGAAAGATCTTATTCTGGTGCATGGATTCTTCAGTAGGGAGCTCTGCTCCAATGAAGAGACCGTCTAGGGAGCCTTTCGGCAGTCGGGCTGTCAGTGGGTAGCTGTTTTTCACTGATTTTAGGTGGTGCTTCAACGCAGCCGTTGGGAGTACAGTACTCGAATTTGTTCTAAAGGGCACCTTTGTGATTTTACACGCGTCTAAGCCGGGTAGTGGATGGTCTGGTTGTGGGGATGTCCACTTGTCTCTCTGCGTGTTGTTTTGCTCGCATTTCGGCAGCAGCACGGAACCGCTGCTCGTCACTCGTCCTTTTTGGGTCTTGACTCCGACAATTTTAAGGTCGCAGAAATGACAAAAAAGTTTAGAGACCACTCTATCTTCAACTGACGATCGAACGAACACAGCACTGGCACACTGAATGATGTCAGCTGCAGCACACGATGGGCCTTCCACAGTCCATCCTAATTTGGTCTCTACAGCCTTGAGCTTTCCATGCACAGGTTTTACGGTACCCGTTACCAGCTTCCAGTAATAGCCCGAGCCAACGAGGACCGCAGTCTGCTTGTCATTCACTCCTTGTACAGAGAGAGGCTTCGTATCCAGGCGCATCTGATTCATAGCCGTTAAACCTCTCTCTCCTGGTAGGGGAATATGTTCGCTGCATATCGTCTCCACTTCCAGCGCTTCGATACTACTCAGGCGTATGTTGTCTGCAGCGAAAAGTATGACTCGCAACTTCTTCATCGTTTTCCGCGTATTTCGGCCTCCGAACACGCCTACGGGTAACGTTTCGTCGCCCAGCGGTTTGCAACCGAGTTTTTCAGAAGCACTGGCCGTAATGAAGCTCCGCTGGCTTCCCCCATCGAACAGAACTCGTTAGCACCCTGACGTTTTCATGCCTCCTATTTTGGCTGTGATCGTCTGCAGCAGCACGGCTGAGCCCGCTTGTTTGGAGACCAAGTTTACAGGGGTAGAGGTAACGTTGCCGTCGTCGTTCTTAGTACTGTCTGAGGCGCACATGGATGTTGCATGCCTCCTCAAGCACTTACCGCATTTAGGCTGGTTTCTGCACTGTTTAGCCATGTGGCCCTTTTTGAGGCAACGGAACCATCGTCCTGTTTTGGCGAGAATCTCCTTTTTCGACGAAAGGCTCAGTTGTTCGGCATTACAGTCTTTGGCAGAGTGCGTTCCAGAGTGGCCAAACAAACACTGCTGTAGCCTGCTCGCTATGCCTTGCAAAGCTGAGGTCATTGCAAAGTCATGCAGAAAGCTGCGTTTTCGTTCATCTTCTGAGGTTCGATGAATTTTCTTTGTGGCGTGTTCATCAAGAGCCTCCCGACACGTGAGCTGATGGTCGAAGAAATCCAAGAGCAGTTAAAGCTCCTGGTCCGGAGACGTCATTCGACCGGAGGAGTCGCCGTGTGGGTTCAAAGAAGCACCATCTGGGGAAAATGGCGTATTGCGCCCCTCATGGAACCGCAGGACCATGTCTATCGGTAGCACCCTTAAAAGGATTTCACGCAGCATGGTGCAGTAGGTCGTGGAGCTCGTGCCAAGCCCTTGAGGCTTCGGATAGGAACCTGGACCCAATCGTAAAGGTGCCTCAGTTGTCGGACGTCGGATGACGACGACACCGGCTTCAGGTCCAGGAGGCCTCGCAGATGATCTTGCACAATGATGCGGTCATCTCCAAAGCGCTTCTTCAATATCTCGATGGCGTCCTTGTAGCACTCTTCGTCGCTTGCAGTCCAGATATGGCCGATGCAGCTGCTCCAGTCACGAGGCTGCTCAAGTAGTTGAACTTGTTCGCCGTGCTGAGCTCGTCGTTGTTGTGGATGGCCGCCGAAAACTGCGCCCAGAATGGGTGCGACGATCTGCGGTTCCCGTCAAATTTGAGGAGCTCTAGCTGCGGAAGCTTGCATTTGCCACTCGGTGATGGGTGGACGGTCGTCGGGCGTGGCGTTGAGGACCGGCATTCTGGCAGCTTGAGACGAAGATTCGCAGTCGTGTTGACAACCTTGTCGCGGTATTGTCCAGCATCTAACGTCTCGCTGTGCACTAGATCATCTGCCGTCTCATCAAAGATCGCCTCGTCCAACTTCTCTATCTGGCCATAAAATGCACCGATTCGCCCGAGCAGCACACTCACCGCTCCTGCCGTCGCCTCTCTATTTCTCCTTAGGTGATTTTCCCCTTCCGCTAGAAAGCCATCCAGTTGCGCCCGTAGGCTGCGTCGTCGTCGAACCTGTCGTTCCATTCGGTCGTATGCAGCTGTGAACTCGCCAAGATCGCAGGCGCCGCGTCTTTTTCTGGGCTTTCGCGGCTCCCTGCGTCGATGGGCTTGGCATCGTCTAGAAGTCCCGGGTTTTGGCACCATGTGTTTAACCTCTGGGTCCTCCAGCTGCGGCGCGATGCTCAGAAAGCGGAGCGACACGTCGTGATACGATGAGGCTTTAATGGCATCAGTAGAAGAAGCGGGCGCGAGCCGGCGCAGCCGCATGAGCATGCGGCAGCTCAGAAGCGTAATGAAATGATGATGGTTAATGTCGTCTGCTGCAAGGGGTGACAAAGATGAAGTCACAACAAATGCTATTGCAGAATTTCAGGGCCTGAAGTAGCGAGAACTACGCAAGTCATGCCAGCACTCAATGAGTTAGAAAGCTGTGTTTAAGCGTCTTGTTTCGAGCTAGTATTTGTTGAGAAGGGTGAAACGTCAGCCTGCAATTGTGCAGGCGGGTACTTTGTAAAGGTTCATACGGGGAGAAGTTGGGTTGAACCAGAATCTCTATAACTTGTTTGGGGTGTAAATACAGGGTAAAATGGGTTTTTTCTAGAAACCGAACAACCCTATCTATATGGGTAACCACAACTGCTCGTTGCAGTCGGCGTGTAATGGAAAGTTGGCTACGGTGACAAATTTTGATGGCTGTATGTTCGTTGTTTTGATGCGCTATTCCGCTTCCTTAGTGGAGCGGACTATGCAACACATTTTTAAACTTTTTTTCAAAATCACCAACGCTTTCACAGTCGAAGTGCTAGGTGACGACAAAGTGGGCGAAGGGTCAGCTAGGTGGCGACAAATTGGGCGAACTCTCAAATAGCGTGAAAACTTCTTCAAAACCTTTTCTTTCTCGGTCACGGGCGTTTTTGAGCGCCTGAAATATGACCCTCAAGTGGTGACATGGGGTATTAGAGCACTCATATTGGCGCAATCAACGCACTCAGTAAGTATTCTGAGGTAAATTGCAACAAAAGCTAGAAGACGTATCTATTGCCAGGAGCGAATCACGCAGTGGCTTTCAGTTGTGGTGATCGGTTCGGCTGGCATTCGGTTGGAAGGTAGCATTTGATCTGACCAGCGAAACCTACGCTTAGATATAGAAGAAGTTGAGAAAAGTCTTGATTTTATGAGCAAAGGCTTTGATGAGGCAAATTGACGTTTGTCAGCGGTGCAAAATGAAGACGGTGTCCTAAAGAAAAGAAAATGAAGCCCTCCGGCACAAGGTTTACACGCTCGAGAACGAGCTGATCACAATTCAACGCAATTTGTTGAAAAATGAACAATATTCCCGAAATAAGAATATCGAAATCAAAGGTGTTCAACAGGAACCGAGCGAAAACCTTGTTGCTGTTGTGCAAAAGATCGGTAAACCAGCTGGTGAAACCGTGTCGCCAAATCCCATAGACGTCTGTCACAGAGTTCCAAACAAGAACCCCGGCAATGCAAACATTGTCGTTCAATTCCAACGCCTGTGAAAAGCGAGACACGTTTCTGGAAAAGGCACGTAATGAGCGTCTAACAAATGAAAGCCCTCAACTAGGATCGGATGAGCCTTTATACAAAAAATAACTCCTGTGCCCTGGAATGAAACGGTTGCTTGGAATATCGAATGCGCGCAAACGCGAAAACGGGTGGTAATTTGTGTGGGTAAAAAACGGCAGTTTTTTGGCCCGCAAAGCCGAAACGTCGCCAATACTTGCCATAATCACCAAAAGCGATATCAACAAGATGCGCACATCGCTGCACATAGAGCCCAGAGGTCACCCGTTCTTCCTCGCGCCAGTGAGAGCGATATCCAAAATAACGGTGCACATAACCCCGCGTAGGTTCATCTGTCCATAAACAGAAAACACTCAATTGCTTTCTCATGAGCAGCGATTATATTTTGACAGAAAACATTGTTTCAGCCGCAGGAGGCATCAATCCAATGAAATGCGTTCAGCTTTTTTATCTAAACGCCCAATCCATCAGAACAAAACACGTTGATGTCTCAGCCCTATTTGAGGCATGCTACGTAGAATTTCATGTTGTTGTGTTCACCGAGCCTTGGTATACCGATGACTCGGACCATTACATACTGCCCAACTACAGCAATTTTTATATGAATCGCACAGGCAACCGCGGAGGCGCCGTATCGATTCAAACAACATTTACCGGCTTTGAAATAGTCTCTGAATAGAGCCAAGTCACAGATAATTATGAAATCCTACGCATACACGACGGCAAAGAACTATTTGCTGTTATCTACCGCCCGCCAACTGCATGTATTGCTGCTTTTTTGCGCTTCATTGATTGCTTGTTTCGTATGCAAAAGACACGGGTTGCCTGCTAGTTTTTGGGAGAGACTTTAATATCGATGTATCGATACATTACGGTACAAAGGCTGATTTCTTGAAATCTTTGAGTGCAATGGGTTCTGCAGCGTCATCACACTACCAACACGCGTCACCAGCTCAAGGTGTTCACTTCTTGACATGTTCATCACAAATTCGTCAAGGGATCGTAACATATCTGGGGTCCTGAGCTCCGGCATAAGTGACCAGATGCCAATATTCCTTTTTGTCGATAAGCATGGTGCTAGCCAAGCTGCGTGGCCTAACAAAGGCTCATACCACGTAATATCACCGAACACACGTAACACCGTCAGAAACATTATTGACCGAGTAAACTGGGCTTAGATCTTCGCCATACAGGAAGCAAATTTATCTTACGATGCTTTTGTGGACCATTTCAAGGCAGTGTATATCGGATCTTTCCCACTGAGAGAATATAAACAAACAAAAAAGTGCGAAAACCATGGATCAGTTTGCACATTGTAACACAAACTGAAATAAAGAACAAATTTTACCACGCATTTATCCAATCCCGAGAGGCGCCAGCATAGACTGAATTTATTTTTTTAAAATAAACTTAACAAGCACATAGAAAAGGCAAATAAAGATTACTATTATCGGATATTTGACAGCGGCTGCCTCCACAGAGGTAATGTCGTGTGCAAAAAATTAAACGAGATAATCAACCGGAAACCCCGTGATTCTTGTCTGGAAGATATTGTAGTTGATGGTGAAATCATAACTGGAGTATAGTTATTGGACAAGTTTAACCACTATATTACCGGACATGGTGGCCACGTTGATGTAAAGAACACAGAAAGTTTGCTGAATATTCCTGAAACTGAAACTACAATATTTTTATGGCCAACAATTATTTCAGAAGTTGTCGCTTTCCAGAGTCTTAAAAATAGTCCATTGAAAGACGCTGATTCCCTTGAAATCAGACCCTTAAAAAATTGGTGCCTTTCCACTCTGTGAAAAAGCATGACCTGCAAAGCTAGACGCAGTCGACGGAGCGCACGAAACAAAACAGGTTTGTCGTTGTTTGCTATGGAGCATATTTCCTAGCCGATTAGCTGTACGACCCTCTGACGGATCCAAGCTTTGTTCTTGCAGACAAACATGGTACTGCCTGTGTCCCTCCCGCGTCGTAAGCATCATACTGTTCGTGCAAGGTCAGGTACAGACTGCTGCCGCAACTGTCGCAATCACCTAAAGAATGACGTTATTTCACGTCTCAGCTAACCGAACTGCGTTTCAGGGCATTTTTTTTACGTTCATAGATCACGATATGGGTTTCGCGTCGGAAATCTGAACTTAGCCTAACACACAAACCCAATCCGCTCTAACACTACGAACTCCGGACAGGTCTCATTGGGCCTATTAAGGACCGCGTTTAAATCTCGTACTAGCACAACAGACATACCATCCATCAGTACGGGCATGAAACCTACACGTCCGCGTGCACGCCTCCCCTCCTGGCAAACACTATTTTTCACTACAAAACTGAGCGCGCATAACGAAGGAACCGGTCGTGTACGCCTGCTTAGAAGTGACATACGCCACGACGGCGGGTGTCGGTCGTTTTAGGGGGCAGCCCTTTGGCAGCCATTACCTGGGCTTCGCGGGAACGGCGTCTGTTTATGTCAGCGTAACCTAGCGAGCTAATGCAGCAGCCACGAAAGAAAGAAAAGGGAGAGGAGGGTCTAGCGAAGGGTGAAGTGGAGTACGACACCTGCGGCTACGGCGTCACCTCTCTCACTGGCTTTCCCTCACACATATCTCATGTGTCGCCACCAAGGAGCTCCCTCCCCCTGACAGTTTACCCAGACGCTGTTCCATTCTCCGTTAATCCAACCATGTTACATTTGCGCGGGAGATTCAAACACGATATGCAAAAACATGCTTGCTGCTTCATTGCGTGGGGCTAATCCGAACCACGTGACATTTGCGCAAGAGGTTCACACACGATTTTCAACATGCTGGCCGCCGCCGGCGGCGCACTGCGAGGTAGCAGCGGAGTAGCACATGCCACCGTACGTTCACTGTTCACGCGAACACTTCTTGAGACGCAGCAGAAATGCGCCGTGACCGAGAAGACTGCAGCTCGCGCTGCGCACAAATTTCATATTAGGAACTGCAGCAATGGTCAGTGCATTTTTTACGCTCATCCTGGCTTCTGTTTATTTTTCGCAATCATCTGATAACCGCACTGCCACCGTTAGCTGCTGACTGCGCACCTTGCCAAAAGGGCATCGGTGGAGGCGTGGGGGAAAATAGTTGTGAAACAGGTGTCAGCGGTGGTGAGGAGGAGCCCCGGAGCGGCGCGGAGTTAATCGATGACACCGGAATGAAAACTTGGAGGGGGGGTGAAGGGGGGGGTGAGACATATATTGCTTTGCAGTAATATGTGCTTGACATCATAGTCCCCGGCCGTAATAACGCGTATTTTTAACCTCGCTTTGCAAACTGGTACTTTCCCAGAATAATGCAATTGTCTAGAGTAACGGTTACTTTCAGCGGGGTGATAAAAACAAAATAGGCAACTACAGACCAATATCTATATTACCAGTATTTTCTAACAGTTTGAAAAAGATAGTAAGTGTTAGAATCAATAGCTTTACATAAAAGTACAACCTGATCACAGACTGTCTGTACGGTATTAGGGCAAACCGCACCACGGAATCCGCCTTGTTAGCCCAGAAGGAAGCAATTTTGCAAAACAGAAAATGTGCTAATGACGTTAGGCATATACATAGATTTCAGCAAAGCCTTTGATAGCGTTAATAATGAGTTCTTACTTGCTATACGGGGACGATACGGTGTTTGGGGGGATTCCCATAGAACTTGTGCGGTCATACCTAAGCTCTCGAAATCAGTATGTAGAAATTAATGAATGTAAATGTCGCATTCGTCATATAACTGATGGGGTGCCGCAAGGTGGTATTCTTGGACCGGTGCTTTGTTGTTTTATATAAACGACATTGACATTATAAACACCATTAATAGGTTCATTATCTACACTGATGACTGCACTGTACAGGTCCATGAAAAGGATTTGTCAGAAATTTCGCCCAGTGCAAATCGCATTTGTTATCAGCTTCAAAGTTGGTCCGTACTAAACGGCCAATCACTGAATGAATCAAAAGCTATTTGCATTATTTTTCGTTCTAGATCTACCTCTTTAGATTTACCGAAAAGCTTTACTTGGGGACCCTATACAATAGATATCAAAAACTCTTTCAAGACAGTTGGTGGTATATTCTCGGACAATATGAGTTGGAATGACCATGTTAATTCTATCTGCTCAAAAGCACGCAAGGTTGGCGGTGTCATTAGCAGACATCGCCATGACCTCCCAAGTAACATCACGCAACTTTTGTACAACTCCATCTTACAGTACCACCTCAATTATTGCGCATTACTCCTTAAAAAACTAGTATTATACAAAAAAGGCCGTGCGGGCTATAGATAAAGTCTCGTACTTCGAGCACACTCAGCCACTTTTTCAAAAGCATAAATTGCTCTGTTCTGGTGATATATACAAATATCAGCTACTGCGCAGCTACATCAAAGCATGGCTAGAAAAACAAAGTTCTTTTTCTTTAACTGAAGCTGCCGTGAGAATGACTCATAGATTTTATTCTTATCGATACCGGTCCCCATGGCAAGTTTCATTTTCACTTACTGACTACGGGTGCCAACGAATAAAGAGCACTTTGCCTATTGTACTTAAGTTCGACCGGGAACAAATCGACATTTTGTTGTTAAACAGACAAGACATTTTAAATCTATTTTTAAATGATAAAAGGTAATTTCACTTGTGCGAACACGTTGTGTTTTTTTTTTCTGCCGTTATAAAACTCGGAATGCTTGTATGGTGAATGTACGCGATCGTAATTCTTTTTTTGTACTCGGTTTGTGTGTTGCAGTTCACGTATAAGTATATTTTAGTACTGTACACTGTATGTACTCCTTTCGTGCATGCCAAAATGATTTTATTGCACCATTTGTATTGCTCTGCCATAAAAAAGTGTATTTTTCAGAGCGTTTTTTACATACACCTTCTTACGCACACGCCGTTCATTGCTCGACGGGGGCAAGGGTCCTGTCAAGCTGATCCTTGCAGCTTTTTTCCTTGCCCCTTTGATGTACCTTTTTTTTTCACGCCGATGTAACTCGAAGTGAAATAAACCTTGATTTGATTTGGTTTAATAACTATACCGATAACAACTCTAAGTATAGAAGAAAATATTTTCTTGGTAGTGCTCCATGGTCCTTTAACCTCAGGTGTAATGGCGTTGCCTGGCACGTTTCTCCACTGCTGAGTTTACGCTGGCTATATAGATAGATAAATACATTACGCTAAGGGACGCGTGCTGAACACGTGGATTAGGATATATTTCTCGGCTTCCAGGCGCTACCGCGCTCGACAGCTGCGAGTTACTATTCCGAAGGTTACTGTGGGGACTGGACGCCCTTTTTTAGAATTAGAACCGTTCAGATATTTGGATCACGAGTCCATATTGTCGCATAGAAAATGACGAAGCGAGATTCTTTAACGAATAGTATTCATTACATCGAAAGGGACGGCATTTTATTATTACACACACCGGGACGATAGCTTCTTGAACAGAGCGTTCTATAGAAGGCTCTGGCCTCGAAGGCGTGGGAGCGCCGCCTGGGGAACACTCGAAAAACTGTCATCTATTTTGCATAGTTTCCTAGAAGCGACGCTGGCTGGCGGACATTAAAGCACGTAGGAAGGCTACGGAGCGGGAAAGGGTAAGAGAGAGCAATGGGAGTGTAACTGTTTGGCGATTTTTTGCTCACATGTTAGGCAAGGATTATACAGGCGGCGTTGCCTTATTCGGCGCCTACTGCGTCCCACACTGCGTCATATTTTACGAGGACACAATGCTCCGACAAAAAAGTTGGCATGCGTTTGCTTTGCGATATGCGTTTTCTTACGTTGTTGGAAGTTTCAGTACCACTTGGCTCTATCGCTTTCAATTTTTAGGGGCGGGTTTCCGCACGAACGATAGCAGCGGTATGCGTTTGCTTTGGCGATAAGCTTCGTTTAGATTGTAGCATTTCAAACATTGCATTTTCCTACGCGCGCAAGGGAGTCATAAAATCCCAGATCCCAACCCCACGAGCTTCGCGTCGAGCATGCTCACAAAGAGATGAGGTAAAATCGAGACTTCGATGGATCCCTGTCTGGTTGGCAATGATCACTTCATGTACCTCATCTTCGAACATTAAAACATCAGGCGGCACACTCTCCACAGTGACTGCGTTTGCATGACCTCATCTTCTTCCACACCGTGCTCCTGTGCTCTGATGTTTCTTCTTAATGCTGGCCCACTAAATTCATGCATTCCACTGATTTCCCCAGGCTTTTTGCTCATCCTTTTAAATGCAGAGCATTTCTTTACCTCCCACTGTCACCCGTCGTCCCTCGGCGTTGTCCGCTCTCAAGAACAGGTGCGGGCGCGCATGCGCGTGCGCTGGCGCTAAAAGAGGCGTTGCAGCAGCAGGTGCTACCTCCTCTCACTCTACTGCGCGCGCTAAGGCAGCGGCGAAGCGTCAGCGTCGAGCGGCCGATCCCGAGCGTCGAGAACGAGAGGCCGCCGCCAGTCGTCAGCGTCGAGCTGCGGATCCATCGAATCGAGAGCGAGACACGGCTTCGATACGTCGGCGGTGAGCGGCGGACCCCGCGTTACGAGAACGAGATGCCGCGGTCGGCCTTGTTGACGTAGTCCACGACGTACGCCGCGCCCCGCGTAGTGGTCGAGGATGATCTGCAGGTCCATGTTGGAGTCGAGAACCATTCCGATCCACAGGTTGAACGCGTTCACGCGCTTCTCGGCGGGGGTCCTCGCGTGAAGCACGCACGGACGCGACGCGCCAGCCCGCATAATCTCGAAGTACTCCACCCCGGACCGCACGTCATAGGCGCGCAGAAACTCATCCAAGCTCGCAAAAATCCCCGTGCTCCAACGCCTCGTGCATTTCGTCGTACTTGGCCTTCAAGCACCGTCGACGCACCCGTACGACAACAACAACTACAACTACCACCGCAACTACCACAACCGCACACATGACCACCCCCAATGATCTGCATTTACTCGTGTTTCCCCCGCGCGGGGGCATGCGACGGGGGCACTTTTTTAGGACGGCGGACTTTTGCTATGAAGGTTGATGGCAGCATCTGGCGCCAATGTCAAACTCTCAAATGGCTCAAGCACGGAGCCCCGTTTATAAAGCTTCACTGCTTCGCCGGCGTCACCTGTGGTGAAAAACACATCGGGTCAATCGAAGTCTTCTTTCCTTCTTCACGAACACAAAATGCAGGACGTGAGGAGTGTGCCTTCTGACAGCGATTATGAACACGTTATCATGGGTTTTATAACCTCACGTTCTCGCTAAGCTGGCTCGTCGTTGTGAATGTGCGCAAATATCTGTTCGGGTGCCTCAGCATGGCCGTTTTCTATTTGGAGCAGCATTCTAATTTTCTTCGTAAAATTGTCCTTCGACGTAAACTGTGCATATCGGAAATAAACACGTTTAAGCCGCATCGCACATTTGTTTCAATAATTAGACAAGCAGTTACCAGGGGTGAGTATGTTTACGTGAGTCACTTTATACCTCGCACCGCATCAGACACCCTCCATGATGTGTGTTTTCTTTTTGCTGCTCATTTTCTTATAATAACTACGGATCGGTATTTTTACTGCGAAGATATTGGCGTCGCTTTATTTGGAAATGGTCTTTTTGTAATGTCAAATAGGTGCTTTACGTGGGCGATTTGTCAAACACCTTTTATTAAATCAATGTTATGTTTCCTTTGTTCTAAAATGAACATGTCGTTCTGAAATATGCAATAAATGAGGTTTAAAATCACCTCACCTACACGTTCTCGCAGGACATGGGATGCCACAGCCTGAATCACGAACCTATTGGTCGGCAGCAGCGGGCGTCTGCCCTGGCCCAAAATATAATATAACTGTCGGCAATAGAAGAGTGGTAAGTGCAACAACATTTAGGAGCGTAGGCTGAACTGAGGGAGTGAACCAACTTTACGAATCAGCAATCGAGATACTAAGGTGCTCTCCTGTTGGTACATGTCTTGGCCAGTGTACCATGATGCTTAATGGCGATGTAGACCCTCTCCTCTATGATACGATGGACGGCTAGGGCCAAGCTGATATGTAGCTCCACCCACTACTGAGACGTAATGTTAAGGAGCGGGGTGAACTTGCTGTGTGGAGGCATGACACTGCTGATAAGTAGCCATGTATAGTGTGGGAAAGAAGGCTTGCAGACGGGTGTTGGGGAGGTATGTGTTCGTATTTAGTTTCTGGGGTTAGTAGCTTCGTGTCGGGAGGATTGGGAGTGTCGGGTGCAAATTTTTGGGCGAATAAGCTGTAGTGGGCGCGACTGTCTGCAGAGGTGAGGAAGGACCGAAACTATCGGTGGAGATGGGGGAAAATGAGCTTTGGCACATTGGGGGTTCAACTGTCCCCGCAGGAATAAGTGGCCGGGGTTCCACACGACGTCGGACAGGGTTTGTTTTGGGTACTCGTCAGAGAGATTTGTGTGCTTGAGTGGACATGTGGCCAATGAGGGAAATATGGCAGGCTGTTTGAGAGTACCTGATTATTGGGATGCACTCTTCATCGTCTACGGCTGCTTCATCGGCCATCTCGGAGTTTGTAGTCAAGGTGGTGGAAGCAGGGACATTTCGGTCGTTGTCAGTCACTTTGGCAACGTATGCGTGGTGTGATTGCTGGGAAGCGTCGGTGCATGTCGCGGTGTCTTTGTGGCCGTACGTTGCCTGCTTCAACTTATCTGTTGCGTGCTGGTCTGCGAGCGGCACGTAATGCGGGGTGCATTTTCATGCGGAATGGCACTATTGCGATTTTTTGCCAAATGAGTGTAATCATGGTTGTTTGATGCAGTTCGGGGCCATGGTTGTTTGATGCAGTTCGGGGCTTGAACTTGATATCAGACTGATGTGAGGAGTTGTCGTCCGGTGATTGTGGAGGAGTTACCGTCATTGCCCGGAACTTGAGTTGTGCGATGCGCTGAATAGGTTCGGGCAACTTCCTGTTAACGCGTGGCTGTAAAAGCGTATTCGTCGGTGGGGTAGGTGCTAAGCCAGGAGACATTTCATAGGTTTAACAAATCAGGATGCCTATTTTGTTGAATTGGGTAAGATTTAGGAGTGAGTATAGCAGTTGGAGGAAATAGGTAACTTCGTTTACCTGAAGTAATTAGTTCAATGTGGATGGTATCCATCGCCTTAAGGCCGGCACGTCTATGAGCTACTCGGTGTAATAGATGGGTAGATTATGCCATGCTACGTTCTAGAGGAATGATGGAGAGTAGGACGCTTACCTGAGGAGACAAAACACATAGCGAAAGATCTTTATACCATAGTGTTGCGTTCCGTATTTTCTGAGTAGTGTATTGTATTAGCACCGTTGGATCTCAGTCAGAGACAGACACAGCGCGGATTAAAAGTGGCTGCGGATTAAAAAATGCACTGGGTTTTACGTTTTAATAGTTGGAGACAACATAATGTGGAAACAGATGGAAAGGCCGCAACATTTGATAGATGAAACAAGGGAGTGTCTCTGCCAGGGCCTTCATGTTGATACGCCTTCGGTAGAGTAAGCCACCGGTAACACTAAGAGAAGCTCAAACGTAGGCCTTATTTGAAAGATGGCACGGGAAACAACGTACATATTCTGGAAGTATTGCCTTCTGTGCTGCAATATCTTAAAAATAAAGGTCCATCTATTGGTTGGGTGGGCGTCACGTCCTATAAGAAAAAACCGTTACGCGACAGCGCGCAGCTTTTACTGCAGTACAGTAACTTGACATCACGAACTAACTCTGCAAGTGTTGAGACTACAACGCAGCGGACAGCACTTCAGCTGACAAGGAAAGGGCATTTTTCTTGCAGGGAGTGTATCGCGCACGCTCCTCGTTTTCATCAAGTATCTTTGCGACTTGTTGCGACACTGTAAAATGAAGTTTCACGCAACCGAAAAAAAAACATTTACGAATGCGGCTACGCACATAGTCCTTTTTCCGACGCCTTTGCACAAAGAAAGTTTTATTTCCCACTACACAGCCAAAACAAATTACTTACCCCTCTGCTGAAAAGACACCGATGAGTGAGCGCAAGGCTTTCTAAAATAAACTCCAACACAAAATTAACCAGCCCAAAAGTGAGCACCTGTTTCTTATCGCTGCCGTTTACTGCACTGCTATTGTTCACTGTAATATTTTACTGGTAGGGGCAATCCATGGCTTTCCCTATCATTCAACCATAGGGGACATTAGAAGGAAATCTGCATTTTCTGTTTAATTTTGCCCGCCCATCCACCCCTCCCCAAATCCCAAATGCTTTAATAGTGCCGGAATGGCTCATTCGGATAGACGTCATCTTCTTAACGCGATGGTTCCACGTTCTATTCTGCCACAAGAAGTGTTTTAATTTTTTTTCCAATTCACCAATCATCACCATCATCGCCCAGAAAAGTTGCCTTTCCTACGGTGGCTTTTCGGGGGCTAATGATAGCAGGTGGAGGCTGAAGGCACGGCTTTAAAAATTCGCATGGCTTCCCTAACACTTCTCCAGTCGCCTCTGGGTCACACCCCTGCTGCTGCTTCATACCTTGGGATTCAATCGAAGCGGAGCACATTGATGTGATTGTTGTTTGTGAACTCTATACTCGTGGATTAACGATGCCCGGAGTGCCGTATTTCTGTTTCCTTAACAATCTGTTTTCTAAACACAGTTAACCCTGGTTGTGTGGATCTCAGACCTAAGCGCATATGTGACGTATTTGACGTAAAAGGTGAACACAAAGACTTCACCTTGCTCGTAATAATCATTTTCGGGGCACCTTCTGTACCTCTTCACTTTACAAGATAACTGATCAGAGTAGCCATATTAACCCATTGTTCAACTTGCTTCTAGAATCCATTAAAATAAATGTGAGGGTATCAGTTGCGTATTTTTCTAGAGTAAAGTTGCCAGTTTTACAATATTGCGGTATCTTGTTGCCTTACCTGTGTCAGAAACCCACGTTTTACGTTTGTGACACTGCTTAATCGCGCAATATTGGTTATGTACCCTATTAGGAGCACGTCACCACGTTCCGGGTACTGGGAATTGCTTACATGCAGCCGTCGCGGTCAAGGATCAACTCCTATTCTACCTGCCACAAACGAAGTTTTAACTACAAAAACGTTAGTCGTTTCAACTGTCCACGTTTCAGGCTTCCTGGGATATTATTATATCTCAAAAATTCCATTCTAAAACAACAGTTACTATCTTCAGCACCTTACATGTCAGCACGCATTGATCATCACTACAAATTAACGTCCTATCCTGATATACAAACATTTCCATGATTCGTTTATCCCCAGCACTTGCGTTAGTTGGAACCTCCTTCCTACGTCTGTTAATACGATAACAGACGAGACTGTTATCATCGGCTGTAAGCTACCTGTTCTGGGGCTTGCTTACGTTTCTGTTGTTGTTTTTATTTTGTGTTTGGGCTGCTGCTTTTCTTTTTCTCTTACACAGGGTGTAACCCACTCCCCTCTTTAACGTCCCGGGGCCCTAGAATGAATCAATGATTTAATAAGTGTAGGAAAAAAAGCTAAATAAATAAATAAATAAATAAAAGTAAATGAATAAATAAATAGGTAAATAAATATATGTATGAAGAGATAAATAGAAAGATAAATAAATAAATAAAACCAATATAGAAAATAAATAAATAAATTGATTTGCTTCCTGAAAAAAAATACTTTTTAGTTCTCAGGAAGAGAAACGTTTCGCACTACAAAATCTCTCCGCCTTTATTTTTGACGCTGCCATATTAACAGGAAAGTTTGGTCTTCTACTTCCAAGGACCTTCACATTCTCTGCACGCACTGGTCAGCTCTTTCGCTTGTGCTGTACGGCAATACTGCTTGATGAAGTTAAAGGGTACCACTGCCAGCAGAGGCAAATAAATGTGCTCAGATCCGTCGCAACGTTAAGAAGACTTCGGGCACTATGGGAAAGACAACAGTGTCTGCACAACTTCTAGCATGCATGAGCATTCAACGAGTTGGTCAAAATCAAACGCCAGCTTGAAGAGCATGCAGCGCTATACGATCTAATAACGTATATACGTAATGGTAATGCGCCCATTGTAAGAACGTTAGTTCCTTGAGACGCCGACCAGCAGGAGTGACAAAGTGGCTTTTCTGTAAAACCGGACATGACAAATGTGAATTCCATGGCGTGGTGGGCCTTGTGAAGTATCAAGCTACTATGAATAATGTGTGTTGACCTTCCAGTGAAGCCACACAAAGTGCTAAACAGTTCGTGGATACGTATCCTGGAAAAGTGAACAATTTCGCCATGCTGTATCTTAACGATTGCCAACTGGCCACATTTTGAGAGAAAACAAAGTGAAAAGTAGAAGTGTTATGCCGGTACACGGCATCCCGTCTTCTCAGCGAAATTGTGAAATCAACCAAAAGCGTATCCAAGCATACAGCATACAGGCCTACGTGTAAAATTTTTTTATGTGTGAACAATATTGCTCCGCGCTAATAAATTTGCGAAAAATGTTTTCAGAAATATAAGTACAACGAAATCATTTTTTTTGTATTCACCAGGAAGATTTGCAAATATATCTGGGCGAGAAATTACGAATTAGAAAAATTTCTGCTTTTTTAACAGGTCCCCGAAACTGCCACACCATGCACTGTGGGAAGTTGCTCTGCCCGATAACGTCCTAAATATTTTTTGACTAAACCAACAATGGTGTTTCTCTCTTAAGTAAAGCAATATTCATGACAATGATGTGTTCTGCACAATATTACAGTTTCATCTCAAACAACGAATTGTTGTGCCCTTACTTCTGTTGTCTTTATCTCAACACACTTTTCAGTTGTTTGTATCCGTTCCCTGTCGTGTACTCCGTGTCAGCCCTTGCCCTGGAGCACTTCATATTATCGGCGTTGTGGAGGACCTTTTCAGTGTTATCTTGTGACTTCTCCCCTACTTGCTGCACGATACGTCAAGCTGAATAACACCTCCTCATGTGCCATCAAACGGCACCTCTGCGATATTTTTTGCCTAAGGTCGGAGTTCTACATTGTGTAAACTGGCATCTTTCATATGTATATGTCCTTTCAGCCCTGACTAGTGCATCGTTTAACAGTACTACCTGTTACCCCGAAGATTGGACCACTCGTTTTCTGCTGAACTGTCTCTCTAACTCGCGTACAAGCGTTCATAATTTACTTTCGCGATACGCCATGCCAGTATTTGGCTCTCTTTGTGTGTGGTTATTTCATTTTTTTTAATATTTTCTCTGGGATATGGCGCGTATCTTTATGTTATTGACGTGATTATGTTGATGTGAAAATTATTTTTTCACCTCCTGCCCTTATTGGTTTGCGGGATTGCATGCTTACAAATTAGCTTTCATTAGAACGGGAGTAGATTACATACAGTGGGGTATGTATCCAGGAACGTTTTTTTAGATGCGAAGCATCTCATGCTCGGGGCTGTGTCCCTCCCCCCCTTGTCGTTGTTGTACGCCGTCCACACACCCACTGTGCATGCCTGGCCAGGCACCGCTGATGGTGATTGTGGCAGGATGCCCCTAGGGATTGGCCAACCATAGAATTCATCACGAGATAGCTTCGCGTTCAACCACCGTCGTCATCTTCCCGTTAGGGAACCCTGAGTTGCATGCGAGGTATTCCTCCTCTCCTCTCCGACACTCCTCTCTTCTCCGGAATTCCTCCTCTCCTCTCCAAAGCTCCTTTCCTTTCCGGGATTGCGCAACACATGGCAACACCTGCGGCTCCACGCGCGATAATGCAAAGCAGCTTAGGGTTAGAGACGCGACCGTAGCCGCTGCATACTCCGCTGGGGGCGCCACTGTAGCCCCTCGCTGTAAATGAAGCCTGCACGGGCTCCGCTCCCGCCATTTTCCTCCCGCAACGCCGGGATCGAACTGAAAACTAATTGAAACGTGAGCTTGGCATACTATATACGTTTTCCTTACGGGAAGATGGTAATTTTTTTTCTGTGTAGATTGGAACTGTGGCATTGTGGCGAACGCCTGTCGGACTGATTTGCGACTATTCTCTCTCCTGCTTCGTGTTTTATTAGTTTGCCTTCAGTTGTTTACTTTTTTGAAGTCCTGCAGTTACGCACTTCACGAGACTTTTTGAATCTATAACGTTGGTTTTGCCTAAAAATGTTTATTTGGCTTTAATCCCTGGTTGTCATTGATATTCGCTTTAAACCTGCAATAGCACGCCCGGGTTTCACTTATTTGTTCCTGCATTTGCCGTGAATGCCAGGAAAACACGGATTTCGAATAGGACTTGGGTTCTTGTTCAAGACTGGCGAATCTCCGTTTCACGTTAAATTATACCGCCCAACTGCCCTGGCAGCCTGCCTTTAAAGATTATCAACAATTATACTCACACGGTTAAAGTGGTGCCTTTAATTGCACAATATATAACCATAATCCGTGGTCAGTTTTCGACGTGGGCGTCATGGAGCCCTTCCGACTGTTTGGTGAGCTTACCGATAGGTACAACAATTATTGTGCGGAAGATATTTTTGACATGACAGGGGACTGCCCATCTTTCCAGCACTTAATTTCAAGGCAGTGCCTAAAGTGCCGAATGACGGTATTATTTGCGCTCCACAATACAGACGTCCACCGACGTTTTCTACAAAAACTGCCGCGTCTGACACGACATTGCTCTAGGTAACGTAAAGCTAGCCAACCTAACCTAAACAAAGCATAACATGACGTAACACACACAAAGAAACAAACAGGAAACGTAACATCCATCACGCGGGGTAAACCTAGCGAGAACACATTGTACCGTTTCCCGTACATCGCGACGTCAGCACCTCGAGGTGTAATAGTGGGGAGGCCAAGAGCTCGCCTGCAGAGCTGCTTCATGACGGCAGTGCAAAAACCTGTACAGTCCAACGCGACCTGCGACGCGCAGAAGGGTTCTTCGCCCCTAGGAAAACGCGAGAAAACGATACAGACCAATACCCTGAGCATTTTCTATACTAGGGCCTCTGAAATTTCCTTCATGAAACAAGGCATCGTAACAACCGAGGCTCCTCCTTTCCGAAATGACGTATCTTCGACCGCACGAACAAACAATAAGCGGGGTGAACGCGATAAAGCGCCTGTAGAAGACACGAAAGGTTCAACGACAGCATCCCAAGCAGGAGACCAAAAACGTGGTTGAGGGTATGAAAGAAATGGTAGAACGTCAAACGTACGTGTTCGAATACATCTTTGTTCCTGATTTCATGAAACGTGAATGCTTACCGGACCTTCCCGAAAACCACCTAGCTCCGTTCTTAGTAGTAGTCCCGTAGGATGAACCATAACGCAAATATAAGTCCTTCCGTGTTTCTGAAGCTGGAAAGTTTGAACCTACCTTGATGACACTTTCTCGTCACAGCGAGCAGGAACCGAGGCCTGGTCCGCAAGCAGGCAAGCGAAATTTGGACTTGATTCCCAATAGAAAAAATGCGCTCACCAGAATCGGAAACCGCAAGCACACAAACACGAGACCGGCACAATATTGATCTGAATCCACTCCTCGACTTGCTGCATGAGAGCTGATGGTACAAGGAATCATTGAGACTTACACGACATCAGCTTCAGCAAAATAGGTGCTTCACTGAACGACTGGAAACGCCTCAGCGAGCTTGGAGCCCAATTTGGTTGTCGACAGCGTCAGCTTAGCTGCTCTTGGTTGTAGTTAAAGCTGCGAGACGACGGATGCGCCGCTGGAGACAAAAAAAAAGAGAGCGTTTGCGGAAGGGAACACAGGGATTGATAGTATGCGCCGGAAAAGATTTTTTTAGGATGGTGGAATTCGAAAAAACTGAGTTTTTTCGAATTGCGGTATCTATTCCAAGCGTTAGCGCGCTTTAACTGTGTTGCCGAACGGTATAAACACTTTTTTTGTTGTTAAGGCGCTTGAGGGATGTATTGAACCAAGGTGATGATGGCCGTTCGGTAGTTCTTGTAGTAGGAATGTAATGTTTGACCAGCTCATGCATTTTACTCTTGAACAAGGACCAGTTCTTTTTCAGAGGGCGTTGAAAAAAACTAGTTAGATACCAATCACTGAATACGGATAGCTCATTGTTAATAGCAACGTAGTTTCCCTTATCGGCAAGTGTAAATGTCTTCTTGGAAAGTTTTGGTTGTGGTTCTTGATTTGAAAATGTGGCATGCAGTACAGCGTGATCACTGATCTCGGGGAGGGAAATTAAAGATGCAAGGTTTCCGGGATGTGACATCAGGACAAGGCCGAGCACGTTTGCGGAGACCTCTGTAACTCCTGTTGCAACGAAAACAAAAGATTACCAACGCAAAAGCCATATTATGATATATGGACGTAAAAAACGACGTGTCACGCAGTTCGGTTGGCTGAGACGTGAAATGACGTCCTTCTTTAAATATAGTACTAGAGTTGCAGCAAAGGTCTGACCCTGGCCTTAAGCCTGTGTTATCAAAGTCGCTACTATAAGCATTCTATTTCGAAAGCCTTAGTGCGATTTCGGACCAGATGATTCCGGGAAAGTTCAAGTAGTCTATTAAAATAACTGGAATGCTAAGATAAGAGGCATGCAAGAGATAAAGTACACCGTAGACGTTAGTAACACATGAAGATGTCCGCATCGGGAGGGGGGGGGGGGGGCGGGGAGATAGCATACTCCAATAATACTCGGGGGATACGAACTTATAAGTTGAACTCCATATCAAAGGGAGAGTGAACAGCTGCCTAAATGCAGTTTAAACTGCTGTGAGCGGCACTGAAAATTCCACCACCCCTTTTATCACGAAGATGACGCCGAGAGACGGTGAAGCCGGGAAAACAGGGAGCTAAATAAAAATCACGCATGGACGGGTTAAGCCACATTTTAGTTATCAGAACGATATTCCATTCTGTCATGTCGATAAGGTTGCAAAGTGAATCGCATTCCGGCAAGAGGCTTGTATATTAGTGTATACGATTGACAGTACTTCAGTAATTTTTCAGGTTGCGCGCGGGCAGAAACATATAGCTATGGGGGTCATGGAAGTACTTTTTCGGAAGCAGGATACGTAAGTGGTATTACCTATGGTTAGCTTGTCCTAGCGGAGCTTGTATGTTTGCCGCAATGCTTTACCAAATTCAAGAAGGTGCTTGCAGGCCGTGCGGGTACTTGCAGACAAATGTTCACTTATGCTTTATTTAGAGCACTTCTATTTTTTGGCGTTGGTCAGTACTTTTTCACAGTCTTTAAAATGATTGAACCGGACAGTGGTAGGTCTACGTTTGTCCTGAGAAAAAATTACAATTCAATTGCGAGTTCAAAATCTCTCTACTGGAGTTACATCTCGAGGTGTGTACTGCACAAATCAATAATGTGCTTCTCAGACTCTGTTGAAGTTCCATCGACAGCATCTTCCAAGCCATAAAACGGAAGGTTACGTCGTCGTTGTCGGTCCTCAGAGCCATCCATACGAGCAACTAAGCCAGGAATATTGCCGCAGTTCTCCTCGGTCAGAGCCTTTAAATCGTCAACTTCCCTTTTTACGGTGGCATAGGCTGAGCAGCCTTCCCAATTTTAAAGAGGCTTTAAGGGATTTCCTCAATTTGTGGGTATTTGATACAGGGTAGGACCCGTTGATTTCAGTTCTTCAAGTAGGGACACCTGACCAGACTAGAGAGCGCTGAGAACTAACATAACATCATTAGACGTTTGAGTAGCAGTGAAATGAGTTACAAGGCCGGGGATTTCTTCAATATCCCCAGACAATAGCGAAACCACTCGCAGGATATACACGCAGTTGACAGCAATTATGAAGCAACAGCCAGGGCTCGGCAGCACAAGCAAGACAACGTGTTTGGTACGTTTCGCAAATAAGATTAGCCGTAACAAACTGCAGGAGGGTTGCAAGCTAGGCTAGTTGGAATATAGACATTCTTGGATAAAGCCAGCGTGAATTCAGGCGAAGACGAAGGAAGTAACCACAAGGACAGCCGCTGGTCTAACAACTAGACAGTTGTTAGACCAGCGGCTGTCCTTGTGGTTATTCCTTCGTCTTCGCCTGAATTCACGCTGGCTTTATCCAAGATTAGCAGTGGCTTAGCTTGGCAAAGCCAGGATATACGTAGCGTGAGTGAAGGTTCAGCTGGTTATTCTTAGCTCTCCTGCTTGTCTAGGGTTAGCTTGATGATTATGATTACTGCTGCTTCAATGACACACACACACTGTATACGCATTATGTGGCACATTTATATTTACCAAGCGGCTCCGGCGCAGCGTCAGCAATCGCCCTATAGCTGAGCTTGTTCCTACAGGCGCGAGCCAGTCTTGCTGCGACGCGCGAGCCATCACCCGGTCACCCGTCGCATGATCATCAGTTGGACCGGGCCGCCACGTGCGGAATGTAGGTCGGCGAAGACTCTGGGCGCATGGGGTGTGTGAGAGAGCAACGTTCTCTGCGCCATGTGACGCCATGGCTCCTCGCTCATGCGTAGCGCGGCTCTGTGTTGTGTGGTGCGTGTTTCTTGTTCGTCCCTGTTTTAGCGCGGAGTATTTTTTTTAGCATAATGTACCAACTCGCCCACATCAAGCTTTTGCCTCTCCAGTAGCTTCGCAAAACTGCTCAACCTCGGCCAGTGTAGCTTAGGCTACAAAAAGGAGTCGGAATTGTTTACTGGACCAAAAAACAAGTATTGCATGTTAGCATTGGCCATGACTGCCCTGCTGCCTAGCCCACTATAGAGCACAACGCTCTTCCCGATGCTTTTATCCTTCGGGAGTGCCGTCAATCGTGTTTCGGTGCCTCGTGACCAAAAAAAACTGATGCGAGGAGAGACGACAGCAGGGGAGGGCGGAACGTTGAGGAATGCTGGCGATGTATGCGCGGCTGGATTCTGGCGGCAGGGGTAGAGGAGGTGTCGAAACGCTTGTGACTGAGGGGTGCAGATGGTGCGTAGCTGTCGCGGCCAAGGTTTTATAGGCAGCTTCCTAGGAAACTTGGAGACAGGCGAGTAGTCCGGCCACGCAAAAAATGTGTATTAAAAACAAGCGTTACGGGTTAGCGCGGGCCATGACTGCGGGCTATGGGTATGTCGAGCCGACATACCCAGCGCCACTTGTCATATTACAAATTAGGTATTAGTTATTTAGGTAGTTTTTTTATTTAAGATAAGCTATCTTCCACAAGCACAGTTAATCCAACTCTACGCATAATATATTTCTACACTTGGGATCCCAGCTGGATCTATAACCTGCGCAGAAAGCAAGCTAGACCGTCTGCGATTATTGGCTATGTGACTGTGCCCATAAGAGAAGTGTGATATCCGTCTGCACGAGTATGATATGCGTTCTGTTTTAAAAGCTCCTGTCAACCATGCGCGTCGTTAATGTCTCGGTAATGTGAAGTACTGCACCGCCACCAGGGACTGCCAAACACTACTCGATAACTGTGATCACGTGGCCGTGCGTCACTCCTTTCGTAACAAGTTAATAGCAATATAAACACTGCCGGCAATGGTCAGATAATCCACTTTATAAGCGAAAGGGATACAGCATAGTGGAACTTTATGTGACTCTGCCAGTTCATTCGGTCGTTTTATTTGGGAACATTGTGTACAGCTCCCTTCATCTACTGCTTTCTACTTGCCCATGTTTCTTTATTAGGTTGAAGCCTCGCTGCCTGAATCTAAAGCATAAGCTCGGCACATGAATTTCACGAGCTATGTCGTACATAATAATTTATTTCAAACGACACAAGATAACTCTCGCGGTTATTTTGTTGTTATATGCGCACCATCTGTTGCGCAGGCAGCATAGCAATCAGTTTCAATTTTCTTTTTTGATGTTTACACTGATTTGAACACTGCTTTCGTATGAAATATTTCACTGATGCCGGGACACTTTTTTATTGTAGATTAGCTATGTGGACAACTGCACCTGCATTGACGCCAAAGGACAAAAAGGGACGTACCCTATAGGCACAGATTGCCGAGTAAGTACCTGTACAAGCACCAAAATAAAACAAACTTTCCGTTGACGTGTTTTCTGACAGTGGTTTGTTACAATTTACTCGCCAATAGGTGCATTCATAAGCATCGTAACAAATATACCAACATTATTTCGTACAGCACCAACACTGTGGAGACATCGTGAAATGTGTAGCATGATGGGCTTATTGGCAGGTCGGCCACAGGGCGTCGAAACGCAGGAACATTTAGTTAGGTTGCAAAAGGGCTGTGCGGAACGCGCTCAGCACTCGAGAAAACACCCTGACGTTGCTAAATATGATTATGACCTCGCCCCTAGCTTAAATGATAATCATCAGGCTCGCTATGACGATGATGCAAGTCGCATTAATGTAACATGTTCCACTTTGTGTTACGTCCACTTCGCTTCGATTCGGCCGTGCTGGTAACGTTACGTCGACGGTGGCATATTTTCCTTGCTACCATTACGCATAATTGGGTCATGTTTTGAGACTTTATTACGACAATGACGCAACATAATTGAAATTTTCCCCAATATGAAACAACGAATGGCTATCACAACAGTTGGGACGCCTTACGATATTCATTGTGAAGGCAGACACAAAGCTTAGTGATTGAACGGTCGACACTTGCTGAAAGACGCAAACGTAGATGCGTCAGGTGCATGATAGGGCCCTTTCCCTAATAGGCAAGAGCACATTGAAGCCCGTGAACATCGCCTTCTCGTTGTAATTTCGTACTCCACTGTGCGCACTGTCAAAAACAAAGCATCAAACTTTGTCAATGACCAAAATGCAAGATATACGCACATTGGACGGGAACTAAAAATGCGCAGTCAATTAACGAATCCTAAAATATTTTGACGTCTACCGCCGGAGTTGCGAAGGAAGATGGGCATCATCAGTCCGTGTTTTGAACGAACGTGTAAACGTTTTTGTGTGGCCGGCTTCTCCGCAGTGGTTGCACAGCGGACGAGCATCACCCTTCCTCCATACGTAATTCAACACCCGGTTTTGAACCACACGGGAGTGGCGGCGGGGTGAAAGTGGATACCCGCATGGCAGGGCCTCCTGACGACGAGTTACAGCTGGGCGGGGTCGAGGAACAGCTGCGCCATAGGCGATAGCTTACTTCCAACGGTGTGCTCCAGACGGCGTAGGAATCCCCAGTGTGTGTTCTCGAATAGCGTCGATGAGGGAAGTAGCTTGAATGGGTGTCGTCGTTGCGAAGACCTTCCTCAGCTCTTCACAAACTCCGTTTCGGGTAGTCTCACGCATGTTTCCGGCGTAATATGGTTCGGTGAGTGCACGGCTGAATCCCAAAAGAAGAAGAGAGAAAGTGTGTGAAAACTTGGAAATTCATTATGGAGTCGGTCACCGCCAGTGCGAAGGAATCTAAATGCGCCCTTCGAAACACATTTGCCCTATTAGGTGATGCGAGCGAAAAAAATGTGGACATTATCGATGACAACCTAACAACATAATTCACAGGGTCAGCAGCAGATATGGTAGATGCAGCATGTACTAAACCACCTGGCAAACTAAGCCAAAGAATGAAGAAACCTATTGCGAACCGTAACAATAAGAAAATGTGGAGTGCAATGTATTGAATAAATTGAAGTGATGGAAATCTAAAAATTGATCACCACAAGTAAAGCGGATGATATCCATGCGTACAACGTTGACACAGATTGAGCAGCTGAATATCAGCAAACACAACGCACGCAATCAGAGGCGAGCAGGATCACAATACACAGCATGGGCAAAATAATAAAAGTTGCGTAACAATTCTACACCAGGCCATACGCCACCGGCGTTATGTCAGTGGGACTCAGCGTACAAGCTTAGGTTGCGATATCCCACTGGTAAGCAAAGAGGAACTACGAAGAATTCCCAAGGGCATGAATCGACAAGATGCTGCAGGTGGGGACGTCCTAACCGTGGATCTTTTTAAAGAGGGAGGTGATATGGCACTGAAAAAACTTGCTGCACTCTGTTCAGAATGATCATAGACTATAAATATATACAGCGGACAAGAATCCCAACATAATTCTGATTCACAAATAAAGATACCAAAGACGTTAACAATTACAGTCCCCTTAACTTACTCTCAGTTGTACACATTCAGTTTACCAAGGTAACGGTTAAACTATAAATGACATCCTAGATTTCCAACAGGCAGTAGAGTAGTCTAGGTTTTTAAAGTTATAAAGGATACTCTACCATAGATCACATCCAGGACTTCAAGTAATGCAAAAATTCGAAGAGTACACTAAACCATTTTACATGGTATTATTAGATTACAAAAAAGTTTGATTCAGGCGACACCGCATCAGTGCGCGAAGCGTAAACTATCAGGTAATAAAGAAGACCTACTGAAGCATTTTAGACGGCATGTAAAAATGATGTACCGGCCGGGTTATCTTGCACAAGCAAAGCGAAAAATTCCCCAGTCGAAAGGTGTACAGCCTGGTGCACCATCTCTCCAAAACTGTTCACAGCATATCTGGAGGGGGTATTCAGAAAGCTTGACTGGTAAAGAGAAGGATTACGAATAAACGTGGTATAGTTCAGTCATGCTAGGTTTGCAGAAGGCAGTCTTGCTAAGTGAGTCGACAGATGATGAGCGAATACATTTTACTGTACTGCAATCACAATGTGTGGCCGTGGGGCTAAACATATTCTGGACAAGTCTAAAGTATTTATGGAAAAAGATGCACAAAGCGCCATCTTCAGCGTAGGCAACGAAATGCTGAAAGTAAAAGTATATAACTGGCATGGATTAGTTGTCAGTGGTGACCCCAACCACGACAAAGAAATCCGGTGCCGATAATGCGTGGGCTGCGGTTCAGTCGGCAAGCCCCCCCCAAATAATTCACAGGAAGCTACCTCTATAATTGAAATTAGTAGCATAAAAGAAATGGGCCCTCCCGTTGATGACACATGGAGCGGAAACTTTGCACCTTACTAAACAAATGGATACTAAGAAAGGTCTCTGTGTACATGGTGTATGTATATTTTTACATAAATAAACAAACTTCGAACTTAAAATCAAAATTATTGATATTAACATTGATAAGATAGAAAATGTCCAGAGGAAAGCTCTTAGGTTTATTTTGAACTCATAACTGGCGTACATCTCCATCAAGTCTTTTAAAAACTTCAAAATTGGAAACATTGCAGGCCCGACGCTACTGCGAAAGGTTAAAGCTATTCTATCTCATATATATCATATAATATGATAAACTCGGCATACCAAAGACTACGTATACTGAACCGATCCAAAGGCGCTCGATACGTTCATACCAGTCACAAAAGTCCAGGATTTTTATGTCCTACGGATGCTTTCAAATAGTCCTTTTGCCCACGCACAGCAGCAGATTGGAATGCTTTAACATTTAAAACGGTTTACTCCAACTCTGTACCTTCGTTCTTAAAAGACCTACTATAATTGTTTTTTTACATTTTGTGTTGCGGTAAAAATGTTACAACAGTTTCTCTATTGTTTTACTTTGCAACGACTACGTTGTGGCCTATTTATTACATCGCTTGTATAAGTTTGTTAGTACCATGTCTTGTAGCTTGCTCTTAAGCGCATAAACGTGTGGGTGTTTGTAACTATGTCAATATTGTATAGTATTGTACATTGTACAGTGAATCGATCCTTTGTTCCAATCGCTGTTATTTTGGTGAATGCTCTTGTACCGCGTTCACCCACTCCTTTTTAAAGACTGCCAATCAGACTAGCAGTGTGTCAATAAAGAAATAAGAAATAAATAAATAAACACCATTAGGTTCGCTCAATGGGCCCAGGAACGAAGAATTATACAACACGAGCTTCCTGGATTAAGGAAAAGAATATAGTAGAAGATATCATTGCTAAAATGCTGGAAAAAATGGTCTTGGGTGACCCATATTGTCAGACGAAATGGAAACCGGTTGACAGCTAGGAAAGGGGAGTGGATACCATTAAACCGAGCTACGAGGAGCGAAGACCAATTGTTTATTAGAGAGTCAAAGTAAGAAAATTTGTAGAAAAAATTACTCTTGCAGTGCGGGCTGGAGAGGTTGGAGTTCAATGGGAGAGTCCTGAGTCTTGCGGCGGACCTAAATATGCTGGTGTAATTAAACCGGTAGGCATGGCGCTGAAGACCAGAGGGAGCAGCCGCGACAGATTAAAAACATGACCGAAGAAACAACAGAAAGGCAACGATGGAGATGAAGCTAAAGAAGATGTCACATAGCCCATAGGAAAAAGACGCTGAAGACGTGGAAGAGGTGATCAGTCTTCGGGATTCCGATCCACGTCGGACGCCCGGTTCGAGGGACGGGAACACTGCGGCAGTCTATCGGGTTACCAGTGCAAAAGGCCGATGCCACTGCCACTCAGCAAGTACAGCCATGGGGAATGCAGCAACGAGTTGTTCGCCATCTCTGCACGTCAGGTGGGGCTGCCGCACCAACGCTGTCGCCGGCTGCTGATGTTCCGCCACAGGTGCGCTGCCTGCTCTGTGCATCCGCTGCCGTCAGCCGCCAAGTGTGTGCCCTTTCGCAAGGAACTGAGAGACTTTTCTTTCTACGTCTTTTTGAATTCAACGCGACATAAACCGTTTGAGGCATTGTACCCTGTGGGGTTATAGAGGTGTTAAAGTAAATTGGTTTACCTTTGCCTGCAATAGCCAAACCAGCGACGAGAGAGACTAATCAGTCTTTGTCTTCTCGTTTCGCCCCGTAGCAAGCTATCTCCTACCCCGCGGCTGCGCGCTGTGCCGCGCCAGCCGTGACGGGCTGTGGCTCACCGGAACAAAGGAAGCGACAAGTGTTTTCGCTCATTGACATTTATTACTGAATAATAAACATCCAAAGAGCATGCAGGCAATTTAAGGGAATCGAGAGGTTCGACTCACCGCGACAACAGTCATCGCCGGGGCGCCTCCTCAGCGCGCTCGCGTTTGCCTCGCTGGGACACCGATGGCAGCCATTCTCGCCCTCCTTTTTGCCCGATCCTCGAAGGAAAGAGGTCGCCAGGCGTGTCCTGTCGCCTCGCTTCTAGAGCTCCGACTTCCCCCGCGCAGCTTGCCTCCCGCGCGTGCTCGCCGGCCCCCAAGACACTCGTTCAGCGAGGAGGTAGATCCTCCTCACCGACGTCTCGCCGATCACGTTCCCGCGAGGAGCAAGCGGCGCGGCGAAGCGGAACCAAAGGGAACGCGCTATGGTCGCGTTAGCACAACCCATGGTACGTCTCACTTGAAGATCACGCGAGATCCCGAAGGTCCAGAGATCTTGCCGATAATGCCAAAACTGGCGTCCGCGACAGGACAACAGGATTCTTCATTAACAACTAGAATACTTGGACTTTAGCGGTGACAGCAGATCTACGAGTGGGAAGCGACAATATGGAAGTTGAGAAGTTGATCGCAGCTGGAAATCAGCTAGGCCTTAGGGATGCTGAACTGCGAGAAGGGGAGAAATTTGACCAAGCCCGCCTGAGGGAGAACAGAGCCGCTCAACGCGAAGCAAACAGACTGGCAGCAGGACTCTCTGCAAATGCCGCAAAAGAAGCAACAGAGCGTGAGGTGGAGCTTCTCCAGGTGACGATTCGATTTCAGGAGTCTCGTGTCAACCATCAACAGAAACCGCTAGCTCAAGCAGAAAGCAGCGTGACGATCAGTACCCATAATATAATACATCCGCTCGATGAACAATGACACGACCTAGAAGCATATCTAGTGAGATTTGAACTGATCGGCCATTTTCAGAACTGGCCGGCGGACAAATGGGCTATTGCCTTGGCAGTGGGTCTCACTGGCGAAGCGTTGACCGTTCTCGGAAGGATGACACCCGAGGACTCATTAAACAACGACCATTTCAAGCAAATAAAAATTTGACAAACGCAAGCAAAAGACGGCGAAACCGGAGTTAAGTTGCTTTCGCGGCTACCAGGATACTTCGACTGGTGGATGGTGACGGTCAACGTACCAAACAAGTACGAAAGCCTACAAGACAAAATGATAGCTGAATATTTTCTGAAGTGCTGTCATTCTAAACTTGTTACTTTTATGAGTAAAAGCAACTGCAAAACGGCGAGAGAATTGGCGGAAGCATGTTAGCATTTTCTCGAGGCACAGTCAATGACCAACCTAGGCAAAGGAAGAGACGAGGACCTAAAAGATTGATTGATTGATTGATTGATTGTGGGGTTTAACGCGCCGACGCAACGCAGGCGATGAGGCGCGCCGTAGTGGAGGGCTCCGGATTAATTTTGACCACCTGGGGATCTTTATCGTGCGCCGAAATCTCGTACACACGGGCGTTTTTGCTTTTCGCCTCCATCAGAAAAGCGGCCGCCGCGGCCGGGAATGCCGAAAAGAAGCACCTTCGAATCTAAGTGCAACACCAATACGAAAGGACCAAGCAAGTTTTCCCTGCGAGAAAGTACACAACTGTGTATCTGCCTGTCGGTCACCGGGCAGGCCCGTGACTTGAGCCAAGTGCAGTAATGATGACCATAGAACTGAAAACTGCTGAACTAAGGACTTGGAGACAAGGCAGGTTTCAGCTCGCACGCTTTCCAAACGTCGGCCACCGAAACTACGGATTAGAGAGCCTCGTTCAACCGAAGCTAACAGCTCGTCTCAGGACATAGGTGAAAATTTTCTACGCCTCAACAATTGTGTAATAACATTTTCTTCCGGGTTTGCCACAAGGCAAAGGCCTCAAACGACAATTACTTCTTTTGGTACACGCAACAATACCTTCAAATAATCCTTCTTTCCGTGGACCATTACTGAATGAAACCAGCTTACTAGCACCTTTTGCTTACCTTGTTTACATCATCTTTACCTGAGTGCGGAAATTATGCCATTTATTCTTTTTTTCTTATGTACCTATGTATTTGTTGTTTGCCTTTTTGTATTCTCCTCATCATTTTTACCCTCCGGCCAAAATCCCAATGTGAGATTGCTGTATCAATAAATAAATAAAATAAATAATGAAGAATTAAACCCCAAACTGATTTGTGTGACGAAGAGCGAGAAACCCTTATACGTCACATTGCCATCAGTGAAATAATTAGAAAATAACTACAGGTGAAGCAAGAGGAAGACCACACGCTGAAAGCTGCTTCCAGAAGATGCGTATTGAGTTCACCTCAACAAATGAAACCCGGTGGAGGTTCTTCCGAGACAAGGGCTTGCTAAATCGGAAATTTCACCTTCCATCCTGTGGACAATACAAGCAACTGATAATTCTGAACTACCCCAGAGAACCAGTGCTTTACTCAGCGCACGTACATATGGCAGGTGGGTATAAAGAATTTCTGAAAACAACCGCCAGTATCTTGCAGCATGTTTATTGAACAAACCTGTATTCCGGCGTCATGAATTACGTAAGATCCTGTGACATCTGCAAAGCACCCACTCTAGTGGCCTCCCGAGAAAAAACATAACTTCAAAATATTGGCAGAGGTACTGCCGTCAGTCCCTGTGTTACAAGCACCATACTTATGGAGTAACTTCGACATTCACAATGAAGCTTCCGGCCTGCTGTTACAATACTACTAATTTTCTGTCCAGTGTACTAGGAGAAATGCAAAGTTTGCTACCGAATTTCTTAGCAGACTGTAGTTCCAGCCGTGACAATCCTTGATGATTCTTTCTGGTGATTCCCACTGTACTATTGACGGACCAATATTTGCGCTGTGTGCACTTCTAGTGTTTTGTTTGGAACTGTTCGTATTCCGGAACAGTTGTGTACACACCGTAATCAGACGGATTGCGAACTACTGCGTTCGCAAGCTAGGATATTTCATTAACCGTGTGCGCGTGTTTTTTTGCCTTCTCGAATATAGTTATAACCTTATTATTTATTTTTTAAGTGTGCATGCTCCCGCCCTTGCCGTTTTCTTGTGTGGGGGGTGCTGTAATGAAACCAGTGGGCACAGCGTCGAAGGCAACATGCAGCAGCGGCCACAGACTATAAAGACGACCAAAGGAACAAGAGAAAGGCGAAGATGGAGATGATGATGAGGAAAATAGAATAGTGCTCATAGGAAGAACGCGCTGAAGACAAGAAAGAGATCAGTCGTCGAAATTCCGCTCTCAAGAATCTGAACGACGCGGCGATGGAAGCACTCACGCGTTACTTCAACACATGCTGGTGCGCAGGACCGCTCCCTCGGCAATGCTCGACGCATAAGACGATCCTCATTATGACTCCGGGAAAGTCACCCAGCATAGAGCATCTCAGGCCAATCTCGCTTACGTTCTGCGTGGGGAAGGCCCTCGACCACATCCTCATGAACAAATGGCAGCAATACTTTGAAGACTCTGGGCTTCACCCAAACTTTATTATATGATTCCGGGAGAAGCTCGGGACTCAGGACGCCATGCTCTTGCTTAAACACGAGATTGTCGACGATAAGTGCATGGGTACTCGAGACAACAGAGCCGTGTTGCGTCTCGAACTCCAGGGTGCCTTTGACAAAGTCCGTAACTCCGCCATCTTTGCACAAGTCTCTCGTTTGAACATGGGACGGCGGACGTACGCGTTCATCAGGGACTACCTCACGGGCCTGATCACAAAGATTTGCGTGGGCGATCAGCAACTACCGGAGAAACAGTTCGCAGCGTCGGCACCCCCTAAGGGTCGGTGATATCCCCACTGCTATTCCACTTGGTGATGATTGGCATGGCCAACCGCCTCGAGGAAGTGGAGAATCTTCGGCACACGATATACGCAGACGACGTGGCCCCCTGGGTAACAGGAGGAAGCGATGGGTATATAGAGACATGACGCCAGGAAGCCATGGACACCATCGAGGACTTGCTACGAGGGACGGGGCTCATCTGCTCCCCGTCCAAGTCGGAGCTGCTCGTTATGCTGCCAAAGAGCAGAGGAAAGAAGTATACGGAGACGGCGTGGATAACGGTCTGTACGGAAGGAGGTAAAGTGATAATCGACGTGGAGAATATTCGAGTCCTGGGCCTGCTACCTGTGTGCGGGGAGGAGCGAGCTACGGCAGCTCACATCCTGTGGAACTGTCAGGTGAACCCACGTGAGGCAAGCGAGAAGACAACAATCCCACCGCAGCTGGAGTCTACAAGGAGCTATGATTGCGGACTACAACTTCAGGCCATCCAGCAGGTCGTGGCGGCCCTCGAGAGGTAGCGACCGGAAGAAGCCGCGGGAGAGGGGGGCGCCAGCTTCGCTGGACCCACGGGCGGAACTCGGGAGCGGCCCTCAGGACGCAGTCGTCACGACGTCCAGGCCACGTCACGGTGACGGACTCCCATGAACGGGTAGCCTAACCGCTCTGCAGGCGTTTCGATAAAGTTGTTCTCCCTCTCTCTCCTCGTCGGACGCCCGGTTTGAGGCACGGAAATACTGCGGCAGTCCACCGGATTTCCAGTGCAAAAGGCCGACGGCACTGCCACTCATCAAGTCCAGCCCGTGCAAAGGAAGCATCGACGCAGTCCTCTGAGTCTGCACGTCAGGTGCGGCTGCAGCCTCGTGACTGTCGCCGACGGCTGATCTGCCGCCGCAGGTGCGCTGCCTACTCTCGGTCGCCCCTGCGGTCATCCGCCAAGGCTGCGCCCTTCCGTAAGCAACCGTGAGACTGTTTTTTTTAGATTCTAATATTTTCAAAGATTTTATTTCCTCAGAAGTACAAGGAGGCAGGCTGGGACTAAAGGCTACAGAGCCTGCCAGAGGCCCCAGCCTCTTAGGTACAGTACAATGATGAGGCAAAATCAAAGAAGCTAAAAATTCTAATGTGACTTACAAAAATAAAAGACCAGCAGAGCACAAGACATTACAGAACAATATGGGAAAGGTACAGTAACGTACATTAGAGTACAAAGGAGTAAATTGAAACAAAATACAAGGGGACAATCAGAGTACAACTATGATTGAGTTTTAGAGGTAGACAGAATTACAAAACCTGCGCATTTAACAGGCCTAGACGATATTCACAGTTCTAGCCATTGAAGCAGATATTCTGATTGTGTTTTAAATATCTTTCTACTGCTTTTGAAATCAATGCGGTCTCCAACTTTGTTGAGTATGTCAGTGCGTTGAAACAGAGAAGACGGCCTGTCGTAGTTTGTTCGCAATTTCGGTGTAGGTATTTTGGCACACCTAAGAGGCTATATACTGCTATTGTTGTTATGTTTGCCATGGAGATTTTCTTTGTGTATAGCTTGTAAAGGCTTCATATAATAAATTTGGTCAGCCTTAATCATACTATACTGAACAAATAGTGGACCCGTTCTCAAGTCGGCGTAGTGCCCGTAAAAATTGGTGAATAGACGGAGAAGTCTTTTCTGTAAGACGATCAGCCATTTGTAATTTGTTTTGTTTGTTGTTCCCCGCGCTAATAAACTGTTGCGAAGCCTAGAATAGACAAGAGTGTAAGAAAGCTTTGTTTTCAACCAAAGCAGTATTAAGCCTCTCAATATGTAGAGAAGACCAATATTTTTTAAAATTTTATTGCCTAAGTGTTCTATATGAGGATGCCAAGATAATTATTTATAAAACATAACTCCTATGAACTTTTTTTTACTTGGTTGATCATATTGCCCGATATTCAATGTGAATGCCTTGATCTATCTTCTTATCATTTGGTCTAAAAATCATATAGGTAGTCTTCATTTAGCTGTAAGTTTTTTTGGTGCAACCACTTTGACAACATTTCTAAATATCTATTTACTTCATACTGGAGTTCTCTTATACTGCTACCACAGAAAAATAAGTTCGTGTCATCTGTAGACATGGCTATCTTGGGTGTAGAAGGTATGTTTGGAATATCACTCACACATATTAAGAATAACAACGGTCCCAGCGTCGACCCTCGCGGAACACCCTGTTTTATTGCCAATAACTCCGATGAAATACCGTTAAATGCAACAATTTGCTCCCTATTACTTAAATAGCTTCTTTATAGGTCAGCCGCTCTTCCACGTATTCCTAATTTTTTTAGTTTTTTTAACAATATTTCATAATTGGTAGATTCAAATGCTTTTTGTAGGTCCAAGAATAACCGGAATGTAAATTTCTTTCTCTCTATATTTTCTATTATAGTGTCCTAAATATTAAGCAGCGCTTCCTGCGTTGACTTGTTTTTTTGAAAGCCGTACTGATACGGTGAAATGACCTTGTGTGTGTTGAAAAAGTTTGTTAGTATATTATGTATTACATCTTCAAATATTTTTGAGAAGACAGTCAACACAGAGATCGGCCTGTAATTGGACAGCTGGTCATCGCCACCACCTTTGTGAATTGGCCTAACTCGTGCTACTTTCAATTTTGAGGAAAAACTCTAGTAGATAATGTTAAAATAATAATAAAAGCTAAAACTTCACTAATTTCAGAAACGATGGGTTTAACAGGAAGTGGTGCAATACCATCGATGCCAGATGCGACGTTGTTTTGAAGTTTAAGAATAAAAGTTTGCACCTCACTCGCGTTTGTCGGCCGTAAAAAGATAGATGCCAGAGATGTTGTTATACCACGACTGTTACTGTGCAGCAAATTCAAGATAGCCAATCTTACAACATCCAAGGCTACAGAACGTAGGCCATCCGTAGCGCTCTATACACCATCGAGCAAAGTTTGTGCAGCAGATGGGCTATCGTCTGTGATTTGAAGCCTGCACTTCACTCAGTCCAGTCAGCGCTGTGCCGGGGACCTCACGAACAGCTCCGGACAGAAATAGGAATGGTGTATGACCGTGCTGCCCTGGTGGGTCATGATGTCCCCCTACAGTGACTTCATAGGCACTGCGGCATTGTCGGCCACGAAGTGCGGACGCTGCCGCCCGGCTGACGCATCAAACAGCGACAACTGTACTCATCCTATTGTTTAGGACTGACCCAGCTAGGGCCCTCCGCATTGCTTCCCCGGAAACAGCTATCTCCCAATGGTCTCCAGAAGATTTCACATGTGCACGCATTGGTGCCTTGGACCCGCACATGCAACGTCCCCTTCCACTAGGCCTCCCACGGTCTGACGCAACTCTTCCTTGCCGTCTCTGGCTGGGGGTGCATTCACAAATGCTTACTCGTACTTAATAGGACTGGCAGGAAGGGCAGAGTGCGAAACGCGCGGCACATCGGAGACAATACGCCACATTTTATGCGAGTGCCCAAGCTACTCGCCTGCAAGGAAGAAGCTGTCATCAGCACTGAGGAACTTCGACTCTCGGCGGCCATTTTCGGAGGAGAAGATTCTGTGCCACTGGCCGTCTCAGTCATCCGCTCAGAAGGCGACTAAGGAACTATTACGTTTTCTACGGGCGACGAACTTGAACACTAGGCTACAGACTGAGAGCCTCCAGTGTCCATCACTGTCAGTACCTCAGTGATGGGCATACGTGTCTGGTCCAACTTTTTCTCCTTTTTTCCTCTCTTATTTTTGCCCATTTCCCCTTTCCAACGTGCAGGATAGCAAACTAGGCTCTAGCCAGGTTAACTTTCCTGCCTTCCTTCTACATTCTTTCTTCCTCCTTCTTCCTAAAAAGATAGAGTTGGAAAGTTGTGTCGGTTTCAGTATAGCGCTACTTTTATCTTCATCGTCCCCTGAAATGTAAGCCCCTGCTTTGATGAAATGCCTATTCATTGCGATTGCCATTTCGGCTAATTCTACCCGTCTACCGTTCAAGCGAGCAACATGCGACTGCGTGCTCTTCTTGCGGCCCGTTATCGCATTCACTGTTTCCCAAATCTGTTTTGAATCGTTACGTATATCCTCGAAGAGGCGTCATAGTATCTGAGCTTGGCACTTTTCAGGTAGCTCTGCAGTTTGTTTCTATATTTTTTTCAATTTCAGAAGCAGGATAGGGTCGCGGGTTCGCACAAAAGAGTGATACATTGGGTTTTTTTTAATTCGTTTAAGAAGTTGTTGATCTATCCAGGGCTTTCGCACCTTTCGGGAATTTCTTTGTTGTGCCACTGGTTGAAACGCTAAGTTGTAGCGCGCCGGTATGTTCCTCAAAAATGTGCCATAAGCTTTCTTTGAGTCGTTTTGAGCGAAAACTTCCTTCCAGTCGAACACTCTGGCATGGTCTCTAAACTCCTCCAGTCCCGAAGTAGTTACTCTACGCCGAAAATTTCTGTCACAAGTATTGCCGCTTGCAGTAACCTTCGTGTTGGCAAAACAAAACACTGGTAAATGTTCACTACGATCAGCGGAAAGAACGCCAGCCTCAATCTCATCGATGTTGATATTACAAAGACAGATATCTAGCAGGGCAGCACTACTAGAAGATACCCTAGTCGAAAGTTCTACAAGATTTGTGTATGCATAGCATGCCAGTACGTTTTTTATTTCCAGAGACCACTTACCCGCTGAACTCATGTCTATATTGATATCCACCATAATAATGCAAGAGTTGTTATTACTGCTACCAAAGTGAAGGAATCGTTCAAGAAGAATGCTAAAGCTTTGCCTGTCACCATTTGGTGGCTATAGACCACAGTGTCTGTGGTCTATAGCCACAATTATAGCCACCATTTGGTGGCTATAGACCACAGACACTGTGGTCTTTCCCAAACGAATTGTTAAGTACTCAACGTCGTTATTATTTTCAGAGAGGTCGTCAATGACCTTATGCGGTATGTTTTCTGTGAGGTAAATTGCAACTCCACCCCCCTCCTGGTCTCTCTGAAAAGGTGTTTAGATCGGTATCCATTAAAGAATGGAATCGCATCATTTTTAGTCAACCAAATGTTCGAAAAGCACACCAAATCCAGTTCAGGTTTAATTGTTTCAAAGAAGATTATATTGTCATCTAGCTTGTTTCTCATGCTCCTGGCATTTATATGCATCAACGCTAGTTTACGACAACCGGTAAACGCTTTGGAAAAACTGTCGATGTCATTATAAAATTTACCGCTCTCCATAAGTGTCGTAATGAGAGGGAATTTGTCAAGTTGCCCCTAATACTGCAGTCAGTGCTTTCCCGACCAGAGCCCCAAATGCCGCTTTCCCGACATATTTCGCGTTTAGGCTTCTTTCGCTCTGTCCTTTTTCATCGTTCAAAGTTCAAAGCTATAGTCACTGCAGCAATAGCATGTACATACATGCAAAGATGGAAGCTCTTCTATGGCAGTTCAAAAATTCCCTACTATGAGCCTAGTCACACATTGACAAGAAGATGCGTTCAGCCTCCTCCACGACGCGCTGGAGGTAAGTCAGGCAGTGGCGGGTTGAGAATGCATGGCGCGTGTCAATGTCCCCGTCGCTGTCATAGATGTCCTTAACAGTGAAGCAGAACTTGCTCCAGAGCTGCTTTCTTCCTCATCTGGAACTTCGGACAATTCAGCGACATGAACGAATGCTAGGTGTCGTGCACTGGTGCGTATGGTTCTTCCAGACAAGCGACGCAGCGCTCTTCCTCAAGGCAACCCTTGTAGTAGTGACTTTTGGCACACCTGACACACCTCACATCCCTGTCGATAGCTTGGGAGAAGGTCAGAGTGTGTCCAAACTGGGCGCATTTCATACACCGTGGCACAAACGTGTTGTCAAAAGTAGGGCACCGGGTCCACCCGATGCTCAAATGCTTTCTTCCGTCTATGAGTTCATGTGCTCGTTTACTGACCCAGATGACAGCTGTATTTCCTGCTTTCCCTTTCAATGTTTTCACGGCTTCAATGTCTTCTTCCTCAAGGTTGAGTTTGTTCTGAGTGATAATTTTTCTTGGAATTTCTTCTTCCTGGATGTCGGCTTCTATGCGTACAATCTTAAATTCCGGGAGTTTCTTCTTTGGTTTTTTTGCTGTTAGTTCCTTCAGGTCCAGGTTCGAATAACTTTTCCTTCGGAGTTTAAGGAGGCCTTCCTTCGAGGTTGATGTTACCACCACGCCCGATTTCTTGAGTCTGATGTTGACGTTTGTCAGGCCGATTTGACTCGGATCGACCTTGGAACATAGGGTCTTTCTTACTTCAGCTGGTGTGAGACTCGTTGACGAAATCAGGAGGGCTTCGGTAGCGTTGAGTGGCTTTTTTTGATGTTGGGCTCTTCATCGAGTCTTTCTTGAAGTACCGCATTGTGGTAATCCTGGCTTTCCTCTGGTTGAACAGTCAATGCTTCTCTGAGTCCTTGAACTTTGCCTTCAAGACGGGCATTTCCACGAATAGCTTCGAAGCATATAGCTTTCAACTGTAGAGTCTCTTCGAGTAGTCCCTGGGTGAGAGACTTGAGTTTGGGGTTGCTGCCACATTCCGTGCTTAGATCGATTATCCTTTTTCTTAGGTTCTCTTCAGTCTCTAGAAGTCGTACCGTTAAAGTCTGTGATGCCTTGACCTCTATGTGTCTCCCGGGGAGAGGGGGGAAGTCTTCACTGTATGCATCTGGATTGTCTTCTTCTCTTCCTTGTGCTCTTCCACCTCTTTGTCCTTGGTCGTTCTTGATGGGATGAGTCTCTTCTTTCGGATCGTTTTTATCGCTCTGATGAATCGTTTCGCGACAACCATCTTCTGTCAGAAAGCTGGAGTCGGTACTTCGTTCGGTAGTCTCTTCCATGTCTTCTCGTTCTTCATTTTCTCCTTTGTTCTCATTTTTTTTCTTGACTGTTACTTGTTTTTCGCTTTATTTCGCTTTTTCTTCTGTTTCTTCATGTCGTCGTCGTTGCTGTCTTTTTTCTTTTCTTTAAACTCGTTGGAGTGTTTCTACAGCCTTTTGTGGCTGCAAATCTTCATTTCCAGTTGTTGAGTTAGATTGGGGCAGTTTTGATAGGAAACCCTCCAATGTCAGCAGAAAAAAGTCTTGCGGTTTGCAACCTCAATTCAGTCTTCCTTAAAATAGCCGCGGCCATTGGCCAGGCATGCTTCCGGTCACTGTACAAGGTTACGACAACTTTAGAAAATTCCGCCAAATTTGGCAGAAATTGCCTTTGTGGTCTCGCAACTATGTCACTATTATTCCTACCGTTCCTACCCTTCCTACCCTTCCTACCTTGAGTTTTTGCGAAATAAACTGTTTTGATGGAATTCACTCATGGTGTCGCACTTGAAGATTTCGCGACACCCCAAAGGTACACAGATCCTTCCATAACATCACATCTAGTAATGATGATGATGATCAGTACAGTGTATATTTTGAAACGAATATACATTTAGCTAAAGCAAAAACTCGTTTCAGGTCGCAGGAACAGCACTACAGAATGTTTATGTTCTGTGACTGTTGCCTGCGTCCGGTAGCAATTTGGGGCCGATATCAAACGAAATCAAATTTTATTGGTTTCGTGAGGAAATATCTAGTTGCCGCTTTTTGATCACGCTTATATTGGCTAAAGCTTATGAATGTGTGAAGAAACACCATGGCTTGTATTTATTCTTTTTCGTAAGCTCACGAACCAGTTATTGCAACCGGAAAATTTTTCTTCTATCGATGCACTGGCAGACTTTAGACCCTGGGTATGATAACGAGCTTACGTACAAAACTGGAAAATGTAATAATACGGGCCAATGCGAATTGAACAAAATAGTTAAAGGATGTAACGGAATAAGACCAAACCCAGTGGTAAGTCCATTAAGTTTTTAATAAACTTTGTGCCACATCATCTTTCCGCGAACATAAATTTTCCCGCGATGAAACGGGTTTATTGTTTTCTTTGGCTTACAAAATACATAGCACATTGCACCGGACTGCTTTTATATGCAAGGTTATCTGCTACTTCCTCCCGCAACAGGTCGTGCGTGTTTCGGAGTTCTTAGCACTAATGAGCGCGGTTGTATAGTTTGGTGCGGTGTCTAACCTCCTTCCCAACCTCACGGTATATTTACAAATTGACGCTCAACCAGCATCTTTGCACCTAACTTTGAATTATTAGGCGCGGAGTACCCTAAAACCGCACAATGTCCGTCCGCGTCCATCTGCACGGCATTTAAAATTGCAAAAAAATCACACAGGCACCGGCAGGATTCGAGCCTGTGTCAAGTAGAGCAGACAGTGTCAGTTTGAGTTGTCCTGCCCATTGGGCTACGACGGTGAGTTAGTACCGGAGCGTCCAACAGCTTACTCCCCACCTGTAACGGTGCGGAGTACCTCAGGACCTCCGAATGTCCATCCGCGTCCATCCGTGCTCACACCACCATCAAACGAAAATCAAGCGAAATTTGATTTGAGCCGTGAGTTGCAGCTTTTATTTAGAGAATAATCAAGTTGCAACTCAGGGATCAAATCGAATGACAGTCGGGGCGCAAATAGAATTTCGCTCACGACGCAACTTGGATGCCATTTCGAGTCCCCGTACTCCGCACCCCCGCCATTATCAACGGAGTGAAGATGCCGCCATTTTTGTTCTCTTATTCGGGGCCGAACTGCTCGGCTGAGGTCCCAAACCTTGACTCAGCAGCTTACTTTGTACCCACCGTACCGGTGCTGCTACGTCTAGGCTTCTTATCTGCTTATGGTAAATCTTTGCCAAATTGATAAATGTGGTAAACAATTTGGGCATTACAAAGAAAGCTACTTATCAACCAGCAGCTATTGCTTGCAGAAGCGGGGCGTTCGCCGTCGTAGATTGTTGACTTCGCTAATCCTGCCCCAATGCTTTCGGGAACCGAAACTGGAACATGAAATCTGGCTTAAGCACGAGGGAGGCCGCCTATCTCCCAAGGCGCAAAAGCTGTAGTCTGTGTTTTATGAAATTAGCTTAGCTCCCCAAAAATTTGATTTGCATTTTTCCCCGTGCTTAACCACTTGGAAAGTATTTATTTGAAGACCACGTTTATAGGTGCTTCTCCAACGAGATCTCGCCGTTCACAATTTTCTGACATCACCATTTGTATCCAAAAGCTAACTGGGTGTCGACACGTTGTTTCTTGCATATTCTGCCCCAAATACGTTCTCGAAGAAGAGAAACAAATCAAGAAGATCTATCTTCACTACATTTACGTAACGTCCATCCCAACACAAAGGAACATCAAAAGGGACCCACCGAGAAGCATCAGAGCAGCGCCCTTAGCAAAAAACTACAGCCCACTCCAAATGACCAAAAGAAAACCAGATCCTTAAAGCTCCAGCGACTATAAGCACCAATGGGGTAAGCCTCCCATAAAATTCGAATGTAGTGATAGAGCGTGAACCTGTCGCTAAACACAAAACACTACAGCTGATGTATATGGGGCTGGACCAGCCTTCCAAAAATTTGGAGACACTATAAACTTTCTCAACATTTACACTCATTCCAGACAGGCATACAAAAAGTTTGTACACCCTCGCATTGCCACCAGCAGAGCAGCACGCGTGCTACATGCAAAGATACATGCACGGGCGTGTTGTTAATCTTGCCTGTCCTGCTTCCGAAAGCACTGAACAATAATATTAGCCATTCGAAAAGGTATACAAAATAGGCACACGATACAAAACCCTTGGACCTTTACACTGACTTCCAACAGGAACCAAACGCATCCTAAGCAGTCAAGTACCCCCACAGCACGCACACTTTATGTAAAGATGAAACAAATGGTTACACTTTTGTATATATCTGGGACTGCCACGAGGCAGGGTAAAAAGTAAAGAAAACCGACTCACCCACTGCAAGGCAACCCGGACCTTCCGAAACCGTTAATAATCCCAGAGACATCTGAATATGCCAAAACCATCAAACTGAAAAGACCTTACGCCACAATCATGAAGCTTACCCAAAACCACACACCCACCTTAGCTAAGAAATCCAAATGAAGCAGGTGTGAAAGTATACCACTAACCTGAGCTTGAACGACCTTTACCGAAGCAGACCCCTCCCACGCCTGGAAATGCCAGCTAGTCATCGACCAACGTCAGTTCTTTTGAAAGGGCAACAGAGGGTCAGGAGGAGACATCACCACACAATATTCATCGCGGTAAGTGAAAAACCGATAGATTGCCTATATAAAGCAGGAAGCACCGCTCCACCGCTAGGAAAACCGACAGGATCCCGACGCTTACCCAACCCAAGATGCACAGGACAAACCCGCCGCCTGGAAGCTACGAGGGGACATTTAGAGTACCCTTGAACACCGTGTAGCCCGACAATAAAGCCAAAATAAAGCTTTTATTCTTTCATTTGTTCATCGGGCTGGGGCAGTTGTACGAGCGCCTCGGTTGTTCGCAAGGGTTAATGCTTGGGCGAGTTGGTGCATGATTACAAATAGGGAAACAGCGCAACAAAGACCAAACACACACAAAAAAAGTTACAACTACGAGTGCTCACTTACAGCGCACATTATTTTTGGCATGTCACATACATATGCTGGCAGTCAACAATACAAGAAAAGCAGAAACAACACGAAATCTGGAGATAACCAAACGGGTAGTCAAGATTCACCGACGCCAGGTGCCACAAACACTTGCTAAACTACTTTGGGACAGAAAATTAACCTCTTTCTGCGAGAGGGACAAGGAGGGTACGCTAACATATTGTTCTTTTCGGCGCTCTATATCTGCGGCTTCAATTATTTCTCTAGATATTTTATCTTTCTGTTTTGTCATGAACTGTGTTTTTGAAACATTGGGGTGCAGCTGCGGCAATCCCGACAGTGAACACCTAAGTGGTCACTAATCGCCTTATGTACATCATAGTTATGTTCTTTTAATGTTTCATTCGGGCATGGTCCCCTTTGGCAAAGTACGTTTTCCCACAGAACAACGGAAGTGAATAGACAACGCCTTTAACGCATTTGTTGGGAGGAGGAAATACCACTTATAGGCTAGCCCTATTTCCTTTTTCAAATTGTGCGCTATCCGGTGCATGTAAGGAATAACGATTAGTTTACCACCTTTGCTGCCTTCTACAGCTGGTTGGCTGTCCCGTTTCTCCCTTTTTAATCTCTGCATTGTTGATTCTGCTACCGATGCTAAGAGCTGCTTTGGGTGCCCCGCTGTCAGAATGCTATCAACCTGTTTACGAAAGCTTTCTTCTATCGAGTGAAAACAAGGGAATTTTTAAAACACATTGTTCTGATAGACCGTTTCACGAGTATAAAATGGGATGAGTGAAAAAGTAGAAGCAGTGTGCTGGCTCGTGCATAATACGCTCAGCAATTGTGATTGTGAGAAAAATGAAGCTTAAGATCTAAAAACCCGATAGTTTTGGTCCATCGGAATTTCAAAAGTTAAAACTGAAGATTCAAAACATTGACAAAAATGGCCCACAACGTGAAACATTAACAATTCAAGACCGGCTTCGTCGGTATTAAAAAGTAGTAATACGTCGACGTGATGGAAAAGCTTGGTTACTTATGGATCTTGTCATGTAGAATGCGGTCAAGGTGCGCTAAAAAGAGGTCACTTAAAATTGGTGCAATACAAGATCCGATATAAATTCCCTTAGACTGAATATAAAGCTTATCATTAGAAGTTGTGAAAGTTAACTTTAGGTACAAAGACTTAAAAGTGGTGCAATACAAGATCCAATATAAATTCCGTTAAACTGAAAATAAAGCGTATCATCCCAAGTTGTGAAAGTTAAGTTTAGGTACAACGTCAACAGCTCTAAAAATCCTTGTACTTACACACCTGTACTACTTTGAAACGCAACGAAACCGTACTTGTCGATGCATTCCTCAACACAAAGTAACAGTTCACGATGTGGCACAGAGTGATATAAATTTTTTACTTCAAAAGAGCATGCCATATAGCTTTTTGTCGGTACATTCCTTTAAATATTAATTAGTTCATCCGATTTCCGCACAAGGAACTGGTCGAGGATCGCTCCCAAAGAAGAGCGCTCCCAGATGGGCCACGCGAGACACTTTTAAAGATAATGAGTTAATTAAAAACGAGTTTGTTCAGTTGAGCCAACGTCCCTCATATAGATAACAGTTCATAAGCTGGAATGATCACAACGCCCGAACGTGAGAAGCCGCCCTCGCAATTACGATGGCGCCTGTGACGCGAAACGCAGAGTCTTCAGCGACAACGAATGAAGATGGCGCGAACCAGGCCAGCGGTGACCCGAAAAAGAAGTCCTGAGGTATTTCACGACACCGCAGCCGGCAATAGAAATGGCACCAGTCACCCAAGCAGCTGTACAAGAAACCGCGAGGCAAGCGATAAACGCTATGGCGCCTCTTTAAACACAACAGGTGCCTGCCACGCGCCTTTGGCCTGCGGCAGAGACTTCGCGTCTGGTGCCATCATTCGATCCCCTTTCATCAGGCTGTTCGACCTTCGACGCGCGGATTCAGCGGGTGGACGACTTCGCTGACATTTACGGTTGGTCGGACAGGCTGACCTCCTGCAATGTACAATGCAGATTGGAAGGCCCGGCCAAGACCTGATACGATTTTCTCCCATCAGTGGACAAAACGTGGGTGCAGTGGAAAGACGAACTAAAGCGTGCATTTCCGTGGACATCAGGAATGCAACGCCTCCACCTTGAAAGGGAACCCTATTGTAGCAAGTGAGGTGAACCCATGGAATCTTGCTATAACGACAACGTCGACAAGCTCGCCGGTGCAATATCAGTGACAAAGGCTGTGTCGAGTACATCATCACTGGCCTGAACGATCCAGAGACAATTCGAGAAGTGATCGTTCGCATGTACAAGTCAGCCGAAGAATTGCTTTCCTGCCTCAAGCGTCTAGAAGATCGTCTAGGAAAGGTAGTTTCAGTGGCTTCCCGCCAAAACGCCAGGCATTTCACGGACAATCAAAAGGGGCCCTTCGAAGGGGCCGATTACCTTACCAAGGCAACCGGATTCAACATGGCCGACGATCGCCGAGACTCCCTCTCACGCAGACAGAGGAAGAGGCCTCTCTCAAACGAGAAAGGAGAACCGCTGTGCTTCAACTGCAACGAATACGGCCATTTGTCTCTGAATTACCTCTCTCCCCAACGAAACTGCGATGCGGCGCTTGCGAAAGAGTGGGCCACGGAACAGGAGACTGCGAGAGAAGAAGGTACGAGAGCCGCGCGTCGCTCAAAATGAGATATCTGACTTCAGCGCTACCGAAGCAGTCAACGAGAAATACTCCATGACAGCGAAACAGAACCGATATGAAATATCTGCCTACGTCGACTTGGGAAGCCAGTGGGTAACCATACCTCAGGAAGATGCAGGACGGCTGGAAATCTCCAATACGAAACTCAAAGAGCCACTCTCTATTGGAGGGTATGGATCGGGATGTGTGACGCCTTGCGGCGAAGCAAGTGCTACCATCACGGTCGACCAAGCGACAGCCGACGTTCATCTGAACGTGGTACCAAGCAGCTCGGAGTCCATAATAACACCGTGCACCAGGCCACGAAGACTACGCCGCTTGGACGTCTGTTTAACTTGAGATCACAGAGAATTACGGGTGTCTGCGTGGAAGACACCATCACGAAACATTTCGACAAAGAGTTGGAAGAGAAGAGGGCCGCAGCGACGGAAAATATCCGTAACGCCCAACATAACCAGAAAACACGTTACAACAAGAACCGGGCTGAACAATCGGAGTTTCAACCGGAAAACATCATTCTAACAAGAACCGAGATGAACCATCGGAGTCTAAACCGGGAGACATCGTTCTAGTTGGGCGAGAACGCACAGCGAGACGAGAATCCCGAAAACACAAAGTCGAGTACAGGGGACCGTACGTCATAGCCGAGAAGCTTCGCAATGACCGCTACTGCATCAGAGACGTCCAACAGACCCGGAGAGCACGAAGAACATATTCCAGCGCAGCTCCCCTTGACAAACTCAAGCTTTGGGCAAAGGACATCGGCAAGGAAAGCTCCGAATCGGACGAAGACAGAAGTTCCGACTTGGACGGTCGGTAATGCAGGATGACCGAATGTACGCATGGCGTCCTTAAATACCGCTGGATGACGCCACCGATCTGCCGCAGGTGCGATCTTGTAATGCGTGCAGGCGAACGGAAGCCGCGCACGCTCTCCGCCGCGCAAGAGAGGAACAAGAGCGCTTCTCGATGGGCCACGCACACACGTTGTGAAGAAAATGAGCTAATGAATGAATGAATGAATGAATTTATTTAGAAGGGAGAGGTCGAACGCCTCGTGCAGGGGAAGGGGAGGAAGAGGAGGGGAAATAAACCAGCGGGGGGATTGGGCTCAATCACAACGCTTGTCCGCCCCGCACACGGACCACTTGATTTAGGTCATTTTCACTAGACCTGTACGTTCAGCAAATGCCCACAGGGTCAGTAAAGTCTCTTTCACGTCGCTCGAAGGCGTTATCCATTCTTGAAGGGAAGTGACGTGAGGAGGTAGACACCTACGCCGTTCCTCGGAGAGTCCGGCACAGTCCCAGAGAAGGTGGTGTATGGTGGGTTGGTCGGCACTGCACAGGGGGCACGGAAGGGTAGGAAAGGGAACAGGTGTGGAGCCATCTGGTCTTTTTCTGCCGAAACGCCGGTACGACGTCCATCGGTCGCGAACGTCAGGAGTGACCGCTGTGCCGGAGCGGGCCTTGTGTAGAAGGATCTGGAGGCCTCGCGGGATATCCTCGGGAACTCAAAAACGAGTTTATTCAGTTGAGCCAACGCCTCTCAATATAGTTTCCAAGCGTTTACGTGTTGAAGTACTGCTTTTTCACTGCTACGCAACACGACACGTGGCGTACCTCCTATTGCAAGAAATACTGACCGCCAACGTTTGGGTTTTTTCGTTACCCAAGGTTTCTCTTCTCGCTGCGTTTTGAGTAGGCAGACCCGCCCCCCCCCCCCCCCCCCGAAAAAAACTCCAAAAGCGCAGTATCTTTGACATCAGCGCCTTTTAAAACCAATCCTTAGAATTAAATGCCAAGACAGAAGCCAGGTTCAGTTCACAACACAAAGCCGTTACCGGGAACCCGTTGAGCTATTACTAACGATAAATAAGGAGGAACGTTCTCCTCCATCTTCATTTGCCATCTTTCTAGTCCGTAAGTGATATTACGCAACAATGCAAACACATCTCGCTGTTCTAGGCACGTGTTTGATTTAAAAAGAACGCAAATGGCCAAAAGTGCGGCCCTAGGTGCAAATCTGCGCTCACTGTGAGGTCCCACAAGCTTCGTTTACACACTGTAAACCTACGTGTAATTTTTGCAAACATATAGCTAAACGTGAGAGGTTCATTGTGCTGCGCGTGTTAGCAATTGAATTTGCAAGTTCACTCGCGGTGAAAGCCTTAAAGAGAAGACCCGACACCGTTATTCATGAGCGCTAAAATTTTATTTCACTAAAGCTGCGGGCGAAAGACCAGTCTGATTGGTTGTACTTAAATCTCTTGGCTGGTTAAAATTCAGTCATTTTATTTTGCCTTTCGAACACACAAAATATATTTTAGGCACTTAGAAAAAATGTCGGGGCAGTTGTGGTGTCAGCATTTCAGGGGCATCCCACAAATGCAAGAATGCGTAGTGCTACCAATGAAAGCGATTGAAACTGCTGATGTAAACTGAATTCCAGAGATTGAGGCTTCCTAAGTTATTTCAATTTATGCTTTTATTGAAGGCTCGAAGCAGTACTTGGGAAAGATCGCGCTTGCTGCGAGCCATGGCGTACAAGTTCATGGTCATTATTTCGGCCGTTCCGATTGATTGTAGGGTTTAACACGCCGACGCAACGAAGGCGAAGAGGCGCGCTGTAGTGAAGGGCTGCGGATTAATTTTGACCACATGAGGATCTTTAACTTGTGCCGAAATCGCGTACACACGGGCGTTTTTTCTTTTTCGCCTCCATCAGAAAAACCGCCGCCGCAACCAAGAATCAAACCCGCGATATCGTGCTCAGCAGAGCAACGCCGTAGCCACTGCGCCACCTCTGCGGGTATTTAGGCCGTTCTGAGAACCCCGGTGAGGTAGCCGCTTTTTCGGCGTAGTAATACAAACTTATTTCCGCTTCCTTGCAATACGTTGAACGTTGAGGAACCGAACTACAGCATACCACTCTTGTCTGCACCTTTCATGCTCACATACGGCGCGAAAAAGGCACAAAAACGCGCCCACAGTGTGCATTCCCCCAGGCGCTCAGCGAAGCATCCATACTAGCCGCGCGACGCTGTCGCCACCTACATGTCGATCTCATGGCGAATACATTGCGTTGGGTTATACCGAAGAAGATTAATATGAAATTGGTTTTGTAACGAAGTATTAGGAACTAAGAAGCAGCACTACGAAGCGGTCTCTTCCTTCAGCCGTGCGCCCAGACTAATTCTGGTACTAGCGCCATCATCTAACCTGGTGAGCCTGAGGAAATATTATTGCGATATTATTTCCATATCAACGCCGCCGTTATGTTGGCCTTGAAGGCGTTATAACTGCCATGGCAACAATGCGGGGGGCGCATCTTGCATGGAGAAGAATTGATGCTCTCGCCCTATTGTACCGGTTGGATTCTGCCTACGCCCTCGTGGACCCCACGGTTCCCACCCGGCAACCGCCGCTCCGGAGCCTCCACTGGGCCAGCTCCGCTGCTACCGGCGTGCAGCCAGCGCAGCTCGCGCTCAGCATATGCCGCTTGGGCAGTAACGAGGCCAGCTTGAATATCACTTGAAAAATTTATTGGCGTTACGTGCGTAAACGCGACGTGGTGGCAGAAACACTGATGCACAATACAACACCGACAAGGTTGTCTGTCATCACGCATAGCACAAGCACAACACAAGTCCGTCCTCCAGGTCAGCTTTATGACATACGAACAAGGTTCTGACCTTTCGCTAACAGCACTCAGAATTGGTCGCGTCCTTTTTGCAGCAGCATAACGTCCGAGAGAGCACACACGAGAAACCCCCTACTGCATGGCACGCGCGTCGGCCTCGGTGTCTCGCCGTGCGGCAGCAGTGACCGTTATCGCGCATGCGCGCCGCCAGTCGCGCAGGGGAGGAGCGGAAAGTAGTAGTAGTAGCACCTTTATTGGTAAGGAGGGCCAAAGGCTGGTTTAGGGATGAGGAAGTGGAGTAGGGGAAGGGAATGCAGTGTCCTTTACAGGGACGTGGCAGCTTGCAGGAACCAGAATCGACCCCATCTACACTGCCCTTGCTAGGCCACTTTTGATAGCAACCAGTCATCTTTTGTGCACTAGAGGTTTCTCCATAGTATGATAGTCTTCTGGGGTGTTTGTAGGGGCGTGGAAAGATCAGATGATGTCTGAGCGGTGTGGCGAGAAGAACGGGCAATCCCGAATGAGATGGTTAAGGTCGGCTAATGTGGGGGCATTGCAAAACGTACGTTTGAGAGGCAGATTGGGTGCGAGCCATTTTCAGATTATGTGCGGGGTGCAGGCGGCATTTGCCAGGATCGTGTTGAGAAATACCCCACCAGCTCGTCGCAGGAGAGGAATGCCGGTTAAGCACCTTTGAGGGGTGGCATCGATGTAGCGGTTCCTCTTGTCCTGTTTATATCCAAGTAACTGCAGGGAAGGAGGTAGCGGTGATAAAATCGGCATGCAGGGAACCAGCGGAGGCGTAATAATACTGCTCGCCTGTGCCGCAGAATGGGCGGCCTGGTTACCCATGCAAGCTGTATCGTGGCGAGGAACCCATTCAATCCGTACATATACCCCGTTGCGACGGAGTAGGGCAACATGCGTCAGTATATCTTGTGTGAGGGAATTAAGAGAGGATGGGAGTCTGAGTTGGTATGGGGGCATCTGCGAAACGTCTAAGCTTATGTGGTCGAGGGTACCAATGACAGCGTACAGCTCAGCCTCCAAGGGCGTGATGTGGACAACGTTGAAGCTTGCTGTGCGGCTGAGATCTCGGTTCTCCGAGCAGTGGCAAGACAGACCAATGGTGTGGTCCCTGACGCTGGCATCCATATAAATGTCAATCTCACCGGGCAAACGGGACCGGTTTAGCTTTTCTAGGCGCTGTTTGCGCAGCGTGCAGAAAAAAAATGAGAGGAGGAGTGTTTTCCCAAGCGCACTACCTCTAGGAGCGAATAATAGAACCAAAACTAGAAAAAGTAACACCGGCTGGTAGCATGAGTAAAGAACTGAAAGCAGTAATCTTGTGGATAGGCCTTACTCCTAGTGATATGTTTCTCAGAAGATATGTAAATGGGGGTGGCGTGAACTTGAACTACTACTTAGCAGTGCACAGGATAGCAATTTTCTTGCACCCCTTGGCTTGGCCGATGCTTTTCTTTCTTCGTCTCGCATGCTTGGCCGCAAAGCAAGCCGTATATAAACGGATGAGGCGATTTAGCTTCATTTTAGGAGCGGAGTATTTTAGGACCGCACAATTCCCGTCTGTGGCCGTGCGCATAGCATTTACAATCACACAAAATCACACTGGCACCGGCAGGATTCGAGCCTGTGTCTGGTAGACCAGACAGAGTTAGTGTCAGTCGTGTTACGCATCGGGCTTCGACAGTGAGTTATTACCCGAGTCAAACGGCTTACTCCCTCGCCTGTAATGGTGCGGATTACCTTAGTATATCCCAATCTCCGTTCGCGCGCACCCGTGTGCACACAACCATCAAGCGAAAATCAAGCTAAATTCAAGTTGAGCCGTGAGTTTCAGTTTCATTTAGGGAATACTCAAGGAGCAACTTACGGCTCAAATCGAATGACGGTGGGGGCGCAAATCGGATGTCACTCGGGACGCAACTTGGATGTCAATTCACGTTCCCAAACTCCACACCCTCGCCATCATCCACGGAGTGAAAATGCTGCCATTTTTATAGTTACATCACTACTTTTGCAGAGTGTGCGTTTTGTAAAAACAGGTTGCGCGGAGCATTGTAGTGCCCGCTTAGTTCTCTATACAGCACCTTAATCGCTCAGCTGAGCCGCTGCATGGTCAAACATGACAAGAAAGGTTGCAGGGGGCGCGTGCGATTTGGCAGAAAGCACTGTAAGGAGCAGCAGTAACGGGCGAGTGCCTTCACGTGCTGGTTTGTGATATGGTATCTGATAATGTGTTATGATGTGGTCGGATTTGTGATATATGTCTTAGGGTGAGTGTAATTATGATAGAGTGTAAATATAGCGGGAACGAAGTAAATAAGAAATTAGGAAGTTTTTATTTGTTTTTGTTATTTGTTATTATTCAATGGAACACTCTAAACAGTTTATCAAAATGATTCGTTTGAGATTGTCTGGTGTAAATATCTATTTTCCGTACGTGGTTTTGGCCACATTCGTCTGAATTGAAGGATCTAAGCGGAAACCTTACGCATAGTACGTTATGAAATATATCGATTAAACTTGCGTTTCCAAAATAAATTGAGAAGAAACGAGAAAAACTTCTGGAAGTTGCACCAAGTTTTTTTTTAATTATTTATCAAGGAAAATAGCTTTTCCCGCAGTTTTATCGTAGCCATAAATGTATGTTCGATTATTTTGTTTCAGGATTCGCACAATCCACCGATTGGCTGTGCTTTTATTTGCACACAAAATGGCCAACTAGAGTTTGGGTATCGCGATGTAGAAACTGTGTGTTTGGTAAGTGAATATCCTTACTTTATTTCTTTGCATTTGTAGGATATCAAAGTTTTTGTGGCCCGACCCAAGCCACTTTAATGCGTCTACTCAGAAGCACACAACAAAACTTAAAAGAGACTTCAGCGTCTGTTAAATCTTCTCTTTGAAGGTAATTTACTCGGCGCCGCTGCGGCGCTCTTTCTTACCACCGCCGACACCGCTTGCACAGGTGGTATTCCCCTCGCTACCACCGATGCCTCTTCAAAAACCAACGCAATCGGCTGATAATGGCGGTAGCGCCCTTATCAGGCATTACCAGTGGAACTCGCCCAACGTGTGCCCATAAATCTTTGTCAGCAAGAAAGGCTTTTTGATGACATTTTCCCCCGTGTATTTCACGCCTAGGCATGCACCCGTCACCGGTTCGCCGGTTAATGTATACAGTGGTTTGAGGGTGGAAGCGGGAGGGCGTGCATTGACGGCTGGTCTTCATGCCGCTACCGATGACATGCGCATTGTGCTTAGGGGAAATTTACACGTGGAAGTCCTGTGGCACAATGCGACCGGTAAGCTGTCCTCCACGGTCGAGTGGTTGGGGTTTGGGTGAGATGCTTGCGCCGCGGGACGAAAACGGACAGCCACATGTTTGTCCACTAGAATAAAGCTCGAGACATTCCAGGTATTGATTCTCTATGAACAGACATTTGTCGTTGGCTCGGAGGACGAACAGCAGGAATTCAAGAAGCGTCTGCCCGTACAGAAGCGCGAATGGGTGCGAAAAGCCGTGGCCGCTGCCATTTCCTCTGCAAGTTCGAGCTCGCCGAGTAGCTGGAAACCTCTCCTGGCAGAACCATCGACGTGAGCCGTTTCTGGTTCCGCTTCAAGCGCTTTCAGAGCAACAATTTTGGCTGTGTCTTTCACTTCTAAGCACGCGCACATACCTGGTCGCTGGTATATTAGGCATGACTTGGGAATGGAGGGAAGAGACGGGGCGCACGTGCAGAGAGAGGTTTCATGGTCTCACCGATAACATGTCCGCTATGCTGGTAGGAAGTTTACACGTGTACGTCCACCGCCCCGATGCGAACTTTCCGGTGGCCTCAGTAGTCGAGCGGATTGGGTTTGTGCGTTCCGCAGACTCTAACATGCCTAAAACACGGGAGTGGAAGAGACAGCTCCATCTTTGTTCACTAGAATAAACATCAAGTCCTCCAAAGTTTCGTTGGGATGAGTGACAATTTTTTTATTGCAAATTACGAACAAACTTGTTTTGTTCCATATATTGTGTGTACTGAGTTACGCTTCGCACGTTATCCTCGTAAACAGAGTGGAAGGGCAGCAATTCATTTTTTATTTTTTTTAAATTTTTATGCTCACTAACAGGGATGGGCCTCTCGGGTGATGCACTGTGTACATGAATATAAAGCGTAAAACAGGCAATGTATAAGGAAGGGTACCAAATCTAGAATTGGTAGAAATACACGTGTAGGTATCTATGAAGTGGAGTGTGATGAAAGAAGGGAAAAACATTTTCTGTACAGCACTTGATCGGAGGCCTTCTGTACGCTATGCGCTAGTGAACACATACAAGCATAAGCAAGGCGGTTCATTTGGTGGAGAAGCACAAGAACAAAGGTAAAGAAGAAGTGCCACCTCTGCACAACATGCGTATTAAAAAATTTCAAATTTTTAAGGAGAGCTAAATATAAACATATTATTGCGAAAAATGTCAATCTAATATAACAACCGGCTGGTAATGCATGTTGGCAGCCGATAGGTGGTGCCAGGCTCAGTGTTCTGTAAACATGAAGGCAAACATGCCGCCGGTGCGGTTAGTTTGGCACTCGTAGGTGACCAGTGCTTTCATGGCAAGGGAAGTCAAACTCGAAATGAATATACTTAAAATGAAAAACCAGCTCACGCATGAAAGCCTAATAGATATCTTATCCAGATTCAGAAGCTTGAGAAGCCCACTGTGCCCATAATGCCTCCCTGGTGAGTAACGAAAAAATACCGTTCTAGTCAAGTTCTTCTGAGTCCTTTCTGGCCGACCGGACAACAAGTGGCATAAACAAGTTAACATTGAACTAGCCAATTGAAGCTGAGGTAAAATTAGATCCTGGTAGTGTGAGACAAAGCATGATCTGTCGGTGAATTCACCGGTCACTCTGGAAATCACGCCAACCATACAGAGACAGGAGTTGGTCAGCTAGTTCACATGCGAGTTAAAAAGAAGTTGTTCATCTATCATTACAAGAAATGAGGCACTAGAGAAGAGGGGTTTAAGGGGTCACGTAGCATACAAACACAAAAATAAGCGGGGCAGCATGGTAAGTATGATATCACGATAGTTTCAGAGAACTTACGCTTGAAATACATGCTGTCGCACCACGCCGAAAGTGGGTTAATGCCATTTTGCGGGGGGACGCGATCGTCCGGTGAAGAAACTGCGCGACAGAGCGTCATATAATCAGCCTACACAGAGATCGACCCGTGCCTAATAACTTGGTTGATGTCATTACCAAAAATGAAGGAAGCTTACAATAATGCTTAAGACTTGAAGATAGCAAAGCTAGGCGAAGCCTTTATGTTCATCGTGATCGTTTAAGGCCCTAATTGAACCCGACTTGCTTCTTCTTCGCTGCCGCAACGACACTTACTCCATCATTGGTGCTATAAGGGTGAGCTTCCTTCATTTTTTGGGAGTGATACTCGTTGGGCATCGTCTTGGAGGGGTGTCCGCTATGACGCGTCATTCTCGCTATGGGAAATTGTTGCCACGATTTCGGCGAAATCTGAATTTGTTTCTTTGAAAAATCTTGGCTAATCTCTCCAAGTGCGTATGGTCGTTTTGGCCAATCTTCGCCAGTCTCCCTAAGTGGGATTGCTTGGATATACAAATGTGCGCCGGGGATGCTGGACGGTTGCGGCGGGGCACGCACACAGGAGCGCCCGGCATTTTCTAGGTACTTTTAACTTCGGACAACAACCTCTAATGATTTGCTAAACAACTTCGCTGTTAAAAATGTTAACCGCCCAGTGTCGAACCTTGAGGTCTCCCGAAATCGTCGCGATAGGCCGGGAGGGAATGCCTGCATAACAAACACAGTAAGAAGTGCCTTGTAAGTAACTGGCGAACCACCGACAGAACTCGCGGGATAGATCTCGTGCGGACAATTTGCGAATCAGTAAACTATGATTAACAGCGTGGACGGCCTTGTTACAGTGAAAATATAGTGTATGCGCCTGTTGCAGAAAGAGCACTGGAGGGCTGATGTACTTTAGAAAGTAGGCGAGATGTCATTCTACTGAGCATTTTTGCAAGACGCTGTGTGTGTTAGAAGGAATTAATGAACGCATTGCTGCTAAATGGTATCAACGCATGACTTTTTTCAAGACTTCGGAAACGAAGACAACGCGAAGATTGGCCTATCTATCCCGGGGATTGTGGCCCTTCCACTCTTCTGAAAATGGAAGATAGCGCCTAATTTCTAGTCTGTTGCAAAAACGTTCTCAACAAGTGAAATACTAACGTTGTGACATCGTAAAGGTGGAAAGAGAACACAACTACCCTTCGCGGTGTAGCAAGGAATGCTGTCGCAACCCGCGGACTTTTTCGAGCGCAGTTTGCGAATAGCGGACACGACATCATTATGAGCAATGTTAGGGATTTGCCATACTTGCCGATGAAACTGGAAAACCAGTTCGCTGTCGCTGTAGGCAGACGTCGAATAGGTGGGAAAAAATTGACGTGCAAAAAGTTCACATACTCATGCCGGGTAATACACAAACATGTCACCATCCACAAGCGTTATGTGTAACGTGTGCGGAACTTAACGCCACATCAAAATAAAGGAGTGAGTAAGAGATTATTCACTGTAGTCGGTAAATGTCTTTTTGTCCAGGGCAAGAAGCTTTTCCCCGAAAGGTCGCCATTCCATGAAGCTTGCGAGAGAAGACGTGTCAGTGTAGGCATTACACAAGTGGTGAAATTGGCATCCTCACCGAAGCAAGCCTTGCAGCTCATGACTGCACCAAATTGGAATCTTAGTGGAGCGATATCACCTCTTTAGGATGTGCTGGTTCATCACGTTTTTCACAACTTCGGATAGCTCTTACGAGTCCAGGTCCACGTAGGGCGCGTTGTACACAATGGTCTAGTCAGTCTTGTCGACAGATTGGTTAAAGGGCGTATAATAACCGCGAGCAAAGTCGCGTCGTATTACAGATACGTTAGCCGTAACTCCAATAGGAGGGTGCCACGCAACAATGGCCTCAATGAGATCAGTGTATTGACCAACAATCACACAGCTGCTGTTTGTAAAAGGTGTCGAGGACGTTTCAAGCAGGTTTTTGATGCAAGACAGCAGGATGGATGTTATTGAAATTAAATAAATTAAACACGTCAGCTGCGTTAGACTGTCCAATGATATTTCCTGTGGGGTCCCACCAATAGTCCCGGACGTAAGAGTCGCCAATGACCAGGATTTTCTAGTTTCCTTGTTTTAGCTTCTCATTTGAACTCTGTAGGGCTGATACAAACACTTTATTTCTAGCAGGATTTAAATTCTACGCGCCAATAAAACTTTTTTCATCCTTTAACTTCTACCTCAAAACATAGGCCTTCAGTATAGAGCTCAAGATCAATCCGTCTGACCACACAAAAATTTACTCATAGCGATGAGGACTCTGCCGCATTGATCTTACACTGTTGCAATATAATTTCGGCCATTACAAAAAATGGTGTACCCATCCGCACAATATTCGCAAGAAATAATATGGCGAGATAACTAACTCTCCTTGATTCATTACACAATTCACATGGCCAATTCGCCCTAGGCTAACGACTGGTTCAAAAGAGAAAGCACGTTTGTGGTATGTAAAACCTTGAAAACTGCACACAATAAGACAACAGTACTTGTTAAAAAAGTTCTCCAAGCGCGCAACCAGCTGGAGGTCGCTCCACGAGTGCGGCTCACGCGGCCATCGGTTCGTTGGCATCTTTGATACCCGGACGTAGGATTTCCTTGTTCCCTATCGCATCAACAATTGCTGGTGCAGAAACCCCCAGCCATCCGGACCCGCCGACTCACGCCATAGAATCGCTTCGTCGCCGCTGGAGAGTTCTCCGCACCTCCGTCACTAAGAAGATGACGGCACTCGACACGCTGCTCCAGAATCTGGCGGCACCGACTCTCGACTTCAAGACGCATCTGGACATCATTCTCTACAAACAGTGAGCCTTGCACCAACTGGAAAGCCAGATTCGGGCAAGACTCACCACAGACGAATTGGACGCTGACGTTTTGGACGGGATTGACTACTACGAGCTAACTTGCGCCCTTCGCACGCGCCTTCCCTCCGTCTCGAACCCGGCCCCTTCAGACAGAGCACCTACAGCCATGTCTGGTGAGGTGAGCCTTGCAAAAGCGGACCTTCGCAAGCTCTACCGTGCATCCTTCAGGCAACGCAGGGAACCCGCTTCGCCGCATTCCCGACGCTCCAAATACCGACGTTCTCGGGCGACCGACGTGACTGGGAAGGGTTCTGGGACCAGTACAATTCCAGCATCCACTAGAACGCAACCTTGCCACGGATAGAGCAGTTCAAGTACCTGCTTTCGTACTTGATCGGTCCCGTCAATGACGCGATAGATGGCGTCAGGCTGGCCGACGACAACTACGACTTCGCCGTCAAGGTCATCACCAACAGATTTTGGCGGAATGATCTTTTTGTGAACGACCACCTGGACAAATTGCTCGCCCGGGAGCCGGAGCAGGGTTCCGCCGACATGGACAAATTATGGGTCCTCTACGACATAGTCACGTTTCGCATAAACGCGTTGGAGGGCCTGGGGATCTCCGCAAAACAGTACTCTTTAGTGCTCTACCGCGTTTGTCTACGTACCTTGCCGCACGACCTAAGCCTCCTGTACCGGCAAAGGTTGAAGGAGACACAGCAGCACGCATCCGAGGCTTAGATGTCCCCGTCCGCCAGGCACAAGGAAATCAAAGTGATCCTGAACGTCCTCCGCGTCCAGGTGGAAATTCGCGATGAGAGCGCGTCCGATTGTTCTGTTCCGTCCAGGCATCGCGTACAGGAGAAACGCCAGTCCTCGCCTCCGCGCATCGATCCTTCAATGGCGATAACTCTCGGCGCCCAATCTTTGTCTTCGAGGTTGCTAAGGTGTCATCCTTGCACTGCTCTAGACCGCATCGTCACCCACTGCATAGCAGCAATCACGCGGGAGGAAAAGCGAAAGAGTTTGCAGGCAGACAGGGGCTGTTTTAGGTGTGGCAATTTCAACCATTCCGCGCGACACTGCGGAACAGCCAAAGGCCTCGTCGGTGGCCTGTGCTCACGTCGGTTCCTCACGTCGATGTGCAACATCCAGCTCCCTGCTGGAAGGTTTGATTCTGGCAGCAGAAGACCAGATCACAGGGGAAGCGCCGGGCGACACTTGAAACAGCCAACGCAGCAACGTCTGCTTCGACCAGCGCTGCAGGATCAACGCCAGTACTTCTGCAGACAGGCCGTGCATGGGGCATCAGCACGAGGCGCCAGCTGGTCGTGCGCTTTTTTTTAACTCATTAAGTCAGCGGACCTTCATTTGACGTGATGTATCCGGAGAACTCGCTTGCCCCGTCACCGGCGTCGCACATATACCCCTCTCTACGTTCGGAAACACTCGCCCTAGCGCCCCTGTTACGTGCAAGAGAGTCTCCTTGATGCTTAAAAGCCAGCATGATAACCATCACATACCCGCGTAGAGGTCCTAGAAGTCCCCAACATCCGCACTGTCACAAGCCCGCTTGTCAGCGAAGAAATCCTTCGTGTGTTGGCTGATCAGGGTCAAGTTGCTGCTGATTCCCGACTTGCGCCCATGTTTAGAGAGAAAGAGGTCACCGTGTTGATCGGGTCCGACGCGTATTGGAAAGTTGCAAAAGGGTTCGATAATTTCTGGGTTCGAAAGTTCGAAGGTTCGAAAGTTCGAAGGTTCGAAGGTTCGAAGGTTCGAAGGTTCGAAGATTCGAACCTTCGAAGGTTCGAAGGTTCGAAAGTTCGATAATTTCTGGCACTCTCAAAGCCATGAAGACATTCTGGGATGGACCGTACTAGGTTCTCAAATCGATATGTGGTTAGCAATTTTTTCTTTATTGTATACGTCAATTACTTCATTTGTATTGATAACCGTTCACAGTTTGTCTTGTATGCTGATGACATGAGCCTGTTTCTGCCCTCAGAAAACGTTACCGACTTGTTTTCTGCTGCAAATGCTGTTCTAGATAAACTGTTCGAGTGGTCCGACGCAAACTGCTTAAAAATTAACACACAAAAGTAAAAAGTTGTCTTCTTCACCACCCCCCCCAAAAAAAAACGTGTATCTGTTACGGAAGAGCTTTATCTAGGTAATTCGAAGATCGATCTAGTGGAGCAACACCAATTTTGGGGGATGGTGCTTTCACATCACATAAGCTGGGATGCACACATTCAACTGTTGACCAAACAATTATCTTCTGCTGTGGGTGTACTGTATCGGTGTCGGGACTTCTTCCCACTCAGTATCAAACTTCAAATTCCGAACTGTATTTTTATACCACGTTTAAACTATTACACGTTTGTTTGGGGCACTACAACAAAAAATAATGTTACCACCCTATTGGGTGGCCACCAGTTGGCCAAGCAGTTTGGACGTGTTCCATATGGGCTCCGCATTTTCATCTCTCTGGTGGCGTAATTACCATAATTTTGCACAGCCCCTCTTGACCATCGGATCCACAAAGGTCAATAACGCAGGTGGACGCCAACTTTTGGGAGATCGAACGAGCGGTTAGACTTTTGCGGCCATCCTTCGATCCGGAGTGCTCTGGTACCTCGCTAAGCATTGCGAGCGCTTCAGCACTACACAGCCACCTCTGACGAGGCGACGGCCCCGGTACCCCGGCTGCGCATACAGCGACACCGGGGAGGAGTGCTGCCTCCGAACATCGCATCGGCGACATGGAGGTCGTCGAAGTCGATTGTGAGTCAATTTCACCAGACGAATTTGAAAGCGACGCAGGATGGCTGCCCAGCCACCGGCAACGCAACAGTCGAGCGATCAGCAAGCTACGCCTAACGGCAGAAAAAGCTTGCGACGGCAGGAGGTCATCGACACCCGCCACGAAACACTCCACGAAGCGCTCGGGCATCTCGCAGCCGCCACGTGCTCCGCAGCTGCTGAAAGAAGATATTAAGATCATTCTGAGGCCACGAGACGGGCTGAACGTTAAAAAGCCGAGCGACGATCATATCAGAGACACAGTTCTCGCCGTGGCGAGCACTACGCGAGACAAAGCGAAGAAGACATTCTGCGATCAAACCCTGCGAAGAACATCGTCATAATCAGCACTCGACCATCAGAAAACTGCGAGTAGGCGATGCCGTCTACGAAACCATCGCGTACGCAGCTCCACCAGAAGATACGGCCAAAGGGGTCATTAACCACATCCCTTCATACGACACGGCAGAGGACATCACGCGAAGTCTGTTGTATTAGAAAAACCCCACGATCTTACAAGCTAGAAGAATGGGCAATACCAACTCGGTCGTCAAAATATTCGAGGGGGAACGGGTTCCCCACTTCGTCTACTACAGAGGAGCGGAGTACAGGTGTCTACTTCACAAGAAGAAACACGAAGTTTGCGACTCGTGCGGCAAACTGGGTCACCAGTCCGATGTGTGTCCAGCACCAGAAGAAAACATGTGTAAGGGATGTGGCGAGCGCAACCCCAGCGAGGACCACCAGTGCGACCCGAAATGCGCCTTGTGTGGTAAAGGCCACGCAAGCGGCGACAAGACGTGCCAACAACGCTTCAAAACGCCTTTCCTTCTCAAGCACAGGATGTGAGGAAAGGAAAAAAGACAACAACGAGAGCAGCAAGAGCAAAGTCCACGCGATCATCACCAAAGATCTAGTCTCAACCCGGAAGACGACGGCAAAGGGAAAAGGCGCGCGGCAATTCTTCGCACCACGGAAGATTACCGAGACCAATCTGAAAGTAGACAAGGCCACTTCAAGGACTCAGAGGAGGATGGGAAGAGGAGTCGCTCCAGTTACTTTCCTCGCCTTCCCAACAAAAGTGGCGGACCACATGCACCGGTAACAGGAGGACGACATCGCTCCCGGTCCAAGTGTCGAAGGCAACCAGGTTGCGAGGAACGCCGAGAGTCAGGCTCCAGATCCCGAAGCTCCCGAGGGAACGGAGATAACGCAGCTACGTCGTCCATGGCAGGGTCTCGAGGTAAAGTCCACGACAACACGGTGAGCTGGGCAGAGACGGTCTCCTGTTCGAAAGCTCCGTTAAGTGCAAAAAACGATGGTCAGGGACCCGCCCGAGGTAAATACAAAACCGACATACTAGAACAGGAACTTACGCGAATAAGACAGATGTTAAAACATGTTACGCGCGAAAATATAGCCTTAAAGGAGGAAATAGCCCGTCTAAAGCATACCCACGCTGACAGAGCGGTTGAGAAAAAACTGCTGAAACACGCGTCCGCTTCCGAGCTACAAAATCAGGTAGAAATCAATACGACCACTGAACAAGAAAGAACAAACCCCCCGCCATTAAAGAAAAAAAAGGAGCAGAACGAGAAGCTTCGAGCTACCCAATCCAAACAACCCCGCTTAGAGGACTGACAAAGCAGAATAGAAATTAAAATAAAGACTTTCGGCAAGAAATTCGAAAACATGTTCTCGACGTACGCCCAAGACATTAACAAACAAACAGCAGGTTTGAACGCCAGAATCACGGCCTTAGAAATCAGTGCGCCGCCTCAAGCTACCACGAGCGTGGGCCTATTAAAGTGGCCAAACCCTACGCCCGACCGACGATGCTTGACAGTCCCAAAGCCAGCAGATCAGCCACTTCCAACTGGAATGGGTCAGAGTAGCAGCGATGACAAATATGGGGTGTGGCAGTGGAACTTCCGAGGGTTTCGCCAGAAGAGGGGAAACCTGCAGCAATTCCTGAACACTAAGGAAATCATTGAAGCACCGGACGTGTTTGCATTACAGGAAGCGGGATGTCGAGCAAAATTATAGGGTTACAAATCGTTTTACGGAAGCACCGTGGGAGAGGGTGATACTAAACCACATGTTTGCATGATAATTAAGAAAAACCTACCGGCGATCAGGCACGATACGGGCGTAACGGCTGTAGACCACGTCCTTACCGAAATTATTCCCACTAAAAAGGGGGGGAAAGGTAGTCTTTTTGTACTTAACGTGTATAGTATCCCAAAACAGAAACAAAGATTCGCCAAAATTTTCTGTCGAACATTGGACATCGCCAAAAAACCGGCAATAATAACAAATGGTGATTTCAACGCGCCCCACGCGGCTTGGGGTTAGGCGAACGAAATACCGAAGGGCAGACAATTATGGATCGATGCGCAACAAGAACGTCTGACCATTCTTACAAAACCGGCCTTTCCCAGGCGCATCGGCCACAGCGTTAGCGCAGACACCACGCTGTATCTGACATTCCTGAAAAACGTGTTCGTTGCAGAATGGAATAATACGCAAGAAAGCATGGGTAGTGACCACTACATATTTTCTACGAATCGGAAGGCGGGACCTTCCAAACCTAGCAAAAACAAAATAAGAATAACGAAATGGAACACGTTTCGGGGCCTTCGACAATAGAACTACGAACAGGAGACGATGTAACGGAAAATACTGACATAGACGAATGGACGACACTATTCCGGGGAAAGGTAGAACGCTCCACGGAGACCGTTCCGGAGGAAGCCGAGGCTTCAATGTGCAGATGCGAAGCTCCTACACATGTGGGAAGCAAACTCCAGCCTACAGAAACGTTTTAGTAAGCAGAAATACAACAGATCCCTCAGGAGACGAATTAGAGGCACGGAAGACTTTGCGAATCAGCTCTCGCGTAATTACTGGAATGAGGCCGGCGAGCGCATGAACCTTCAATGGGGCTATCACGAACATTGAA
>CM023451.1:54497534-54597044 GCA_013339765.2 Haemaphysalis longicornis | reverse complement strand
TGTTGTGTGAGTCAGATGTGTACCGTCCCAAGTGTGGGATTTAGTACATGTAGTTTGTTGTCTGTCTGCGTTCCAGTGTGTTTGCCATGTTCGGCAAAGGGTTGTCTTATGTGTGGCTTGCGGTCTGTATAGGGTATCCTTGTAATGTCTACAGTGTTCCTGAGTGCAGCAGCAGCAGCCCTCTCGTCTGCCAACTCGTTCCCAGCAATCCCAGCGTGTCCTGGGACGAGCAGAGGAGCAGCTGATGCTTTTCCGCATACACAGACATGGTGGTGTTGAATACAAGATTACTATGTGGTTTTGGGGGGCTTATGCGATGACAGTGCGCGAACAACACTCAAGGAATCTGTGTAGATGATAGAATTCGGAATTTGAGTTTCAAGTATGTGTCGTACAATCAGTAAAATTCCATAGCTTCTGCTGAAAAAATTGTGTGCACGCTCATGGTTCTGGCTGCATTGAAATTCGGACCATGAGCAGCGCAGGAGACCATAGTGGATGTTTTAGAACGTACGTAGACTCTGAATGCAAATGGGTATTTAACTGCCAGAGACAGAAAGTACTGCAGTATTGCAGCTCGCGGTAATCGATTTTTGTCAAGTTTTATAAAGGAAAGGTCACAGGACACAGGGCGAACTTGCCAAGGCGGTAAAATGTTCTAAAAAGGGTGACCTGTACACATCTAAAAACGAAGCGCTGAGATCCGAGGGTCGCTCTTTCACTCGAAGTGAAAAGGGCAGAGGAACGGATGGGGGATTTACAAACAGCACAGATGTGGATGTGTTGTAAAGACAGGATAAAACAATGTTTTTCAGCGATGAAATCTTAAAAGCATAAAGTAAAGTCTATGTACGTCCGTTGGTTCTCAAGCGCCAATTATTACACTCGACATACAGACTCTCGACAGGGCTATTGCGAAAAGCAACCGATGCAAGACGTAGCCCCAAGTGCAGCACTGGTCGAAGCATTCGCAACGCTGTTTTAGTCGCCGACCTATACACCACACTGCCATAGTCTAAACGAGAACCAACCAAAGCAGTATAGAGCCGTAGTAGGAGTTCTTTGTCAGCCCCATAGGATTGGTGGGAGAGTCCCTTAAGGATATTCATTGTGTTCATACATTTATGCTTAAGGTTTTGATATGTGGGATGAATGTGAGTTTGTGGTCAAACACCACACCTAAAACTTGTGTCCTTGTTCACAGGAAGCGACACGCCACTAAGAGTAATGTCTGGGTCCATATGGACCCCGCGCTTCTGGAGAACACAACGCAAGAGCTTTTTTACAGGATTCAATTATTTAAAAACCATTCTTGTCTGCCCAACCGGCAAGTTTCTTGATGCCGAGCTGGACTTGACGTTGGCATATTGACATATTACAGTTGAAAGATATCTGAAGTAATCTACATACATAGAATAAGAGATTGTAGGCGGCAGTGCCTTTCCAAGGGAGTTCATCTTAACTATGAAGAGGGGTACAGTTCAACACGCCACCTGCGGTACGCCATTTTCTTGCACGTAAACCTTTGAGAGTGCAACAAAACTCTTACTCGAAATGTCTTTCCGAAGGGTAACTAACAAGGGGTTTAACAGTTACCCGAGACACCGAATGACTTCAGGTCACTAAGGATCCCGTAGCGCAAGCGGTTTTTGGTTGTAGTAGGCCTCGAGGTCGAAAAACAGTTACGCAATACTGTTTTTGCATGAAGCATCCTTAATATACGATTCAAGAGCTACGAGTTGATCATTCGTGCATCGCCCCGCCCTGAAGCCTGCCTGGCCGCTCTCGAGAAGACCATTGTAGTCAAGAAAGTACATGAGCCTGCGATTTATCATCTTCTCGAGAAGCTTCCAGAGGCAGCTCGTCAAGGCTATAGGACGGTAACTTGAGGGGGAGGACGGGTCGTTTCCCTCCTTCAAAAAAGCCATTACTATGGCCTCCCTCCAAGAGTGTGGGATGTGCCCCGAAAGCTTTATTTTATTATATAGATTTAGAAGTGCTTCAAGTGTGTCTGCGTTAGCGTTGTATCATTGTATATGTATGTTGTCTCGGCTGGAGCTGAGGGTTGACACGTACTCAAAGCAGCCCTCAGCTCATGCAGTAAAAACTGAGTTATAAGAAGATGTTGATCTATTTTTATCTAGTATAGGCTCTTTTCGGCCGTTGTTGTGTTTCATGAAAGTGTTGGTATAGTGTGCTGAACTGTACACGTGTTGGGAGTGTTGTGCGAGTGTGTCAGCCTGGTCTCCGAGTGTGTCCCCTGTTTGCTGACCAGAGGCAGGACGTGTGTTTGTTGTCTTTTGAGTTTGCGTAATCTTGTCCTTACTTTCTGGGTGTCTGCGAGAGTTTATTGATGTTATGAAGCAACGCCCACTCTCTCGCTTGCCTCACGGCGCACACGTTTTCCTAACGCCTTGGCCCGTTTGAACAAAAGGAGGTCCCAGACGTGGGGTGGTGGGTACCGACGTAGGATACCACGGCTTGTTTGGGCCTGTCGCGCCCGCCTACTATCCTCATTCCACCATGGCCTCCGCACCGAGGCGTGGAATGGACCTTTTGGCGGCGTCGAGGATGTGCGCCGTGAGCAGTTGGGTAGCTTCTTCAACGCGTAGGTGTTCCTATGGATGTGTGGTGTAGTTTAGTTCTCTGTAAATGTGTTCAGTTATCTCGGCTTCATTGCACCCTTATGGGAAGAGAACTGCTTGGGCCTTTACCTATAGATGTAGTGAAGTCGGGAAGTGGTCACTGCCAAAGGGTCAGTGCCCACATCCCACTCAAGACATGAAAAGAGAATTGTAGAACTAATAGCCAAGTCAGGAATTGAGTGTGTATTGTGTCCTTGTTATGGTATTTAGGCTGTTTCTTGTGAAAAGGGCATGCTCCAGAGGATGTTAAAAACTTCTCTATCAGGCCACCTCGGGCATCCGTGAGAGAAGAGCCCAAACAGAATTGTGTGCATTGAAGTTGCCTGTTAGGATTTACAATTGTCAGTTAGATGATCATGTGCTGCACATTTTGCGCAAGTCAATTTACCACGACAAGAGTTGTGCCGTGCCCAAACCGCAGACACTTGAAGCAGCACGTGGGTTCGGCACGTAGGGGCGGATTGGACATCTCAAGAAATCTGCGTTGACCGACTCAGGAAGGTTTGAGCGGTCAAGTGTCAAGATTATGTGCTTGGTTGGAATTATTTCATCATTTCGGCGTATGGTGATTCGCCTCAATGCTGTCACGCCCTGATCTCGGAGGCCTTCGAGCAGGTCTGCTTCAGTCTCATTCATTAGATCCCGATCAGAGATCACGCCCTGCCAGCTATTGAGGCTGCGATGGCGCGTGATCTTGATGTCAACATCTACCATGCGCGTTTGCTTGAGGAGGTTAGAGAATTGTTGTTTGTTTTCTACTTCTATCAAAACTTCTCCCGTTGTGAGTTTCTTAGCCTTGTACGACTTTCCGATAAGGCTTTCAAGAAACTTGGAGATTAGAACACAGACTGGGAAGTGATGGGCTTTGTCTTGTCAAGAGATTCCATGATCAAAAACCGCGAGAAATTATCAGGCTTCGGGAGAGACATTGATTGATGCAAAGGAGGAAAGGAAACTTCGGTGCGGCCCCTTTTCGGAGGGCGATCACGTTTAGGGGGGGGGGGGGTTTTAGAAAATGCCATATATCATAGTATAGAAGCAGGGGACGGGGGACTTTCTTCTTTGACTTTACTCTGATGGTCAAAGAGGTCCGGAGCTCCCTGCCTGGTAAACAGACAGGGAGCCCATCCGCCGGAGCTTGACCTGGGCTCCGACAGCCACCGTTCGTGGTTTCTGCCCTTCACCTTAAACTCGTAGCCACGGTAGATACAGCAAGTGTATGGGGGCTCGGGGTCCGCGGTTCCCCAACAACCGTCATAAGATTACTCAAGGGGCCCCGTGCGGGGTTATTATGCAAAACCTGTATTTAAATGAGCGAGCCCGTTGCATTTCAACAGCCGAGCTGTTTATGCTTTTAATTCTGCCACCGAGTGTTACCATAAAAATACCAAGAAAAAACACCGAGCGCAAGGGAGCGTGCCCCTCATGAGGAGGGCCCGGCGTCAGCCAGGCTTGCGGGTGCGCTTGCGCCACGTGAGGAACTTACAAAAAATACAAGAGAAAATTCCCAGCGCACCTTATCGTGCGCCTCGGGAGGAGCGCCAAACGTCGGCCACCTCGACCTTCAAGCTGGCCGACGTGCTCGCGGCGTGATCTCTCGCACGCTGTTCTATTGGCCATTTCACGTGCGTTCTGAGCGCAGACGCCGAATTCGCGCTACAGACACCGAGTGGCCAAAGCTGGTTGCCACGGGTTCTAACGCGGTCCACATTGTGAGAGATCTGAGAGAAAGCCAACAGAACTATCTGGGCCTAGCAGTCATAAGCTTTCAGTCGCAAGTTCGGAAATCCATGTGAAGTGCTACAGCCGGATCTCCTACGAATGGATAGGAGCCGCCAGCTCTGCGGTTTCTTGAGTCTTGCACCACCTGTGCAAGCCGCGCCAATATTTTTTAGGGTATCGTGCACAAGGTACTTGCTCATCATGAAATCCTGCATCGGCATCGTGAAATACGAGACGGAAGGAGTATAGTTCAACGATGAGGCTACTCGCTCCAATGGCAGTCAACGTGATACACGCAAAGCAGCCTCGCCCAAGCAAGACCCTTACTTGACCAACCCCTCGGGCGCAGTCCCTGTACACCGGTGTGCAGTCTCATGTACCTTCAGAAGATTCCGCCTCCCCTCCCCCCCCCCCGGGTCACTTTCTGGGCTTCCCGGGATTACGCGGACGCGCTGTGGCTTTAGCGTGCTTAAAAAAACTCAGGGGCGCACCCCGCCAGAATGCAAAAGAAGCAGCAGCCGTTTTACGATAGAGAGGAGCAGCCCGAGGAAGCTAAGCTCTCATATGCACGTGGCTTCAACAAACCCATTCAGATTGTCATTGTCAAAATAAGAGGGCCCAAAATGCTGCGCTTGGCCCCTCTTCTTTTCACGCTATTGTTAATGACAATCTGAACTGGGTTGTATCCCGCTTTTTAACCGTGAAAAAAAGGCGTATTTTCTTTTTACTTTCACGTAATGTGTGCTGTGCAAATGATATGAGACAATCAACGAATGACTAACTCCCCCAAAAGCCATACCTGTAAATATTAATGATTGCAGATTACGATCGATGGTGTAAAAAGCCTGATAAGAGTAAACAAACACAACCAAAACAACTTTCTCCCTCTGAATACATGGCGAACTATACTCCGCCAGAATAAATAACGCGATTTATGTTTTTCGATGTATATTTGAGCCAAATCTACATTTGCAGTTTCTCGGGCCCCTTAGAAACCACCAATAGTACGGAGACTGGCCTACTGCACTTTATGCCCGTGTTTTGTGAAAATGTTTGAAAACAGCCTACGTTTTCGCGATTTGTATAGTTGCACAATTTGCACGGGGCGATTCGTTCAAATGGATTAATAGGTTTTCCAAGTTCTTCAATAGCAGTGATAATATATCTATTACGTTTTTTGCTTGTATTTTCTACACATAATCAGCATCATGACATTTAGCAATTTTCATGTTCGCGAAGATATGAATACCTTGCAGCAAGTTATTTGTCTTAGGTGCATTGTATGAGTGGTACTCAAGAGATTGGTCTTAATAACTAGGGCTTCATTTAATGTTTTACTCCGTCCATAATGGTATTTTATTTTATCATTCATTTTTTGTTCGTTCAGAGATTTTCGGCACACAATAATTTCTACCGCGAAGGTCGTGTGGTCGAAGTATATCATTTGTGTATTTTTTGCATAATATTTTGGTGTCCTCTCGGCATGATGAAGATGGCTGAGTAAATACAATTTCCTGGCCGGCAGTACCACTCTATTTAGCTTATGCCTGCAGATATTAATTTGTAAAAATCCTTTAAGCTGAGCAAGATAAGAATCATTGTACACAATTCGTCTTGACAAAGAGGTTGTAAATTCTGTACAGTTCGTTTAGGCTGTCAACACAAGGGCTTCTACGGGAGGAATACAGACAGCCCGAGGTTTTTTCCTAGCAGTGTTTCGACATTTTATTCAGGTAATTACTAAAGAAGCATGCTCAGTCGGCAATTACACACTAATGTGGTTTCTTTCGTACACAGATGCCGCGATTGGGGTAAAACACAACACGACTTTCCTAGTCGTCCTTCTTAGAAACTAGAAGGGCTGATAATATTTTCTATTTCTTTGTGTTCTTTTTGTGCACTAACTGGCTTGTCAAAATACTTTTTCTCCGATATCAACACATGTGCATTTGAAAACTGCTTTCTTCATTGCTTTTTTGTAGCACCTCGGAGACGGAACCCAGCAAATTATAACAACGTGCAAACAATTTGGCAATCAAACACTCTGTCGAGTTAATGGCACAGAGCCGAGTTCAACAAGCACATCCGAAGACTCCTGAAGATGCTAAACTCCTAGATGGCTTAATCCACACTTTCTCCCTGCAATAGGCTACTGAACTTACCAAAAATAAAAGCACCTGCAAGCTTAGATGTAGTTCCAAATTTATTTCAACCTTGCTTTGCGCCTGACGTTAGCATCGTACAATATAAGGCATAAAAGTAGCAGTTTCTTGCTTGATTATCTTCATAGGAACAGGTTAAAATTAGGCTGTACAACAATCACTACTGATTTTTGTTTTTGAGAATCATGACATCTGCGTCCTTAAAGTGTTATCTTTATAAAACGAATGTGACTTTTCTATCCCCATTCGATTAAACATTCAATATTATCGCCGTTACACCGCCCAAAAATCCGAGACTTACACCCTAACGGTTCCATTAGGCCACTCAATTAGAATAGATTGATTGTAGGGTTTAACGCTCCGACCTAACGCAAGTGATGAGGTGCGCTGTAGTGGAGGGCTCCGGGTTAATTTTGAAACCACCTGCGGATCTTTAACGTGCACCAAAATCTCCTGCACATGGGCGTTTTTGCTTTTCGCCTCCATCAGAAAAGCGGCCGCTGCGGCCAAGAATCGAACCTGTGACCTCGTGCTCAGCAGCACAACGCCTTAGCCACTGAGCCACTGCGGCGGTCCCACTCAACTGAAATAAAAGTATAAGATGAGAAAAGTCAACATTACACAAATGTCTAAAACCTGGCCAAAAGAAAATACTTGCGGAGAAGAGGTGTTGCAATTACGATGTTAGGTATTACATAGAGTCCGAATATCAGGACTAATAAGCAACAAAATTTCGAATGAAGCAGTATTGCTGCCCACTCCGCCCTCATCTATCCCATACCCATCTGCGGCCAATCTCCCTCATGCCTGTCCTATGCAAGCTCATCGAACGACTCATTAACAATCGAATAGTGCGCTACCTGGAGTATGTCGAACCTTATCTTCACCCAGCGCAAACTGGTTTCCTCTCGAATCTCGGCCCTACCGACAGCCTATGGCTGCTGCGACGTGTCGATAATCGCTCAAGTTGTTCGAAACTCCTGGACTATGTACTCGCACTAAACCTCCGAAAGGCCTTTCACTGTTAGCCAGAGCGCCATCCTCGATGAACTTGCTAAGGCCTTTCCTAGCCTATGAGCGTAGACATGGATTCAAAACTTCCTAGAATCCCGCCCCATCAAGCTTCAAGGAACATTCCCAGGTTGGACCCCTCGTACCTTCTACCTCGACAGAGGAGTTCCTCAAGGCCCGATCCTCAGTCCCACACTGTTCAATCTAGCCATGACTAGGATCGTCCGGAACCTTCAATGACACACTAGTGCGAGGTTTAATATTTATGCAGACGATATCGCAATATGGACCCAGTCAAGGGACTACCCGAATGAACGAACTATGATCACGGCCCTGAAAAATACAGTAGCAAGTCTTGAATCTGCCCTACCGGATCGCGGGCTTTCCTTAGACCCGAATAAAACAGAGTTTCTGTCCGTTTTTGGCCGCAATCTAACTCCTTGTCCCCCTTGTATCATGGCTGGCACCACACCGATCCCCGCCAAACTCGAGCACATTCTCCTAGTAGGCATTTCCGTCGGTTACAACTGTGGCCCGACCATATGGCTGAACCAACTGAAACAGAAATTAAATTCGACTCAACATGCCATTCGAAGACTATCCAACAAGCATGGAGGAGCAAAGAAAAAAGCAGTGCAGACACTTCCCGCGCCGTCGCAGTCGGTATTCTTACATATATGAAACCCAATCTTACACTTTGAATTGTACCCAATGACGCACTCTCAATGTTCTTCACAAAGCGACTCTTCGTACCATCACTCGATTACCACGCCATACAAAACTCTCTAACCTCCAATCTGCGGCCGCCCTTCCACCAATTGAAAAAAATGCTTCAAGAGCAAACCGACCAACACAACTTCAAGCGAAAGAAAACTTACTCATCAAGGTGCCACGTACTCACGGCCTAGGAATAAGCAAGATCGCATTCCCCTTTCCTGATTTCCCAATACCCATTTTTCCGTGGCAACGACCTCTCCTGACCGAACCAACAACCCACCCCATCCCCCGCACAACGGCCATTTTTAGACAAAAACGTTTTCAGAGGCTATTCACCACAAAATCGCTCGACGAAATCTACATTTATACTGATGCCAGCCTGGAACCTCCAAATGTTGGAACTGCCTGGTTTTCCCCAGATGGCCGAACCATTATAGGAATCCGACACTCTAAAATTACTGTCACGCCCACGGAAGCGGAACTACTCGCCATTACCCATGCTCTTAGACTACTTATGTACGACCACCATCAAGCCATACCAAAAAAGATCAGAATATTAACCGATTGCTACGAAGCATTTCAAGAACTTCGACGACCATTTTCAATGCACCCTTCCGTAAACCAAACTACCAGGCAAACAACGGCCCTAAAACTGTATGGCTTTCAAGTCCGCATAGACTGGACTCCTGGCAACGATTTGGCGGCGCCAGGGAATCAGGCAGCCCACGAAGCTGCGCAGGAGGCTTGCTCTTTTCTCTCCTCCGCTGACTCCGCCGTCGCCCAGCCTTCAGACCTTCCTGAATGCTTGGACACGACCGAAAGTACCAGCGTACCCCCGCCATCCGCATACACCGGTACAAACACAAAAAGAAACTCTGACTCAAGGAACTTACGCCAAGGGATCACGTTTCCAACCGACCTTTCCTTACAAGAACCCAAGAAATATTTATTCACCAATTCTATACAGATGCACCATTTTCACCGGAAACAATCCGCAAATGGTACTTCCACCCCATCAAACAAAAATGTCCATACTGTCAGCAAGCCGTCAAGGCTGATTTGCACCAGCTCTTCTGGATATAACCCAAATTATCTCCATACCCGAATTTTACTTCCCCCAACCCAGACCCCTCAACCAATATCGATCTCCTCCCATTAGAAGAACACACCATTAGCCTTATAAGGTTCGCCACAAAGAGCGTTCTAGCGCGAGTTTGAATTGAATTGAAAATAAGTTTTATTAAACAAACATGATATGGGTACACAGTATATACAGGAGGAGGCCCCATGGTTATGAAAACAAATTAACAAAATGACTATAAAATTACAATGACAACAGTGGTAAACATAATAGAAAAGAGTACTGAACAAATATTCAAAAAATCAGCTGTGAAAATAGGAAGAAAACTACAATAATACGCGTCACATCACTGTAATGAAGACAATTGGTAGAGTTTCAGTTTTTTTAAGGGTATGACAGAATGAGAAGATTTAATGTCCTGGTTTAAGGTATTCCACAAGTGCAAGCAAGAGAACTGAATAGTTTGTTTACCGAAGTTAGTTCTTACTTTGGGAAGTAGAAAGTCGTTGCGAGAGGGGAGCCGAGTGGAGTTTGGGTTAGAGATAGTGCTAGGCGGGAAAATAGATTTCAGGAGTCCACAAGGCAACACTTTGAAGAACAAAGTGCCAATATTTAGCTGTAAAGACAGGGGAGGCGCAAAATCGCAAGTTCAATGAATAGAGGAATAGAAGAAGATAGACGGGAAGAAAAAGTAATGATTCTTAAAGCTTGCTTTTGGAGTTTTGAAGAGGCCAGAGATGATTACAATATGCGCTGCCCCAAGGCGATATACAATAATTCAAATGGCTATGAATAAACGCATAATAAATAGTTGCTAATGTTTTTATATCAAAGTAGGTTCGAGCCCTTAGCAGGGCACCTATTCCATATGAAACCTTTGTACAAATTGAATTTACATGGTAATGAAATTTGAGATGGCTATCCACAATAATTCCAAGAAAACAGGCGCGATCAGCAGACGGAATCCAATCTGCGTTGATGTATAAATTAGGGACGGGAAATAGGTGTTTTTGAGGGGTATGAAACGGAACAAAAACAGTTTTTCTTAACATTATAACGAGCCGGTTACAGAAGTACCATTGTTGCATTGCTCACAGGTCATTCTGCACAGGTCATCATCAAAGTATGCTGATTACGATGGGATGACACAATAGTGGTATCATCTGCATAGAGAAAGCAACTGGAGTGATGAAGGCAAGAAGGGAGATCATTAATAAAAACTAAGAATAACAACGGGCCTAAGATGAAGCATTGCTGTACACCTTTATTAACAATAAAAGGGTCAGAATTGGAGTCATTGACATATACGACTTGGGATCTATTACTCAAGAAACTCTTTAGAAGTGATAAAGGGGGTCCCGAAATACCATAAGATTCTAATTTCAAGAACAAAATGTTATGATCAATGGTGTCGAAGGCTTTGCTGAAGTCAATGAAAAGAGCCCCAGGTATGTCACCGCGATCGACCACAGACTTTACCATATCAGTGAAGCAAGCGATGGCAAAGTCAGTAGACACTCCTTGCCTGAAGCCTGAACCAAATTGACAAGGGGACAAGATACTAAATTTGTTCAAAAATACTCCTCAGTCGAACTTCAATTATTTTTCTAAAATTTTATCAAAAAACGGTAGAATTGCAATGGGTCTGTAATTTTCGGGGAGTGAAGGGTCACCTTTTTTAAATATAGGGATAACCTTAGTAATCGTTAATTGCGAAGGAAAAATGGAAGATTTAAAGACCAGGTTGAAAATATGACTGAGGACTGGTGACAAAATCGCGCTAACCAACTTAACGTGCTTGCAATAAATGCCATCAAGGCCAGGACCTGTAGTTTTTAACGAGGAAATGATCGATTCGATTTCTCTGGCGCAGGTTGGACGAAGAAAGAACGATTGTGCGCACCTCTCATAACTCGGGATACCATGAGATGGATCAGCGTTGCAGGAAATTTTGGAAAAATGGTCACTAAAATCATTCGAGATGTCACCAGAGTCTGTAATAACAGAGTTGTTATAATGCAAGGACAATACGTTATTTGGACGGTTCCCCGCGTTCAGAAAATCATTGAGCAGCTGCCACTTTCTTTTCGTGTTGTTGTTAACCTGTTGAATGTGTTCCACCAGTTATATAGCGATGGTTTATTCCAGTGAATGTACCATTCAACGCTTACTATTTTCCTGTGAAAAACTGATGCCGCCCCCCGAATATCACGAATTCATATGAGCCCCCTTCAACCAAGATTCCTCCCCTGCGTCCGAACTCCCCCCCAAGGCCTCCGGCCTTCCCTTTTTGAATAAAAGATTTGACAACAGCAACCACTGTGCTTCTCGGGACTTCTTCCTCGTTCACGTGGACTCGCTCCTAGTTGATGCTGAATTGTTTAAACCACACGCTGTATTATTCTGTTTTACATCAGTAAAACATTGATAATTAGTTATTCATAAGCTACGTCTCTCTGTGTGGGCGCATGAGCTGTTGAGCCGCAATTTTCAAATTTGAATAGCAAAAAACTAATCAATATTCTCCCTGAATTTTATTCAAAGTAAACTTGTGTAGGCATGCAGAAATTAGGATCAATGTATATATCGAAATGAACGGGCTGGGCTCGGGCGCCACAACACAACGGCAAAAGCGGCAGTCGGGGCGGTCACAGGGCTCTTGGACAAGCCCTTGCCAAGGACGTCACGTGAAAAACTCTGCCATGGGAGCTCTGTGTGTGTACCGGGCTTCTCAACATGTTTTTCTTGGCGACCGTAGTAAAGAAACTGAAGTGGTTAGGGGGCCGCAAAATATTTTCTTGCTTCCAAGACAGCTCGATTATAGCCTGAGAAGTGTTATGCATTGCAATGATTAAACCTGGGTCTAGTTTTGGCAATTTCGGTGGTGACAACCGCCGCAAAGGTTTTTGTAAATACTGGGGCTGCGCCCTACGAAGTAGAGAGGCATAAAGATAATGTTTACGCCTAATCTTGCGCAAAGCCTAAAAGAGGGTTTTGGACGTGTCCGCGCCAAAACTACTTTCGTCTCTCTTTCTTCTGGTAGGACCTTTACCAAAAGTAACAAATATTAACCAAGAGTGCAGATGCGACACTAACCTCCACCCTTTTTTCATTCGCATAGAACATCTGAACACTTCGAACCAATGCCGAATAAATAAAGAAAACAGGATTGCGCGCTTACAATCCTCGGCTCTTTTCTACCCGGGCGAATTGGCAGTGCCCCTCTCTGCTCAATGGCCACCATCCTGGCCCGGAAAAGTGGACGTCCAGCGAACCTTTTGTAAACCACTACACAGGCTGATGTGGGAGGGTATGAAATGTTCCTCGTCGTCTCCGTGGGTTTGTCACTTGCGCTCGGCTTCTCTGGTGGCAAAGCCCGCCGCATGCACTTGCCCTCCAATGACGCTAACCTCCCGTTCGCATGCACCTGCAAACCTAGTCTTTAAAAGGAACACATAGGGGGGACCCTTGTTCACAGGCGCTTTGTCATCCATCGATCTCTTTCGATGCTTGTTTTGTGGTTTCCTTTAATGAATACTGAACTCTGCTGTATGCCTGATTGCAAAGAAAGGTTGCGCTGGGCTTCTCTGGTGGCTTCTGCTGGCACTGCCTAGCCTGACGCACGCGCTCGGGGTCTTGGCGAGAACTGCTGGATCCTGCCAGGGTTTTTTGTTTACATGAAATTTTCACACCAGCGTAAGGGTAACTGCTTCTGTGTAGAACATGCACCCATGCACTCCTTACATACTATCAATCAGTGAAGCTCTGACATGCGGCCAGTGTTCAGCCGTGTGTTACTCCTTATGGTTTGCCCGCTACTCGGGAGTACGTACGGCGCATGGCTTCCGCAGTTCGAAGAAACATCCGGCCGGTGTTGGCCGTCACCCTTTGCACAAAGCAACGCCGCCATTGTCGCTTGAGCTGTACTCTACACGGAAGCGCGCAGAGCCCTCGCTCTATTTCCTGGCGATTGTATAGTATATCGAGCAATTAACGATGATGGCGACCACCTTAATTTTCAAACAGGGCTTAACCTAATCAGTAGCTGGTGTGACGTGTGGCAGATGTCTCTTAATGCTACCAAATGCCGGGCTGTGACCCTCAGTCAAAAATAAAATAACCCCAACGATTCCTACTCTATAAAGAATGATATAATAGTTGAGTGCAGTTCTTGCAAATGCGTAGGCGCCAATGTAGCCCCCCAACGTTTCATGATCGATATACCTTAGGGCTAATTGCGTGAAAGCCTCAAAGAAATTAGGATCTCTCCGTAAAAACTACGCAACTCTGCAACAAACATCTGAAAACTAGCCTGATTCACTTACAAATGCCCTCAGCTGGAATTATCATCTCCAGTCTGGTCCCTTCACCAGATTACATAACCGCAATGATAGAGTCAATACAGAATAGGGCAGCCCGGTTTGCATGTCGTAATTTCAGCACTCAATGCAGCGTAGCTACATAAGAACAACAACATTCAATTCCGCCATTACACGTTGGCCGCTCAGTTGCCCTGTTATTCTTCCTACATAAATATATTCATAGCATCAGGCTTTCTACGCTACCTCTAACCGCACCATTGCGCATGTCTAGAGGCCAACAGAATCACTATAGCTTCACTCATATCTGCGGTAAAAGCATTTATCTCATCTGCGCTTTCTAAGGCCATATGATTGTGGAACTATCGTCCTGAATACATCGCTTCTATCACCGATCCAACTCCCTTTCGCCAGTATATGTGTAACGGTTTTTCAGTGCACTTATATCAATTTAATTTCACTGATGTTTGCAGCTGCAGCTAGACTCACTGGTCTGTTTTTTGTGTTGGCATTGCTACTGGTATGTACTGCAATGTATATTTTTGGAGTATGCGCGCGTGCTAGGTACGCGTAGGCTTTCCGATTTTTTTTACTCTGTTTTTCAACCCACGCACCTTTACTTTTTATTTTCTCAGTTTTATACACCTGGGCAGCTCAGTTGCCTTGCCGTTTCTTCTGAGTGGCCTTGTACACCTATTGTTCCCATTTCTTTACTGTTTTACCTCTGATGTACCTTTGTTTTTGTTTTCCCAGTTTTCTGCATATCAGTAAGCCTTTACGTTGACATGTTTGTTGTGAGTGCAAGTTGCTACACATGTTTTTTGTTGATTCAGTTGCAGTTACGATTCTGTATTCCTTTCTGTGTATCTTTGTTGTCGTTGTTGACGATCCCCTTGTTACTATTTGAAGTTTGTTCCTCCCTTACTCAATGCTCTCATTGAGCCTGTACGCTATCATGAAGAAATAAATGAATATATAAGCTTTCCATTGGCCTTTACAGTATGTGTAATGATGTTTAAGATTTAGGTTTATAGTTTCGCTGGGCTAATCGCCAAGATGGTGGCTCTTCTTCTTCTGTTCCCGTCAGTGGGAGTGTCATGAAGTGTAAACGATTGCTTCGGTAGTCCTACACCATGACAATGGTTGCCTTCTTACTTCCGAAGACACTGACAACGGCGTGCTCTCTGTCTGGATCTTTCATATAATGCATTCGGTATTGGATTTACATCTGCCACTGTGTAGGATTGAATCTATATTTAATAGGAGGACAGCTTTAAAAGATAGTCACTCAATCAGTCAGTTATCCTTTATGGCGTCCAATTGTTTTTTTTTTCGATTCCCAGCCACGGCGGCCGGTTTTCTGATGGAGGCGTAAAGCAAAAACGCCCGTGTGTACGAGATTTCGGCGCACGTTAAAGATCCCCAGGCGGTCAAAATTAATCCGGAGCCCTCCACTACGCGGCGCCTCATCGCCTGCGTTGCGTCGGCGCGTTAAACCCTACAATCAATCAATTGTTTTTTCGCCAGGGGTGTGCCTATGCCCTTGTAGGATTGGCTATGTCTGCATTGGTTTTCCCAGGCACTCGCTCCATGATAGGACGGGAGCCTCTCTGCTTTCTTCACAAAGCCATTTTAGAGACATTTTCAGTGGTTGTAAAAATTGACAGAGTACGGCAGCCTTATACGCGGTCCCGATTATGGTGTTTAATCTGGTCTTTTTCCGTGTGGATGAGTTTGTAGTACGGGATGCTCGCGTTATGGTGAGTGCTTGCATCAGACGTGTATTTTCGTCTTCTTCATTCCTCCTAGTCTCCTGGAGAGCTTTTTACAATATACTTCCAATGGCTAACATATTTCTGTATTTTGGCAATTCTGAAATCGGCTCTGCGGCTTTGCTATAGATTAAGTTCGATAAATGTTGCGAGATTGTTCTCTAGGGTAGTATCATCACCTATCATTAGGGTTATTTTTAATTTCACCGCTGGGCTTCATCCATCGTGCGTCGGATGTATGTCGGGCAGTGACGGGGCAGCACAAAATATGAAAAGTAATTTAAATATTGGTGTAATTAGTCGACATATACTCGCTTTCCTTTCTTCGTTGGCCCAATTTTAGTTCTTTTCTGGCCATTGTCCAGCCGATTCTCGGATTCTGAGGGCCTACTGTTGATCTTTTGCCCCTTCGTGAATATAATACACAGCGTTGGCGCTGGGCTCCATTTCGGTAGGTGAGGTGCCTTGCTGTGATGGCATCTATTCCGGCTATGGCGACTACCGACAGGGCGTAGAACAAAGTTCACTGCGTAAGCGCGGCGCCTGCTGCTTCGTTATCTTTTGGTCGCTGATGTTAAGTTACATAATGGCATCGCACATGTTATGCACCGTTTCAATAACCGTCTGGTCACTGACAGTCGTCATGAGTAGTTAAATATTTTAGTCGCCATGCATATTTTCAGAACAAAGTTGGGGTTGCCGGTGACGGTGGTGCCACGGAGTACTGGGCTCCCTTCGCAAAGATGGCCTTGACTTCATTAAATGTCTTTTCTTAGGAAGGGGAAGTAAGCAGCTTGTTCTGTTCTCGTCTTGCTTATCAGCACTGATAGGCATGAGAATTTTGCAGCCAAGGCAAGGTGAAGTTCGTTTGTAAAAGAAGCAAAAAACCCGTTTGTCGCAATTCCAGCGAACTTCGATATACCGGAGGTGCTTTCAAGTACGGTAGAGCCCCGCTTGCACGCCTTTCTTGGGACATTGAAAAGCGTCGTAAATTCAAACAACAATTTGGCCTTCAAATGGGCGACAAATGTGACAAATTGAAGAATGCGCTAAGCACAGAAAAGATGTGCTAGGGAGGGTTACATGTAAGACACCAACATATTCTTATCGTCCTCCGTTATGCAATTTCGCTGTTACAAATATGGATAATTATGAACATTTTCGTGTTACGTTTAGTGATAACCTTGATTTATCATATTTCAAAACTTTCTTGGTCCGAATTTGCGAAATTGTGTTTGCGGGAGCAAGGGGAAAGAAGCATCAGCGCTGGTTGAACTACTAGCTAAATATTTTAGGCTCCAGAAAATGAAATGTACATCTATCACATGGACACACATTCTAAAAAAAGAAATTTACACGGTCCAGTGTAAACTATGCAATATGTGTAAAAGTATATTTGCACTGTGTATAAAGGTGAATGTGTTGTGGATGGCTGTACTCGTTTGAACTTCTATTCACCTCCTGCTTGGGCCAGGAAGCCTGGCCTACACTGCTTGCACTATTCTGAAATGAATAAATTAATAAGCAGTGCACTGTTAAGAGGAGCAGGAGGAGGAGTACAACTTTTATTGTTTCGAAGTCTTGTGGGTGGAGCCCTCAGTCCAGGGCGCCATTGGAGCAACCCGCCGTCTTCGCCCGTTCGATCATCTGCAGCTGTCTGCTGGAGCAAGAGCTAGCGAGTTCTCTCTCCCACTGCTCTCAGGAGGGGTTTGGGATGGGTTTGTAGCGCCACTATCATCATCGTCTTCAGCGCCACCATCATCATCGGAGTCTAGCCAGCTGGCACGGGACACACTCGGCACCCGGCACACCTGAGGAATGGCACCCCCAATGTGGGGGTTAACTTGGCATTCCCATACCATGTGAAAAAGCGTGGCAGGGACGCCGCAGTGTCTGCACAGGGGATCATAGAGGGTGGCGTGTATAGCGTGCAGCCGTGTAGGGTGTGGGCACGTGTTCGTATGGAGTTGACGAAAGCAGTCTGTGGGGGCCTGGTTAGTTGTTTAGAAATGGAGGGTATCGCATTCGGCCAAGCCGGTTATGCTGTGTGATGTACTTGTACGTGAGAAGGGGGTATACTGTCCTTTCCTCTTCTTCTAACGGTGCTCGGCTGACCAAATCTCGAGTGAAGGCGTGCGCCGACTGGTTTCCGCAGAGAGAAGAGTGGGCTGGGGTCCAGATTATTCTTATGTTTCTCCGAGGTGGGTGTTGAAGGATGATGCCGAGAGCGATCGTGGAAATTCTTCCTGCCACATAATTTCTGTATGCCGCTTGGCAGTCCGTGATGGTGGTGGATGCTCGGGTTTGGACGATTGCGAGGGCGATTGCCGTCTCTTCTGCTTGCAGCGTTGTTGCCTTCCGTAATGTTAAGCTACTGGGGAGGGAGTGGGGTGTGGCGGTTACTGCAGCTTTTACTTTATACCGGGCATAGTCCGCGGCGTCAGTGTATACCACTTCCTCGGATTTTCAGTATTTACGTTGAAGAGCTTCTGCCCTAGCTGCTATTCATGTTTGATGTTGTTCGGGATGCATGTTACTCGGCAAGGGGTGAAGTTCAGTCTTGTCCTGATTTCTAGAGGGACTATGGCCGCCTCTTCCGTCTCCGTGAGAGCGTTAAGCTTTAAAGAGGTCAGAACTGATCGACCGGTGCTCGTGAGGCCGAGCCGGACTTGCTGCGCCGTGAGATGGGCTTCTACAATTTCTTTATGGTGTTGTGTATCCTCTAGTGCTGCAAGACGTTCGGTGGACGTTGTCGGTGGGAGGGCCAAGGCTTGTTTGCAAGCTTTCCTAATAAGAGTGTTGAGAATTTGTTTGTCTGCTGCTTGGAGGATCATGTAGGGGGTTACGTATGCGAGGCGTGAAATTATAAATGCTTGAACAGCTTTATCGTATCTTGTTCTTCGATGCCATACTTTTGAGTTGATACTCTGCGGATCGTTCTCGTTATCTGAGCAGTGGATGAGTCCAGTTTTTGAAGTAGGCGGGTGTTCTTGCAGTCTTCTTGATAAGTCATGCCGAGAAAGAATTTTGATGTGATCGGTGGGTTCTATGCGTATACCGTCCATCATTATGTAGAACGAGGTAGCTGGGTCATGACGACGCTTTTGCACCAGCAGGAGCAGTTCGGATTTTTGGGGAGCGCAGGCGAGTCCGCGTTTTCCGCGTACGTGTGTACAGTATATGCAGCCTGCTGCTATCTCTCCTGCATTTCCCCTTCCGACCCTTTGGCTATCCATATTGTGATGTCGTCTGCATAAATACGATGTTTTATGTCTGGAATGCTTCCAATTTTTGGGGCAGGTTTATCATTGCGAAGTTGAACAGCATCGGAGATAATGCAGCGCCTTGCGGCGTCCCTCTGCTTCCATATTTGTGTCGGGGTCGGACTGCAGGTCGCCTAATTTCAGGATCGCCTGTCTGGCTGTTAAAAAATCTCTAACGTAGCCGCATGTACGTTCTCCGCAGTCTAAGAAGGCGAGATTTCTGAGTATGGCTGTGTTGGCTACATTATCAAATGCTCCTTTTAGATCAAGTGCGAGAATTGCCTTGGGTGCATTTTTGCTTGTGGTCTCAAAAACATTCCTTTTTTAATTGTAGTAGCATGTCCTGCGTCGATAGCTTTGGCCGGAATCCAAACATTGTGTGTGGTATGCGATCGGTGTCCTCGAGGTAGTTCTGAAGTCTCTGTAGAACGACGTGCTCCATGAGTTTCCCCACGCGAGATGTTAAAGAAATTGGGCGTAGGTTCTCTATACATGGTGGTTTCCCCGGTTTTGGCACGAGCCTCACTTCTGCCTCTTTCCATTCTTTGTGAAGCTTGCTGAGAAAACTATTCCTAAACGTATGGTGTGCGTTCATTTTATCAGGCGGCCACCTGCTTGCGCTGGCCAATCTTTTTGCGGACATGATGTTTGAAGCCTATGTTCGGCATGTTCTATTTCAAAGAAATAAGATAAGCAACAATAAAGATCACTATCAAGCTCTTCATACACAGCAACACATGCAGTGCCAAATATATAGCGTGACATTATGCTGACATAAAATTATCTTCTGATGAAAAAGATCCAGTGCAGATTTATTACACACATTATTTTTTTGAAAATTGTTGAAATTACAGCAGATGAAGATATTTTTTCTGTAATAGATCATTCGTAAAATCTAGACGTTAAGGGATGCCGGGAATGATGTAAGTCTTAGGTTGATTTTCTAATTCATTTAAATAGTACAGACTACGGCAGCAACCAATGTTCCGGGCCTTAAAACCCGTTTCCACAGAAAAGTGAAAACAAATGAGCGTAAGAAAAAAACCCTGATATATGTTTAAAGGTTAAATTAAAACTGTCCAAATTAAACGCACATCCACAAATTTTCGGTTCAAATATGTGGTCAGCTACTTACTGTACTTGTGAACAAAAGGTTCTAGTTCTCCACCATCGTCAGCCGGTGTACTGCCTGTAACGTAGATCCTTGGCATATTGCTTTCCTGCCTAATGGGGAGTTGGATCAGATAAACGTCCTCGCTAATGCTAAAAAGTTTGGACGGGCGAGAATTTTTTGTTAAGTCTGGTGGTGCACCTAACCAATTGGCAACGCCGAGAGGTAATCTATGCCCCTAATCTCATATAAAGCTGTAAAAAATATTTGCACCTCTCCTTTGCATCCCGGAAGAACCGCTAAAAAGTAACAAGTGTCAGCCCAGTAGGTAAAAGCAAGATTATCCACGGACGCATCCCCTATTTCCACCATCCCCATTCCATTCGCATAGAAGAGCTGAACACAGTCATTTATTCCGAAAAAAAAAAAAAAAAAAAAAAAAAACAAGAATACGTATTTTCCATAAGACATCGCTGAATGGACTCTTTTTTTACCTGCACGCCGTGCATTGTAAATACAAGCAGGAGCCTCTGATTTGCCGGGCTCAGAAAATAAGACAGTTTTTCTCGTTGCGGTTTAACTGCGACAGTATTGGAACCGTATATGCTTCGAGGGAAAGAAAAGGACGGGCAGAGAGGGGCTGCTTGCGGTGGTCGCTTTGTTTTGATTACGTTCTTGGAGCAATATATGCGAGGTAAAATTTATATTTCAAAATACCCTCGCACGCTCCGTACAGATGATAACTAGCGAAGCTGTAACGTCCTGCCAATGTTCCTTCCTGTGTTACTCTGTGGTTTGCCTGCTCCGTCGGGAGTATGTATGAAGTGTGGCATAGGCATTTCAAAATAAAGTGCGGTCATTGTTTGCCATTGCCACGTTAACGCTGCTTTTCACGCACCGCCACCGCTCGCGCTCGCCGTTGCAAGTCGCTTCAGCTGTGCTTTGCGCAGTAGCCCGCTGCATGAAGAGGTTAGTTTTCGCTACATTCGGAACGCCTTTCCTATTTATCATTTTATGCAGAGGCAAATATGCAGCCGATAATCTATAAACCCCGAAAAAAGCTCGTCCTTACCTAGTATTTCTCGCCAAGCTGTTTTTTTGCGCATGCCCATTGGCGTCTCCCCGGAGGAGTTTTTGCGTGCAGAACCGCCTCATTTTCCTTTCGCCTGACCATATAAAGTTTCGCTTTAAAAAACAAAACGTGTCCTGCACCGATCGGTCAGTGTTGTTGAACGTCGCAGTTCCATAGTAGTTGTTTCATACTGTTGACTCGCTTGTCCCGTTGTCCTAGCGCTTCAATTTTTGTCATGTTCTACCAACAGGCCCGAACGAGCACCCTCGTGAGCAAAACCACAAACCCAATTTTAAGGATTTCGCCCTGCGACACCGGTAAAAGAGCGAAAAAATCGTTTTAAACGACACGCCTCACGAGCTGGAAAGGCCTAACAGGTGATGTCAACGCCTAGCCAAACTGCTCATTCAAATGGCTTCAGATTTCATGAGCGTCAACATATGTTTTCAGATATTTATTTTTTTAACGCCGGTCAGTCAGATACTGAAATGGTTTTGTTGGTATGCATAACTTGGGCAGCTATCTAAACATTGTTCTACGAGAAGTTTCTATAATGCTAACGTGATGGCGACAATGAGGATTTCAGAAAAACTGTTTTTTTTTACTTATTTCTGAATAACTACACATCACATTGATATGTCCAATTCGTTTTTGCGTAAAAATGCTACCCATACAGTTGGCCGAAAACCAATTTCACAATTTCGTGCTAACACGCGTATGAAGAGGCAACCGGGAATTTTTAACTTACACCCATCTGGACGTAGAATTTAGTTCAATTTTCCCTCGTTCGCATAGCGTTCGCCATCTGTGGGGACTTTCTGCAACCACGGGCCTTCCTAGGAAACCCATGCGATTTACCCTAGGTGTGGCTGATGAGTATCGTTCACACCTACTCAGATAACAGTTCCTGTGGGTAAGTAGTCCTTTTAACGCACCATCTTGGTGCAGTTTGTTTTGGGAGAGTTCCAATAAAATAGGACTTTCACGGTTTCCAAAATTAAGACACGCGTCCGGTAAGAGCGGGCAGCTGCATCGACAGCAGGCGGGAGATCCTAATTGTGTACAACCTCATGGTGAACTGCTAATTGTGGCAAATAAGAACTACCCGAGCACGTGTTGTACCCACTATGTGTCATTAAAAAAAACCCCGGTTAAAAAACTCTCTACCAAACATATGGATTAAAACCTACGCAAGGAAAGGCAATGTGACAGGATCTATTTGATTCAAGGAAAGTGAAATATCATGAAAACTAAGTTTACGCCGACTGTGGGATTTATGAAAGTAGATGGCAGCCATTGTCCTAGGTGGCTATTCTGGCAATCTTTGTGACTGCATGACTCCCCTACCTTCAGGAACAATGAAGCGGACGTTGGAGCCATCCTCTTGACGATCCCAATAGCTGAACTAGCAAACAGAAGTGTAACAACAGTATAGACTATCAAAGGACATTACACTGTTTGCTGCAGGCAGAATAGCTAAAAGATTTGACAATATACTCCTACCCATAATGTATAAAATTAAAGGACCTCACGAGGACACCCGGACACAAGCTTTGAAGAGATCGAGGCACCGACCAAAATGATCCGCGAACTCACATGGCCACCGTGCTACTTTCCACCACGACCACATTCACCCCTCCCCGAAAAACGTTAGCGTGTCGTAATCGTACGTCTAGAAACACGGTCTTCCTCCATGCTTAAGAAGGGCCTCAATGTCTAAGAATTGCGAACTCTGTGGCGGATAAACAAGCACAAGTAACCAATAAACGTGGTCGAAGATCTTGGGCGGGAACATCATATGTTAACTTAAAACTCCACTAATTCGGGAAACATTTACACTCTCTCTCCGTAACCTAGGCATATACAGGGGTATTCTCACGGGTGAACAACTCAAACATAACACTTTCTACTTTCATTGAACCATTGAAATATTGTCGGCAGTTTTGACCAGCTGTTACTTCAGGATCAGCGCGAGCTGATTGAAAGGGCAAGGAAAGGACCTTCTGCATCCATGGCCTAGACTTCAAGTTTTGTCCTTGAGCTCTCTCACATCTCTTTATCCCCTTTTCCAAAACCCCTCTGTATTTCTTCCGCAACAAAGATCTCCACTTTCTCTCTTTCGCTCTCTATTTCTTTTCGCAAAAAAAAAAACAGAGAAACGCTCAGACCGGCACAGAAATAAAAAAAAAAACACTTAGGAAAACCTACACTGCTACCTTCTTTCTCACACTGACCAAGACCTCACAGCCGCATCCTTGCACGCTGACATCTTAAGCCACACAAGCATGGAGCGTCCCAGTCTCTTCTGGCACACGGCTATTAAACACCCTTTTTGCTAGTCCTTCTCTCTTCGCTGATCTTCAGTCATCGTGAAGCATACATCGTAAAGCAGCAATTTAGTTTTAAAACGCTCCCTGGGAGTCGATGTGACGCTATCGCGTCACATTTTAAGACCCAAACGTAGAAGTCCTCCGCAAATTTTTGTGTTTTTTTGTTAATTTCTGGGGGCCGCCGCGGGGCCCGCGCTGACGTGCGCACGCTCTGCAATGTCTTAGTATCTTTAAATGCGGACACGAAGAATGGTGAGTTTCTAAACAGCATCGCTCTTAAAAAAGGCCGGTTCGCATTTTTGCGGCCACACCACAGACTTTCAACCTCTTACGCCTGTGAAAAATTGAAATCCCCGTTTTAAATCTTTTGTATTTGCGATTTTTCCCTGCGATAGCGTGGCAGAGCTGCAAGTGCAGCGACGACCCGCCAAAAAGTGTGCCTCTGCGGGCGTAACGTTTATTTTAGCAAAAAAGAAGAGCAGGGTAACAAATCAAACAGTTTTTTCTTCTTGTGACGACTGCCGTAACTGAGCCACTGCCGGCCACTTGTTAAAAAGAGGCACTTGTTGAAAAATGGAGCAATGGTTCAAATAATGAAAACTAAAGTACTGCAATTGATTTTTATATCGGAAAAACACCAACGTTTACCAGGACACGCCTATAGCGTTCCAAAGCCAGCTATGAAATTTAGTCATAACAGTGTTCTGGCCACAGCACGAGTAAACGGGCAGAAAAAGTCGTTGTCGTGAGATTTTTTGGAACGAATTAACTTAAATAACGCGGATGCCTGGTAATTTGCTGGATAACGTGGCTGAGAACCTAATTCATTCTTTTCTTTTTAAGCCTCTTAGAATACATAATCACAAATAAAGTAAAATGCTTTCATTATTTTCGTTACACTTGAAGGTTGGATTGATTGATTGTAGGGTTTAACGCACCGACGCCACCCAGGAAATGAGGCGCGCCTATTGGAGGGCTCCGGGGTTATTTTGGACCACCTGGGGATCTTTAATGTGCGCCGGAATCTCGTACACACGGCCGTTTTTGCCTTTCGCCTCCAACAGAAAACTCGCCGTTGCGGCCGCTGCTGCCAGGAATTGAACGCGCGACCCCGTGCTCAGCGGCACAACGCCTTAGCCACTGAGCCACCACGGCGGGTAAACTTGAACGTTCGCACATCCATGCACAGTACACGAAATGTCTTGCAAGGGGCACATAAACGGTCCCCCCTCCTGCTGTGCTAGGTAACCAAAAGACAGACATAGCTGCATCATGAACACTTCAAAAAGTAATTTAGACAGCCAACAACTTGGTCATTTATTACAACAGGATCTTTACCTAGCCTCACCATATATGTTCACGCGAGCGGCGTGCCCAGGATGGGGGCGTCACAGCCGGTGCTGGCATCACAGTTGTCCATGCCCAGAAGCTTCTTACCTTATTGCTTATTCAATGGTCGTTATATCTGTACCCTCCGTGCAGCCGGATCTGTTGTTTTAGTTGGAGCGCGCTAAACTTGCGTCCCCGAAGGAAAGGCGTCGTTCGAGGACAGGCAGTGAGTATTTCACTGTAGTTACCATTGGGAGAACGATGCACCCTCTCTGTTGCCCCGCCCGGCACTAGGCGGGTTAGGGCTGTTGTCACACCAAGAAACTTTTTGTTTTGTGCTAAAAAGTACGCCTACAAAGGAGGCTTTCTGGCGGGTCTTCGCCACAACCATAGCTGTGATACGCTTATTAATTCAATGTGCGCAAATAAAAATAATAATAACACAGACTTCTCTTTATAAAACCGTCAGAGGTTTGAAACGTCCCTGGTGGGAACGCAGAATGGAAACAGAACTTTTTTTATCAAAGCGCGAAAAGCGCGAGGACAGAAAAGCAGCGACAGTAGCCGAGCACAAGGAATGGAGACGCGTCTCGAAAGCTTGATTTGAGCCGTCTATAACTTCTGTAGGAATAAAAACGATGCAACATGCTTTCAGCAGCATTGTTGGCCCTCTTGAAGTGTTTCCCTTCCCCAATGGTGACAACGTGTTTTGTTTATTTTGATTTTTAAAGTTACGCATTTTTAGAAAAAGCACAGCAGTCGATCTTTTTGTGCGTATATTTGTATCTTTTTCAGACAATCAGGATTTTACAGATATGTTGAAAATATCTGGTCTACTTAACCCATCCCTTTTCAAGTTGGTCACAGTTGCAGATGTGGAGAAAGCCGGCGACAAAGTAAGCGAGAATCTAGTGATTTCACATTTTTTTCTACTTTTTGGTTATGGCAGAGCGCAAAATTTGTCTTGACTTGCTTCTCATTTTAGTGTTTGTTTTTTAAAAAAAAACGTTTAGTTTCGAGCGATCAAACCTAGCCGTGCCGAATGCCGCAAAGTTGGAAAAAACTGCAGCCGCCGAAAATCACGAGTCACCCGCGCCACATTTAAAAATTTGTTTTCTCGCGAAGTACCACAATGGTAGAGGAAAAAGATTGAAGTCATGAGCTATTCTCTGCTTGCGCATAACTCATAAAAAGATATAAAAAATTAGTGCGTTTCCACTCTGTGAAGTAGGAACACCTGCAAAAATTGACGCAATACACAAAATACACAAAACCAAACACGTCTGTTTGTAATTAGCGCTCGAGTAATTACCGCTTCGCCCAATGAAACTTTGAAGGAGTCGAGATTTATTCTAGTAGAAAAACATGGAGTGGTTGGTTTCCTTTCCCGAGTCGTAGGCATCTCAGTGCCTGCGTAACGCACCAACCCAATCCGCTAGACCACCAAGGACATCGAAAGTTCGCATTGGCGCGGTGGACGTACACGTTTAAACCTCCGGCCAGCACAACGGGCCTGTCATCGCTAAGGGCATAAAACCTACACCTGCTCATGAACGCCCTCTCACGTTTTCCTCTCCTCCCAAATCGTGCCTGAAAAACCAGCAACCAGTTATGAGCGCGCGCTTAGAAGTGAGAGCTATTGCCAAAATTGTCGCTCTGCAAAGCCATTCAAGCTGAAATAGAAATATGTGCTCACGTCGACGTTGCTGTTCACCGGTAGGGATTCCCACGTAGTCGCTGAGCTGGAACTCGGAGTGGAAACTGCGGCGGCAGTGGCGTTCTCTTGTTTCCGCACCCATTCGCGCTTAGTGTTCCGGCAGGCGCTCCTTCGATTCCAGCTGTTCTTCTTCCGAGCGAACGATACCCGTCTGTCCACCGAGAGTTAAGCCTAGAAGGACTCGTGCTTTATCCTAGTGGACAAACATGTGGGTGTCAGTTACCGTCCCTCGTCGTTGGCATTTTACTGTCCGTGCAACACACCAACCCAAACCCAAACTACTCAACCATTAAGGACTGCTGACAGGTCGCATTGAGCCGGTGGGCTTCCATGCTTAAATTTTCCGCTAGAAACAACGCACGGTGATCGGCTGCGGCATGAAGACTAGCTGTGCATTTACGGCCCCCTGCTTCCATGCCCAACCACTGCACGTATGAACGGGCAACCGGTGATCAGCGCGTGCTTACGCGTTAAATACAGGGCGGAAAATTCACGCTGCAAGCCTTTCATGCTGAAAAATATTATGGGCTTACGTCGGTGTTCAAAGCGGGCAATTTCCTCTGGTAACGTCTGTTAAGGGACTTACCGCCATTACCCAGCCGATCGGGCAGCTTGGGAAAGAGGCTTGTGGTGGCAACGGGAAGAACACTTCTAATAGCGGAGTCGGCAGCGGCTAGGAGGAGCGCCTAAGCGGCTCTGAGTTAATCAGCTTCGCCGGAATGGAAACTGGGGGGTGGGGGTCAGACATAGGCTGCTTTGCAGTAAAAAACAGAAAGACAGCGCGTGTGCACGCTTGTTCGTCATTTCGTGGAATCACGCTGTAGCACTGGGTAGGCTACAGTGCACGAACCAATCCGTTGATGGATTGATTGATTTATTGTTTTTGATTGATTGTTTGATGGATTGATTGATTGATTGGATTGATTGATTGATTGATTGATTGATTGATTGATTGATTGATTGATTGATTGATTGATTGATTGATTGATTGATTGATTGATTGATCGATCGATTGATCGGTTGATCGGTCAGTCGGTCGGTAGATCGGTCAATCGATCGATTGATCGATTGGTTGATTGATAGATTGATTTATCGATTGACAATAGCGTTGATGCGCTGACGCATAGCAGGCATTGAGGCGCCGCGTAGTGGAGGGCTGCGGAATAAGTTAACCACTTAGGGATCTTTAACATGCGGCGGAATCGCACGCACACAGGCGTTTCGATTTTTGTCTCCATCAGAAAAGCGGCCGGCGCGGCCAGGAAACCAAACCCGTGTCCTCGTGCTCAGCAGCACAACGCCTTAGCCACTGAGCAACCGCGGTGGGTCCCGCCGGATTTCTTCAGCCGATCGCCGAAGTTGGTCCTACCAACAAAGTCCTACCAACAACGAAGTCCTACCAACATCGAAGTCTTACCTTAAGTCCGACTAACATCGAAGTCCTACCAACAAACTGGAATAGACCTTCTTGGCACGTTTCCCTACGTCAGGATCCGAAAACAAGTGTATTGTCGTACCGACACAATACATGACACGCTACGCAGAGAGCGCCACTCTTCCGAGGGGGGCTGCACAAAAAGTCGCAAAGTTCTTCATAACCAAGTTGTGCTGCTACAAGGAGCCCCTGAAGTCCTAATCCTGGACCGCGTCACGGCCTTACTTCGGCGCTTACGCAAGGAATATTACGCTACTGCAACACGGATCACGGAAGAACCACGGCGTACCACTCCCGAACGAACGGACCGACGGAACTTCTGAACAAGGCGATCGCGAATATGCTGTCTATTTACCTAGACGTTGAAGACAAGACTTGGGATGAAGTTGTTCTCTATGTCACGTTTGCGTAAAACACGGGTATCCAAGAAGCTACTCAGATGACACCACTTGAGCTTCCCTACTTAAGATGGCCGACTACGATACTTGACGCGAAGCTTTCGCACATAGAAGGCGATGGCCTCGACGCCGACGGCCAAGGATACCTTCAATCTGTGGAGGGGGCCCGCCAGCTCGCTTGAGTTCGTACAACGGACCGGCAACTGGTTAATGCCGGAGGCTACAACGTCCCACGCCGAAACCCCAATACCTACACGGGATCCTGTGTGGGTTCCGACTTCCATCCGATGACGCGAACTGAGTGAAAAGCTTCTGCGACGGAATTTGTGACCCTACCGGATTTCGCAACGTCTTGCAACTTACCTACAAGGTGATGCCCTATGGTGATTTCGGAACAGCTTCTAGACGCACGCGTCCCGAATTCATCCACCTGGTTCACCTAAAACCTTGCTACGCAATATAACGGACTTTTTTTGTTTGCTTGGTCGGTCTTTCGTTTCATTTTACAATCGGGTGGATGCAGTCTTATAGGGGGTTAACGCCGCGAACCACGCATTGGATTTGTTACTTATGTTTTGTGTTTACCGCGCGGTGGTACCGGGCTGCATTATCTGTGTACAAAGGGAAGTGCGTGTTTCATTCTTTTTCCTTTTGACGCGCAGTTTATCTCATTGATGGGGAGAGCGTTTCGCCCTAACGCCACTAGCCAGAACAGTCTTCTTTTTTCTACAGTGTTCTCGTTGTAATGCGAGGGTTCGAGTAACAGCCGCGCCGAAAGATACATGGCCACAGAGCCGACGCCGCGGCATTCCATTCAACAACATTCGCCTGCTCACGTTACTTTGTTTACTGCTGCTTCGCAATCTGTATATTTTTCTGTTGTTAGGGAGCACAAGTTCGCTCCAATAAATGTGTTCTTCTTCAAGACAACTGCGTCATGTTTGGCTTAGTGTAGGACGTAACATGAGAATGGCAGTGTCGATGAAGCCTTAAATTTTCAGCTGTTCCTACAGAAAGGGGGGCGGGAGGGGCGCTACCTTATTAGTGTGCAAACTACAGGGCCACAAAAGCAAATTTTGGATGCCCTCTCTTTTTTAATTTGTACTATGCGGTGAAGCAACAGGGCTTGCCCAATATTGTGGTCTGGTTCCTACATTTTGTATGTACCTCTCGTATTTACAACCTCTTTGATCAAGAAATCTAGGATGTAAAGTTTTAAAAAGCCGCTAACAGACTGCTAAGTTAATCATGTGTGAGGCACGCGTCAGAATGATTGACATTTCTCGTGGCCACTTCGATTACATCGGCGGAAGATCCTTCGCCTGAAAACGCGTCAGCGGTAGAGAGCAATCTTACGAAAGAAATACACATACGTCATAAGGGAGATTCATTATAACGTTCAAATAAATCATTCCAGTGAACCAAATGAAGAAACGTGGTCTACAAACAAGGCGTTTGATGCCGAATTTATTGAATATCCCTTGACGTGACGCTGCCATGTAAGGCACTGCTTAGCAGCGCCTTATAAGATTGTGAACATAATTGCAGTAATCCTTTATAAACGATTTGCCGTGGAGTGGTCAGAACACGGTACCATTCATGACTAAAATTTTATGTTTAGAATGTGATATCAATAGACATATACATCACTGATAAGTGCCGTTAGTTACATCTCTTTTATCTCAGCTGAACCATTTATTTTCTTACAATGTTTTACTTTTGCTCGTACGGGACAAGACTGTATAAGAGTATATTGCGGTTGCTCACGGTGCCCGTGGTTTGTGGGTGCCTATTTGCAAGTATACATTAACTTAGCGTTTAATTTGCCTTTGAAATAATTACATAAATGTCGGTGTACAATGTCTTCCACCGTTTGTCAATGGGAATCTCGCATACGCTTATCGATTGATTTAGTGGGCATGACGAAGGCTGAAAAATTTGTGTCACAGCCCTGCGCTATATCAAACACCGCTGCACACACTCATCATGTCGTCAGACAGATTGGGTTCCTAATTAATTGAACGTAACGGCTCTCAATTGTACCGAATCTGCATAGTTTTTCATCTACATCATATCTAGGCACCGCTATTTGTACGGCATGGGTAAGACGAACACACCAACGCGGGAACAAAAAAACGGCCGTCGTGCGTGCTGATTTTTGAAAAAAAAAAAATGCCGCCTCAAATTGAACAATTTGGATCATTAGGAATACCCGGTAATGTAGACGGAAATTTATTCAAGATCTTTGTTCTTAAATGTCAGCGCGACCGACGTAATTTTTTTTCTTTCGCTTCTATTGCGGGTGTTGCCAAAAAAATGTTTGCATAAATGTCAGCACACCCGGTGATAGATTTGTAAGTTAAAAATGTCATTCGTTAATAATCGTGGGTTCAAGAGCATACCTTCGCATTTCTGGTGATATTGTAGTGGGAACTTCCTGAGAAATGTTAAAATACTCGCCGTACGTCAGAAAATTGAGTCTTTTTTCATTCCCGGTAATCATTTAGCCACAATTTCATCTGTACCTTATTACTTACTACCTGCGATCTTCCTTTGAGTACATGACAGGCGTACATAATTTGAAAGATTACCTTGTAAATTAGGCAGTTCTTAAACGCTAACCTTCAAGTCTTTCTACATTCGGCTGACAAGGATTTAAAAATAGGCAATTACAAAAAAGTATTGCTTCAAGCAAAGGGGCAGACATCTTGACTCGCTCTCCCTCATTTTGTGCATCATTTTTATTCAACTGAAACTTTTAATGGAGAAGAACGAGAGCGGAACCGAACACTCAATCGTAGAAGCTGTTATGATTGTGAATTTTTGTATCGTTTGCTTAGATAGCAACTTCTCGACTTCTAATTCTGCTTTTGGACTGTGAAATTATTTAAATTAGGGTTCTAGAGGGCTTAAAAATGAAACTCCTCCTGTAAAGACAAATTCTTGTTCCGAATCTGAATGGCGATCATGTATGTATTATATCGGTAAGTAATCGCTTCAGGTTTCTTTTTTTTTGTGAAGTTGGCTTCACTGGTGTTTACTTTTACTACCGTTGAGAGGCATTCCTCTGCTGCTGCTAAGTAACATACCCATTAAATGGTAACGCTCCTCAAAGGAATACGGGACAGTATACAAATCTTCCCTGAGGAGGTAGGAAGCAAGAGAAAACGTTGAGAACTGTATAAATTTGCTGAAATCTAAACAGGCTAATTACGTTCGTATTCGATTTGTGTACTGGGCCCTGATACTTCATTAGGATTGCTTTTAGTTTTGATGCGCTCATCTATTCCGCACGTTTCTCTTCCTTATTCCCCTTCCAATAGTTTCGCTGGCCGAATCTAAATACCGCTCCTTTGTGCTAATTTTTTGTCCGACGGATGTTATGCCGTTGTTCATTTATAGCAGACAACACTTTGTTGTCAGAACGAAGAGATGAGACGACCAGCAAACCTCAAACCTTGCAGGAAAAGTTTGAACCCTGAGGCTTCTAAAATGTGTCCAATGTCACAATAATAAAATTTTACTTTGGACATTGTGTTACTGCTCTTTGTCATTCAGGATGGCATTCCTTATATACACATTTGAATGAAGTGGTGTATGTACCACACAGGTGTATCATACAAGTGTGCGGGTCCCTTCACGTTACGGTTTGGCTGCGCATATTGGTAGTATAAAAAAACGTTTCCCTAAGCAAACCACTTAACTCGAATTGAAATGCATGCAGATAGAGACACCCAAATACTTTGCGAAGAGATGAAATGCTACTAATTATGTATAGCCAAGCAGACCTTCAGGGACGAACAATTTTAATCCAGGAAAGTAATTTAACTCCACTTTACTTCGTTGGTATAGGTTGGTAAACACTAAAAATGCTCTTAAATGGGGCAGCGTTCGGTAGTGTTTACCGATTTACTAACATATTAAGGGTACATGCCTGTTCATTTTCTGCATGCCGAGCCTAACAAAACCGTTTTCCTCAAGATCTTCCAATTTTGCAACACATATTAGAATATATTTTCGTTTCCTGCCTGCTACTGCCGCTTACCTTAATGGCTATTTCTCATCCCTAATCTTCCATGATCCATCGCCAGACTGCTATAAACGGGCATGTAGAATTACTTTTTACGATATAGGGCCGCTCAATTCCTTATTCTTTCTTACAGCCCTTTTACAGAATTAAAGGGCGCGACCATATATTTTTCTAGGCTATGAAGCGAAAGCACCCTCCTTAGGAAGCTTAAAAAATGACATTTCTTCCAGTAAATTTAGGTGATCCCGCTGTCACAATTTTTGTACCTTAACCTTTCCTTGCCTCATCAAAGAATAAGTTTCTTTGGGGGTTGACAGAAAGAGCATCTGGCCGTCTATCTTGGGAACATTCCCTTAGGTGTTCGTGGAAAATTCAGAATTCCTCTTCAGCATTCCGTTCTTTTTATTGAAAGAAAATGAAGATAACTTTTGCGAAAATTGCAATAGTTCTGGGTATGGCCCTCGGTATAGGTAAGTGGATGCTTTATAACATTCCAATATTTTAGGAATAAGTAACGAATGTTCTTCTCATTTAAAAGCCACAATATTCTGAAACTACGTTTTGTGGGTAGGTACGTCATGTTTACTCTTCCAAGCACAATCTTGCTTGACACGCCAAACGGAAGCACGTAAAATAACTATCATTGTTAGTAGTATCCACCGAAAACCGGTAACAACAATTAAAATTCGCGAAAAAGCCTAGCAATGAGAAGTTTACCGTGTGATATGTTGGCTCCTAAAGCCCAAAGCGGAGCATTGGTTGAGAAATTCAGATACTCATCTATTTTGGTAAATTGGTTCAAAACAAACGTACCAAAAACTGGAATATCAGTGCCAGAGCATGAATAAGATAGTTATCTTTCAATTGTTTCTTCAGGGAGACGATTGCGTCGTGAAGCTACGATCGCGTCTTGAATCGGATATTTTTGTTCGATAATAACAAGCGTGAAATTTGTTTCTCTCAGAGCACTCAGGACGGCGCTCACATGCACAAGTTTCTCCACACTAAGTACTTGCCCGCGTTAAACAAAATTACTTAATACAATCACAGTCACACGAAATAATCATGTTTGTCTATGCGGAGCCTCTTGCTTCATCATGAAATTTCAGATGTACCGTCTTCGTATATGGTTCCCTACAGTGGGCCTCTTCTGCTGTTAAAGACACTGAGTAGTCGTGTATCCGGGTGGTTACAAGTATATTTTATTTCGAGACACACCTTTGCTTGGTTATAATTTTAATAAGCCTTATATCTGTATGCTGCCTCCTTATATACTGAAGCAAAATGGAGAGACGATCTAGTTGGTGAACATCCATCAGTGAAACTTAAGCGCGAACTGACACAGGGACAGGATTAGGAACTGACACAGGATTATTGAATTTTTCAGTTGATAGTAAGCGCTGGTTTCCCTTCCCTTTCTCATCCCTGTGTCAGTTTGCGGTTAAGTTTCACGCATGCTTATGCACGATTTAGCACGCATTTTCTCAACTTTCTTTGCATGTTCCAAATCATTTCAAAAAATATGTTTCAAGGAGAAGAAAGGACGAATCACATTACCCATTTGGCCGCCCTTGGCGTTCTTGACTGCTGACCCTTAAATCAGTCTACATTCAACCAGCCCCCCATTTCCCATTGTGATTCGCTATATGCATAGAGAGGGCCTCGGTTCTGCAGTTTTGGTGTCATATTAGAGGGTTCAGTGCTGGTCGACCGCTCCCGATAAGTCCTAGACGCTAAACTCGCGCGTTAGGGGGTTAACAAGAAAGACAATATTTTTAACTTCGTAGTTAGCCCTTATGACAACTGCTCTCCCCTCACTCTAAATTTGTATTACTCTATCACTATCTTGGCGCGAAACAGGGAGACAGAATCTGCGAAAGTATTTTTAGCAGCTAAAACGCTCGCATTTCTTTAATTTTCTTCCATGATATGGAACACCCCTAGTTGAAAATACTCCTAAAGATCATGATCCATCTTGTGATTGCCCTCCCCCACCAAATGAAACAGACGCTATCGGCAACCCGTGGTAAGTGCCAAAAATATTGCCGTCAACCGTGCATTGGGTTTGTTTGTTTATGTTTTCTTTTTACTGCCCGGCCGCGCCCGGCTGTGTTATGTGTACCAAGCAAAGCGTTTGCTTCATTCTTTATTTTTATGCCGCACGGGTTGTCTCATTCTGATAGGGAGAGCGTCTCGCCCTAACGTCACTTGCCAAGAATAATCTTCTTTGATCTACAATTTTTTGACTGTAAATCGACGGTTTGAAGAAACACTCGCGCCGAAAGGTGAAAGCCTGCAGAGAAGACGCCACGGCATTCGATACACCGACACGCGCCTGGGCACGACACTTTGTTGACTGCTTCTTCGCCGCCTCTATATTCATTGAGTTGTAAGGGGAGCACAAGTTCACTACCATAAACTTCTTTAATAGGCGAAGCAGCATATTGGCGAGCCTATTCCTTCCGCCGTTGTGTGGGCGCCGTTGTGCGGCGCCACACACCACTGCGCATGCCTGGTAAGGCACCGCTGATGATGATTGTGGCAGGATGCCCCTAGGGATTGGCCAACCAAAGAATCTATCACGGGATAGCTTCCCGTTCAACCACCGTCGTCATCTTCTTGTAGGGGAGTAGGGGAATCCTGAGTAGTATGCGAGGCATTCCTCCTCTCCTCTCTGACGCTGCTCTCCTCTCCTCTCCGGGATTGCACAACGAATGGCATCTCCTGCGGCTCCGCGCGCGGTAACTCGAAGCAACTTATGATTAGAGACGCGACGGTAGCCGCTGCATACTCTTCTGGGGGCGCCACTGTATCTCCGCGGTATAAATGACGCACGCGCGCTCTCCGCTCCCCTTATTCTCCTCCCGCAACGCCGCGATTGAACTGAAAGACTAATGGGAATTTGAGTCGACCCCATGGCTGCTTCGCATACTACTAAGGGTTCCCCTTCGGGGAGATGGTGAATTTTTTTTCTTCAAGCCAACTGCGTCATCTTTGGCTCCGTGATATCTGGGGGAGGTTCTGGGTACATGCACCCTAAACCCTCTGCAATTCGCCAAGCAAGCCCCACTCGTACCAGCCGGCGACAGCATGGCCTCCAACCACAGCTCGGTCTTCTACCGGAGGAGGTGAAGAAGGAAGACGGCGTGACCCGCACCATGGTCAACTAAGCCCATCGTTCCGTCGTTCTGCCGCACTTCGGGAGCCCCCATCATTCCGAGGATCCCCTGGTGTAGACCGGACGAAAGGCTGTAGAAGCTGGAGCGCGTCCAAAGTTTCAACCGAAGGGAGGATGAATAACCTGAGGCAAGGTTTTTCTACATTGGAGAGTCGGCTCAAGCCTGGTTTGAAAAGCACGAGAGCTCGTGTAAATCATGAAGCATGTTCAAAACAAAGCTTATGAAAAACGTTCACAACTCTCTTGCGGAAAGAGCGAGCTGAGGTGTTGTTACAGACGCGAATCACAACACACTAACGAAGGTGTTGTAGTGTTCGTTGAGCAGCTGAAGATGCTGTTTCCGACAAGCTGACCCCGAACTGCGGGCAGTTAAACAAGAGCTCGTCGCTGAACTCATTCGCACCCCCCCCCCAAAACCGTCCGCTGAGTTCGTTTACCACGGCTTCGATGATCGAAGGGCCCTGGACATGCGTCTTGATTAGCGCCTCTTGATTAGCGAAGGAAGATTTACGGGAAACAATCCGCGCCGTCATTCGCAAAGAACTCAGGAAGCTTCTCCAACAACGCCGCAACCCCAAGTCGCCTACCTGACCGACGTAATAAGAGAAGAAGTCCAACACGCACTGGGGACTTCTGCGCCATCGGAAGCAGGCCGCGAAGCACAAGTTATGACATACTTGCGGATGTTCGTCGCGCCCGCCCTGCTTCCAATCCGTCGTCAAGAAGCCGCACCATACCGCTGTCCATCTGTCGCCACCACGACCCCCTTGAAGCCTAATACACACACGCCGAGGAACAGGAATGTATGGCAAACCCCCGATAATCATTCGCTGTGCTACCACTGTGAAGAGGCCGACCAATGTAATGTCGCTGCCCATACAAGAGGACCCAGAATACGTGGTTTCTCCATCGACGCACCTCGCCCTTCTCCTGGCCAACAACCATGTGTGATCGACGAGTATCTATCAAAATCCCAGCCATGACCCAGCCTTTTTTCAACCGTGGCCGTCGCCCTACCCGTACCCGTCACCGAACCGCCATAGTAATGCTGACTTCGCAAGTGGAAGGTCCCCCAGCCAGGCAGGGTAAACTAAAAGCAGCAACTTCGGGAGGTAAAGTTGCACTACTGCAGAAAAATGAAAACCCTCCAACGAAGCAGCCACTCACTGAAGACCATGATTCACGACATGCCCCGAGGCCGACGAACCCGATCTAACCCTATCGTGACTCGTGAAAACGACGACAGCAAACGGCGCGACGGGTACCTGACATGACCGAACCTGCCGATGAGAATACGACGAAGACGATGACGCACAGTGCCCGACCGTGCAACACGCACACACCAAGATACGACGCCACGATGCACCCGGAATGCGAAGGAGGCGGCCTCCGACGTTCAGCTGTCCATCGACGGCTTTGATGTAGTCGCTCTCATAACACGGGAGCCGACTACGCAGTCATGAGCGGACCATTTGCGTCTAAGCTCGAGAAAACTATGACCAGATTGGACGGTCCACACATAAGCACGGCAGGAGGTCACCTCGTGATGCCAAGTTGAACGTGCACATCGCACATCACTATAGGACGCCACAACGTACCCTGCGGCGTTCGTCATTTTGCCTAACTGCTCCCGCGATGTAATTCCTGGAATGTAATTTTTCACAGACAACGGTGCAATAATTGATCTGCAGACCAAGTCTATACCTTTTTCCTCCGATCACTCCATGACGCCGGCAACCGAACCCCGAACACCGTGCTGCTGTAAGGATCGCCGATGATCATGTCACCCTGCCACCCCGCGCAAGCTTGATGATCACCGTCTACTGTGAAGATGCTGTTCGTGACGTCGACGCTATCGTAGAGAGTGACCAGAGGTTTCTCCTCGACCGCGGTGTCTTTAAGCAATGTCAATTCCAAGTTTTGGACACTAATTTGAGCGAGGAATACCATCATTTAAACAGGGGCGCTGCAATTACGTTTATCGAAGAAACGCAAAAGCAAGTGACGCGATCGCGGTTGCCGACTTTGAACGCGCACTCGAAGATGCCTTCAAGCTTCCGAATTCTTTCGACGTGAATCCGGCGTTACCACAAGAACAGAAGAAATTATTGGCTTTGCTGCGTCGCTACAGCGAGTGCTTTTTGTCGAACTCAAAATTACGCCAGACACCTCTGGCGAAGCACGGAATAATAACCGCAGATGGAGCCCGACCTACCTGACAGTTCACCGTACCGCGTCTCTTCACACACGAGCGGGAAAGCCATCCGGACTCAAGTCGACGACATGCTCAGCGACGACATTATACAGCCATCAAAAACCCCTCGGCTGCGCCGGTCATACTCGTGAACAAAAAAGACAGCACATTAAGGTTCTGCGTTGAATACCAGCGATTGAACAAAATCACAAAAAGGTACGTGCGCCACCTGCCACGAATTGACTATGCCCTCGACCACCTCTACCACGCGAAGTACTTCTCATCGATGGATCTGAAGACAGGCTACTGGCAATTTGAAGTGGAGGAGAGAGAACGAGGAAAGACTGCATTTATAACCCTGGACGGCGTATACGAGTTCAAGGTGATGCCGTTTGGGTTGTGCACGGCGCCACCAAGGTTTCAAAGAGTCATGGACACGGTGCTAGCTCGCCTGAATTGCCACACCTGCCTCGTATACCTTCGACGACATTGTGGTATGCGCCCGGACCTTTGACGAACACCTTGCAAGGTTGGAGTCTGTACACGAGGCCATTTGTACGTGGGGGTTAACCGCTGAAGCCTGAACAGTGTCGTTTCGGCTACGAGGAAACTCAGGTTTTTGGGCCCACGTCATCAACGCCGCAGGCGTCGGCCTGACCCAGGAAAAAACTTCAGCCATAGCAACTTCCCAAGACCAAAAGAAGGGCGTGCGAATATTTCTCGGACTGTGCGCATACCACCTTCGCTCGGGCGAAACTTCGCACGCATTCCAGAGCACCTCGCGCGCTTGACGAAAAGATAGCAACCCTTTCAGCTTGGAAAACGCCCAGAAAAAAGCATTCTGCGAGGTGCAACAACGCCTGCGAAAACCGCCCGTGCTCGGTCAATTCCACGAAAACGCCTTAACGGAAATGCACACCGACGCCAGTTATATAGGCTTGGGTGCCGTCCTCGTCCAAAAGCAAAGCGGTTGCGAGGAAGTAATCGCCTATGCCAGCCGTGATCAGTAGAAGAGGAGAGGAACTACTCGGCGTCTCACTAAAGAATGCCTCGCTATTCTAAGGGCGATTTCAAAATTTCGCCAATACGTGTATGGTAGAGCAATCAAGGTTGTGACAGAGGCGGCCATGCGCTGTGTTGGCTCGCCAATTTGAAGGACCCTCTGGCCGTCTAGGGCGGTGGAAGCGTGCGCCTGCAAGAGTTCAACGTTACAATCGTCTATACATTCGGCAGGAAACACTCCAACGCCGATAGCCTGTCCAGCACCCCCGTCGACCCACCACCACAAGACTCCGATGAAGACAGCGCGTTCTTCGGAGTCGTGACTGAGAGCGACCTAGCCGCCCAGCAGCGTGCCGACCCCGACCTACGCGTCATGATCGACTACCTCCAAGCACGCAACGTCGCCGTGCCCACTTGCCTTCAATGCAACTTACTGCATTCAGCCTGAAAAAACTCCATCCTCGCGAAGAAGAATTTGAGCCCCGGAAGGAGAAAGAATTATCTTCTTGTCATCCCGGCAGATCTTCGTGACGAAATTTTGAAGTGTTTCACGACGACTCGTCTTCGAACATGTCGGAACCAGCTCGCACAATTGGAAAAATAATGGCTAAGTATGACTGGCCCCGCCTTACATTCGACGTGACTCACTACGTCCGGAGCCGCCGTGACTGCCATAGACGAAAAAACGCCGCCCATGAGACGCGCCGGACTTCTGCAGCCGACCGCCGTCCCATCGAGGCCCTTCCAGCAGATTGGAATGCATCTTCTGGAGCCATTTTCCACGTCACGATCCAAGAACAAGTGGATTGTCCTAGCTCCGAATACATGACGCCCTACGCAGAGACCGCCACACTTCCGATGGGGACTACACAAAAAGCCGCGAAGTTCTTCATAAACCAGGTTGTGCTGCGACACGGCGCCCCTGACGTCCTAATCACGCACCGTGGAACGGCCTTTACTGCGGAGGTTATGCAAGGAATCTGACGCTACGCCAACACAGATAAACGAAGAACGACGGCCGGCCACCCCCAAACGAACGGACTAACGGAACGTCTGATCAAAGCGATCGCGGATATGCTGTCTATGTACGTCGACGTTGAACATAAGACTTGGGACGAAGTCCTCCCGTGCGTTACGTTTGTGTGCACCACAGCAATCCAGGAAACTACGCAGTATGACACCGTTGGAGCTTTATCTACAGAAGACGGCCAACTACGATTCTTGACGCCATTCCCCCGCACGTAGAAGACGACGACCTCAACGCCTACGTCCAAGGATACCTTCAGCGTGCGGAGGAGGCCGGCCAGCTCGCTCGAGTTTGTACAAACGGACCAGCAGCAGGTGGATGCGGTTCTCTACAACCTCCGACGCCGAGACGCCGAAGTACCGTCCTGGGGATCGTGTGTGGGTTTGGACTCCATCCGACTGACGTGGACTCAAGGGAGAAGCTTCTGCGACGTATTTCGGAGCCGTACCAGAGTTGGCCAACGTACGACGATGTTGGCCAACTAACCTACGAAGTGAGTCTCCGGTGGTGACTTCCGGCACATCACGACGACAGTACGCGACCCGAAGTCAGTCCCACGTGGTTCGCCATCAAACCTACTTGGCAAGATGACGGACTTTTTGTGTTGTTGTCCGTTCGGACTGTCGTTTTATTTTAGCATCGGGTCGATGCACGCTACGAGGGGTAGTAATGCCGCGAACCATGCATTGGGTTTGTTTGTTTATGTTTTGTTTGTACTGCCCGGCTGCACCCTGCTGTGTTATCTGTGTCCCAAGCGAATCGCGTGTTTCAATTCTTTACTTTTTATGCCGCACCGGGTTATCTCATCCTGATACGGAGAGCAGTTTCGCCCTACGTCACTAGCCTAGAATATCCTTCTTTGATCTACAATGTCGGGATGTAAATCGACGGTTCGAGAAACACTCGCGCCGAAATATAAATACCTGCAGTGAAGACGCCGTGGTTTTCCATACGTCGACACTCGCCTGAGCACGTCCCTTTGTTGAAGGCTGCTTCGCTACCTCCGTATTATTTTAGTTGTTAGGGAGCAAAAGTTCGCTCCAATAAACTTCTTCTTCAAAGCAACTGCGTCATCTTTGGCTTCGTGGAAATATTACCAAGCAAGGTTGACTCCCCGCCAATTTTATTATGCGGCTTAGGAGCGTAACAGGACACTTGTGCTGGTTTATTTGCTTACGTACTTATGATCGTGAGCTACTTACCTCCAGACACCACTGAAGTGTTTCCCCTTTACGGCACGTACCTTAGGAACATGACGCTATGAAAATTGGCCTGTCAATAAATATAAACGAAGACAAAATTTATTCCACACATGGATAAAAATTCAAAGTGTGTAACTTTTGCAATTCGTAAAGTTTACTGTGCATCCAAAAATCAATATAATTTTATATTTGCCTTTTTTCTCAAATTTAAGTCGAGAAAGAAAGCAGGAATTTGCCTGGATGTGAAATTTGCTGAGATTCCCGGAAAGTGATTGCTATGCAGATGTTTAACCACGCGATGAGCGTAGCAAGACAAAAATAACCAAACGTACGATAAACATCAGCTACCTAAAAAATGGGCAACCCTCTTAATTGGATTCGCAGCACCCAAGGCAGATTGGAAACCCTTATCCTTAACCTGGCCCCTAATTTAGCTAAAAATTCACGAGTTAAAATGTAACCAAAAATGATTTTTCGCACTATCCCTCGCCAAGACGGGACTTCAGATGATGGAGTGATGAAGCATAAGTGAATTTGAAACCCAACCATTGCTTTCTTGATGAAACAGGAACATGGCGTTCCTGATGCTGTAAGCCTGCCGTGGCTGGCGTGACCCGAGCCGCTGAGCCGAGCCGAACTGAAGATATGGCATGCCCGTGGCGATTGCTTTCTCACTCGTTTTATGCTACACTTGCCAAGACACTCTCTCTGCTTCCACGAACGCTGTAACACATAACATAGTTTTTTTTTTGCGAACCACATGTTAAAAGATCATGACCTAGGCAAGTATACAGCGAAAACAGGTCAATTACAACAATTTCGGACTGTTTCCTGGAGTGTTTAAAAATCAAAATAGTGCGAAAAATATTTTACTTGGGAAAATATTTTGTATCCATCATCTTTTTACGTTGCCACGCATTTCTGTTTTGTCTCTATTATAAAAGCCACAAACGATAACATTCCTTTAGGCTGACACTGATTAATTAAGTCACTTTTTAATTCCGGTTATCCTACGCGCGTTGTAAACTGCACTGTTTACTGGATGATGGAAGAACCGGAAAACACCTAAATGGGACAAAAAGCTGGGTAAGTTCAGACTGCCTTCTGAACCAATATTCGTAGCGCTTGCTGATTAGCGCCCCTGATTGCCATGCTGTGGAACTCGGGCACGCAATTACAGTACCCGACAATAGAAGCACGTAGCGCTAAATTACTTCAGTGCTTGCAAACACATTTTTGGGATGCCTTTCGGTTTCTATTAAACAGTGCAGCCCAGCAATAAAAAAGAGAGAGAGAAAACACAGCACTTCCTTTTCCACAATAGGTTCTCAGCTTTGTGTAATTACTTTTTTTGTCCTTTTTGAGATTGCGTGTTCACCCCTATCCCCCCAAAGATAACGCAAAAATAAAGTGGCGAGCAATACCCGCTCCAGCAAGGATATGGCAGTGTTTAACGCCAATATACAATAAACGAACAGGGCTGGAAGCCAAATTTCTTTTTTGAATTTCTTACAGCAGGTTTATAAAGCGTAAAGAGAGTCGGCTAGGATGTGATTGAAAGTCAATAAAGAAAAACAGCTAGCAAAATGTCCTAATTGTGAAGTGCAGTAGAAAACAAATCTGGTTAGGGAAAGGAACCGGATAGGGTGCCGAGCAAAAAACCAAATACAGAAGGTGCTTCAAATATAAAAGTTCGTAGCAAATGTCCGCCCAGAAGGTCCATTTGGGGTATTTCCGTTCACGAGTATACCTAGTTGCAAGGCCCTGCCGAACGCCAGATAATTGCTGAGAAGAATATTGAGGGCATATATATTCACAGAAAAATATATCTGTAGCCCGCATGAACTTCAGGCAAATGACTAAAGTCATCAAATATATATTGTTTATTGGTTTAAATGACTTTTATGTGCGGCTACCCAGCTTTTGGCGTGCAATTAAGCAGTTACAGAAGATAGGCCAGTTTTCCAAGCTTGCTTAGTGTACAAAGCCATACCAGAATTACGAATAATTATCAACATCATAACCTTGGCTGCTAAACCTAGCGTCTCGCAAAGACTTTGTACAGCCCCTGCCCTGCGCCACCAAGGTTCCTTCTTGCGTTCTGCTATCGCATTGATCCACCACGTTCACCATCTCCTCGTACCTATCGCACCGTTTTCTAGCTTGTTAAACCATTCTTAAGTGGCATTGTACCAGGTCAGTACTTCGGATAACCTGGCTTAGTTCTTTCTCTTGTTCTTAGCTAGGATGTTTCCCACAAATCCTGTGCCATAATTCGGACCCTTTTTATTATCTCCGGAACTTTAGGCTGCCATCCTTGCTTGTCTGATCGTTTGGTATAACTAACCTTCTTTGATAATGCGGAGTACGACCCCTAGTGTCTGCTGCGTAACCTTTATTATATTTAAGTTTACTGTAGAAGTGTGTACTTGTTGCATTTTTTTATTGATTTGAGAACACGGGTTTCACTTCGTGGTTCCTTTTATCAACTATACGCCGTTATATTCCAATGCCGGATTTTATTTTATTTCTAAGTAAAAGCCTCTCTTTCTCGCACACTTTGATGACCATGCACGTGTTGCAGTCTTTGGGGCCTGGCTTTTACAATTCTGTCCCTGCTGGGCTGTTCACAATCTCCAATTTTCTATTACGCACCTACTGAATACCGTTCCTAGCAATATAATTCAAACGTTTAGTAATACCTACTCATCCTTCGACGTCGCTCCGTAAATTTTACTTGTCTCAATATTTCCACGAGCGTTCGTATTTATGTCTTATCCCGGTCGAGTCTGCTAAAATGAGCCTAGAGGAAACTAATTGCCGCAGATGTGATGTATTCTTGTACAAATGCCTTTACCCTGCGTATCTTACATGAACAATGATCATTCGCGTGCATTTATTGTATCTAAGAGCCCACAGGCTATAACAACTGATATAAAATTCTTTGTGATGTTCTTGGTGCCTCCTAAACGCTACAGTATTTTGGTCCATTAGCGACGAAAGTTTTTACATTGAAACTGTTTTACTAGATATCACGGTTTGTGCAAACGTTTACGCATTCCGCGGGAAATTCTTATCACAGCACTAGCTAGTGTACCAATATATCAACAGGTAAAACAGGCATCAGGTCATTCGTTACTCAGAATAAATATTTGGCGCTGTCTGGAGCTGCTCACAATTAGAACTTCTCAACTTCCGTCGATACCTTGGCTACCACGGGAGGCGTATGTTCATTGCAATCGGAGAAACTTTTGTTTTACTAGAACTGTCGTGATGCAAACTCTACAACGTAGTTGGTGTTATGGATATCTATGCATCACAGTTTCATAACAATTAGAATAAGCATTCGTGACACGAAACATAGGCGCCTGTGGAAAAGGCAGGCCAATGTTTCTCATGGAATATCACTGTTATTCTTTCAATCCTTTGCGATAATTAGGGCGGGTCTGGCCTTTTGATGTCAAGAAAAACAATGCGTTAGAAAACAGTAGCGGAAAGACGCGCTCCGTCGTACGCGATGGCAGCCGACCTACGTGAGCAGCGGCAAAATTAATTTGAATTTAACAAGCCTCCATTTTTATCCTTCATTTGACTTGCGGGAGCAGTGAGGAAAATTGTGAGTGGTTTCAGTGGGAGAAAGAGGAGAGACACACAGGGCAGGGCGGCTGAAATTTTTTTTCTTTCGACGACAGTTGCCAGGAAGCAAGCAGATACACGGACATTTGTTTCCTCCCTTCGGCAAAAAATCTGTCTTAATTTTAAAGGATCTTTTCCGCTATGTTAGGAATGGAGTAAAAACAGAAATTTACCCCAGGACTGCTGACATACTCCATTGAGAGTGTATAAATAGATCGTCTTGTCAAACATTTTTTGGGAAATCATGTGGGCTTCCCATTGAGGACAAAACCTGTTAGCTATGAGAACAAGCCTGAGGTAAAATAAGCCCGGCGAAAACTGCGTGAATTAGGATGATGATAACAGATACTTTTGTTGCGCAGAGGCTTAAATTTTTAGGGGTAAATTCTACGTTGTCATAAGGGTCTGCAAACCCTGTGTTTTGGAAATGGCACCACTCATGGAGGAAAGAAGGAAAATAATGTTTTTGCTGATTTCCGCATACATCGCACTCCCTTTGAGATGTCGAAGTGGTTCTTAACGGTGTATATCAAGCCCGTAAAATCTCTAAAAAAGTGTGTCGTGGTTTCGCTCTAACATTTCCGCATGTGCGAGTTTGGATATATATTGCCCGTAGTGCAGGTTCCGCAATTCACGTTTCAGCCGATAGATATAACGCATTCGTTTTTTGCTGGTAAATGTTACTTGGTGCGAATAATTCAAACAATTTTACGAATTTTAGATAAGCAGCGATGGCGCACTCACGCAATTATCACTCTTTCGCTTGGTGTAGAAGGCTTCCGCTACTTCACGTGCCGTGACGTCCCGTCTTCACGGAATGCCTGTTGGTTTTATTTTTTGCCCACGTGTGTAATTACGCCGAATGTATATATGCATGCCGTCTTGTCAATAAAAATTCAGTTGCTAGTACGCGCCCGTCCTGTCCTTTTCACCATCCGTGTTGTTCGCTGCGCTAAATCTTATTTCCGAGACTTTCGAATTACCCCCCATGAAGTTAAAAATTCGTTAAGATGCTAAAATCAACATGATATTACCATCAAGATGTTAACATCAACATCCGAGACGAAATTTTGGAACTAGGGACTTGAAATTGGAAAACAACATTGGAATGTTGGTGAAGGAGCTTAATTAGTTTCTAGTTTGATGCTATAGTCTACGCGAGGGAAAACAACCGCCGCGTAGCTGCCTGCTTCGCTGAACATAGCGTCGAAACACGGGGCTTCAGCCGTACCGGCCACGTAACTACCAGTCTTCTATCCCCCATCCAACCACTCATGTCCTTTTCCTTTGTTTTCTCCCAATCCCACACCTCACGCACATTCCCCCAAACGTGTGCAAAAAGCCAAACAGGATTTTTAGAAATTTGTGATATCTTATTCTTTTCATAAAGCTACAGCTTTTTTCGTTGCCACATCGTCCGCATCATCGGTGCTAAGGTCTGAGTAAGTTATATTTTCTCCCTTCCACAACCTAAATGAGGTCCTTAGTTTTCCCGCCTTACTTACCAGTCCAATTGTTCGGCAATTACATCCCCCCTTATAAGCCCAACTTATTGGTTAAAGAACTGTGCGCGATAGTTATTCTTGACACCTATTGAGAGAAAATACGTACCGCTCAACTGCATATGCAGTCCATTCCGTACGAATCGACCATAGGTTGCGTTTCAGGGCACCCTAGCTATCCAGTACCCCCTGTAAATCTCTGGATTCAATGGGCAGCATAAGTCTATTTTGTTGCACATTGTTTCGCTACGACTGGATGCCTTTTTTCGCTAGTTGTCTTCTCAACGAACTAGCCGTATTGCGCTCTTCAGCATTTGTCATCCACTGATCTTGATCTTAGATAAAACCATTTATGTGTTGCTCAGTTCATCAACTACCACTTACAACGAAAAGTATTTCATTCATGACTCCTACTTCCACTTTTTTCTTCCCTACATTCTTGTCCCATTACATATATTAACTTTCAACGCCCAACATTTTTTGCGATGGTGATGGTTTCGGAACAGAATACAAGTGGTTTGAAGGCAATATAACTTGATGTTGTGACTGGTACGTTCGGCAAATTATTCTCCACCGCAGCTTTGTTGAAGTCGTCTCTGTAGTCAAAAAACCATCCACAGCCCTTATTTTCTCTTCATTCTAGGAACAATCGAATAACTCTTCATACTATATTTTGTATATATGAATTCTCAATTATATTTCTCCTGTGAGAGGTGGAACGCCTCCCGTGACGAGAGTGAGGACTCCAATCCTTTTCAGCGCATTCTTAGTCGTAGGTCTAAGTCGCGAGCATTGGGCTTTCTTTCCTCAAGCGATACATTTAAAATCCTGTCGTAAACACCGAACGCGTATTGAAGCTAGATAGAGTGTACATGAGGCAACATTTTTTTGTTTATAGCACAGCTTTTGTATTTAAGCATTATCTTGTCTTGCAAGCGCGACATTTTAGGGACACTATTGCCGTGTTCTGATGTCTAAATTCATCCCTTTTGTCTCCAACAGTTTGTAAAACGTTTGTTCTGGCAGTTTTCTGGTGCCACTACTTGAACGCTGTGTTATGAACAAGCCTGCCGGGCACCCTACATGACATGTCCCTGCCGTCATAAGTTCCCAATGATTTGCTGTATATGTGTGGCTATTGGATAGGGCGACCTAAAATGAAGCGTTCATCACATTCAGATGGGAAGAGGCACGCACTATACTGCAGCTTTTTGCTTTTCCGTTTCATAGTTTTGTGAACTTTGTGAGGCAGGCACGGCAAAAGACACCAAAGACAACAGCGTTTGTTCAACAGCTGGCAACTGCGAGGAAAGGGCGATGTGATAGGGAATTGGGCTGGTCCTGTGGGGGCCCGCTTCAAGTACCATCGCATTACATATATTTTACTTATTTATTATTTACTGAGGCGACCATATCTTTGAGCAGACAACAACAACAACGACGGTTTATCGTAGAATAACGCACTTAGGGTTTTCGCCTTAACATTATAACCTTATCGCACCACACGAGCACTCATACCACCGTGGGGTTCAAACCTCCCTGGAGACTTAACTCGCCGAGAGGAGGTTGCGCTGCGGAGACTACGCGTTGGGGTGGCCCTTACGCCGTCCGTGACTGCCTCCTGGCCATCGCAATACCGCGGACCATACGGATCCACCTGCCAGTTCTGCGCCACTGCCATTCGGGACGTGAATGTGCAGCACCTGCTCTGGGCCTGTCCTGGATTGCATCAAGTTCTCCTGCGGCACCATTGTGCAACCGGTGTCCAGCGTAGCCGCCCTCCTGACCTGCAACGCTGGGTGCATGGACCGTGCCACCGACCACTACTGAACTTTTTACATGAAACTAACTTGTTCGTGTTTCTGTAAATGCATACATCTATTATGCCGCAGGGCAAACTTTTGAATTAAAAAAAGAAATTGTAAACCTTGTTTTATATTTAACGACGTAGTTGCCAGTCCTGTCTCCGCGTTGCGGAAGAATAGTGTAATTGATAGTGTTGTTAGTGGTTATGTTAGTAGTAAATATAAACTTGGTTGTAGGGAGAAATTGGTATTCAATAAATTGGGTAAAATTGTCTGGGTAAATGGGTAAAATTGTGAAAATGGGTATTCAATATTATACCTACACTGTGACTGTTTTGAAGTGACTATCTTCTTTAATATAAGGGTATCTGTCCACAACAATGTGTTCCAAAAAGTATTATTGTTCACTTGTGTGCGCAAATCGATATGTGAATGTCCTTTTTTGCTTTAAACAAAGGCGTTTGGACACGACAAAGAATATCATTATAAAAAGGGAACTTGCCAAGGCGGAATGTGCATTTTGAACCCAATATATTTCGGATGCCAGGGCTTCAGCATGGGCCGAAAGGTATGCGGGATACAAAAGCAGTTTTGTTTTTTGTGATATTGTACCAATCACACCGAAGAAATGACCATTCAATCTATATGTCTCTACAATGCAATTGTATAGGAGGAATATTACAAAGAAAAATTGTCCTCCGACGAGTTGCTAACTGTCCTATGACTGTGAAGAGGGTACTATCGTTCCGGTGCGTTCAACTGTTGTCTTTTACTGCATTCTGGAAAACACAACAGAACAAACGATGGCACCACTGATATGAGCAGGAATTATCCTTGCACACAAAATTGAAGAGTGGATTTCATATCAACAATTAATATATTGTGACAGCAGCATTACCGTCACTATCAGGTTTTTTAACATCCGGTGTTAACATCTGGTGTTTAACATCCGGTTATCAAGTTTTTTAACTCATAAATTTAAAGCAGGCAGGTTGAGTCTGGAGGAAAAGGACCTATAGGACAGCGATAGCTTACAGTGGACACGACGCCAGGTTGTTCTGAATAAAACCAGTGCCTGTCGAGAACGTGACAACTTAAAAAAACATAATAACATAAAAAACGAGCAACAAGAATTCGTGGGGTACAATGGTATTTAAATATCGCATGAAGTCCTTATTGCTTGAAGCTTTGTTCTCAATTTAACCCTTGAAATATTTATTTACGATGGTAAAATGAACATGATATGCTATTGATTCAAGATTGTTGCTGAGATATGAATTTGCTGCAGTCCTCTTGCGTCCTTCAATATATTTTCTGGCACTAAAAATATTCAATATTTTGTAGATAGTAAGAAAATGTATATTTTTTATACAATTCAAAACTGTGGTTTCTATAGATGTGGTTTCTCAAGTGATTTAGAAACACTACTTGCAGCCTGAAACAGGCAAACCTCATTAACGGGCTGTTCCTTCAGCCACCTGTAATTTTTTATAATTTTTCTTTTCAGGTCTTGTTTGAGAGAGGTCTTGTAGAGATCATAGCCAGTTTTTTCGAACTTGAGGCTGCGAGGGCAAAGTAGACCAATGTGGGTGTCGCTCCAGGCCAGTCACTTGGATACGTTTTTGGAAGGAAGAGTACACCAGCAGTTAAATATAAGTGTATACGAGTAGGTAAATGCTTGATAATCTCACTGAGTATTGTGGCCTCCTGGTGGACGCAGACATAAGCATTCGGAGGCTGATGCAGCTTTGTTAGGAGGGGCGCTTAACTGAACAAGCCCGAATCCCGGGAAGTAATTCCGAGTCGGGTCCACTAAACGATAGCTGATTCAGCCAGGGGCTCGAACATGGGGCATCGAGCTCGTTTTCACCGCCGTCTTTCGGCTACGTACAGGCCAAAAAATTCCACCGCACCTCCCCGAAGGGAATCGTGCAGAAATGCGAATGCATTGCACGATGAGTGTGTTGCGAGTAATGGCGTAATTAATGACGAGAGTGTGAACGTAATCATTTATTCATCAGCACCTGTTTGTGTTATCGTTGTACCTGACGGCCACAATCACTGCCTTGTGATCGAGTGCACGGTCGCTGAGAAGCATAGCGCACACAGGTCAGACAATGCACGTCAGCCGGAGAGACAATGCATAGAGTGCCTGGTCTGCATGTACTCGACCAGCCACTCGCCACTCTTCTTGCGCACGTCAACGTTGAAGTCGCCAACCAAGACTATGGGGTCAGAGGGTTTGGAGCGCACGCGCACACTTTCCATAGCCGCGTCCAGCTGCGCGGCGAACGGCGTCTCGAGCGAGGTTGGGCGCGAGGTACACGGTCACCACAAAGACTCCGTCTCCGGTGTAGGCAAGGGTGTACAAGTCCTTGTACGGAGACGTGTCTCGAACGGGAGACGTGGCAACGGCGTGCGATATCAAGTTCCCATACACGTTAGACACGAGACTAACACCGCAGTACTCGCCGTCCTTGCCGCTTCGAGCAAGTAGTACTCGTTGACGGCGTCATCAGCCACAGCAGTAGCACTCGGGCAGACACTGCGATCGAGGACGAGGAGTGACGCCTGTCGTTGTTGTCGCAGTTCTTCGCTGAAGGGCAAGTAGCGCTTGACGAACACGTCCACACCACCGGCTCGGCGGAGAGATAACAACTGCGGGCGCACGCCGACGGAGCACGCACAACCCCCGACTAAGAAATGCATTCGCATTTACGACGACGACAACGACGAAGGCAGAACTACGAGGCGCGCGCTCACGGGCGCTCGCGCTGGAGGAATGCAGGCGCACGCCGGCCAACGGAGCAAGACAACCCCCGGCTAATAAATGCATTCGCATTTAAAAACATAACCAATATCTCTCACCGTCACATTGCACAGACGAAAGTGAAAGATCACCCTACATCCTCGAACCAGTGGTACACATTTCAAACCGGGTTTTGCGCGACCTAACCACCTTCTACACGACAATATGCAAGCTTATCTAGTGGGTACGCGGGATTAAAAAGCGACGTGTGGTCTCTCGTTTTCATTCTTTTTGCTGTCCCAGCAACGCACACACCACTCAAATTCCGAGAAAAAATGCCAAATTAGTGAGAGCGTATTTTCTTGTGAAATCCTTAAAACTCCGTCGAGCATGTGCGTATAACGTCCACAAACTATGTCGTTCAAATAAGTTGAATCTGCGTGAGCCGAGGAGCGTTAGCTGGTCATCGGGCGCCAAGATGGAAAACCGTAATGGGGAGGAGCGTATACGCTTCCGCACCTATAACACTACTAACCTTGTGAACTCAAGGCACTGAAGGGACAAGCAGGATTCCTTTGATGTTTTGTAGAAAGCTGGATAAACTCCGGGCAGTGCTGTCCCTGGGGCTTGTCACGTGGGGCCAAGTGCGGCTGCTACCTTCAACCGAAATTTCAAGAGCAGGGGAACAGAAGGTTTAGCTAGGTTTTCGCCTTCACATTGTTAGAAAGTTCTAAGCAAGGGTCACCAGTTATTTCCCCTCTCGCGGACGTGAAAATCTTCGTCAGCTGGGGACGATTTCCCTATTCTCTCAAGATGTTTTCAGTACAGCGCTAACACGGAAACACCGAGGCAACGGAACGGTCCACAAGCGCTATGAACAAACACCGCTATCAGGCAAGCACCCGCATCATATTGACCGAACAACGTGAACACTGCAGAACGTGAACACGAAACTGAAACTTTGATATAAGCCTAACGTTTGGTATTACCAGCCACGAAAGAAAAACACCAGTCCTAGTTGGCGACTATTAGAAGCCACCAAGCGCGTCTGTACTTTGTTAGTTACACACTAATTCAAAAATCTGCAGAGTTAATAATTTATGCGTTAAAAAACCATAAGGACAGGGAATTACGTTCCATAGTTCAAACAACCTCCTTCCCTGTTTCGTTGCATGCGCAGTAAAAAGTTAAAAGCGTAAAAAAAGTTTTTAAATACAAAAATCAACTGTGATTTTTATGCGTATTGTACGCTCGCTAAAAGTGACTGTTACCAGTGATGTCGAAGAAGAATCAACCGATTAAAATTTCTAGCCGATTTTTGGAACCGCAAACTTCGCATTGATCCATGAATATATCTCACTGCTCAATCCTACTGTTGAAAGATACGCTTGAACAGATGAAACAGCATGTTGTGCTATTACACGCAATCGCTTTGTCTGGTATCCGGTGAGCCAGATGCAGATGTCATCCGCATATATTGACAGACGAGCTTTTCACCGGTGACTCTTCAGCGTAGAAGGCAGGGCAGACGTAGCCCCATTTAAGAGAATGGGCGACAGAACACTTCCCTGTGGTACGGCTCGTACTACAGTTCTTTTTGAACTAAAAACATTCTCTACCCGCACCTGCATGAAGCGGTTGGTCAAGAAGATCGAATGAAGCGGAGTAGGTGTCCTCTCACCTCCATTTTTTGCAGACGACTCAAAATAGCACTTGGCAAGACAGAGTCGTATGCCTTAGCCACATCAAGAAACACCGCAATGGAGGACCAGCAGTAAGCTCTATTATGTTCCAAGTGGCTGACCAAATCCAGTACACTGTCTTCGGAGCGGTTAAAATCCTTGCACAGGAAAGGGCTTAGGCTGTCTCTTGGCGTCCCTCAAGCAGCTGGAAACAACAAAATCCTCCATGAGGCGCAGTCAACACCTCTTCGTCTTTAGGCGTCTGAACGTTTGCTTATGCAAGTGCTGCGCCTCAGAGAAACAAGCGCTGGCTTAGCATTACTGCGGCATCTACGATTAAGGGTAGAGTATCGTGCTCATGTAACCCTAAACACTCTTGAAGTGCTGTGTCCCAAATGGCCTGGGAAAATGGCTACTTTGGACCCGCCTTGGTCCCACGAGAGTGTGGATTGTGCATTGACCATACCTCAAATGCGCTCGAAGCGTTGTACACCTATTGCTAAAGCACGATCGCTAGTGCTGGAGCATTTGGAACGGGAATACGGGGACTCTCTGCACATATACACAGATGGATCGGTTGACGCAAAAAGTGGGGTGTGCGCGGCGGCTTTTTTCATATCCGGTTTGAATATTTCGTGGGCTGCCATGGTGACGCCTTTGGTTTCATCTACAGCGAGTGTGTTGCCATAGAATCTGCGTTGCGCGAACTGTCATCGTTTGAAAGGCAAAAAGTCACAATATTCAGCGATTCAAAATCAGCCCTTCACCTGTTGCAGTATACCTGTTCGAACGCCTGTTCTACAAGGACTGCAAACGCGGTGCGATTTCCAACGCATACAGAAACAGACCGTTCGCGAGCAAGGCAGCTGTGGCGACCAGTACATCAACCAGTCGTGACGAAAGGCCTGAAGAGCGAAGCCATGCTCCACCGAGTGAGAACAGACTCAGCCCGTACACCAGCTTGTCTACATAAATACAACATTGTTTCATCCCCTTTGTGCTCCTCGTGCACTGTGACTGGTGACATTGATCACTTCTTTATGAACTGCTCCAAAACCAACCCTGAGCGGACAAACTATTTTCGTGATCTCCAGAAATTAGGAGTGTCCCATGCTACATCGGAGGACATTATTTTTCCTAGGGACCACTGGATTGTGCGAAGAGAGTTTCTTGCAGTCCACAGGACTAAGTGAGGTGTGGTGACATTGTGTGTCTGTTATTTTAGGACTAAGTGAGGTGTGATAACTTTGACAGTTTTGATATGGTATTGGGCACGATAAGGCGGAAAAATTGCCGGCAGCTATGCATGGCTAAGTCTGCCTTATTCAACAATACTTACTTGCTTACTTACTATCTCACTGCTCTTTCTTCCCGGCCCAGCAGGCAATACCACTGCTTTAAATTTACCCCATTTTTTCGCCCTCCCAAACACTCAAAATATTCCCATTTTTCCCGTGAACAATATCCCATCAAAACAGTCTTCCCGCCACTGTGTTCACTTCGCCAAATCTGCATGCATCAATTGATCAGCTTTTTCACATGTAGAAATTTTTTGTCGGTGCCATTCTTTTGTTGGTGTTTTAAGATAGAGATTGTACAATTACATTTGCCTGATATGCTAAGTTTTTGTCTTTCCACTCCTGCCTGGGCCTAATTCCGGCCTGCAGTACTGTATAAATAAAACGAAATAAATAAAATGTACTTGATCTGCAGTCTCAGATTTGTTCTGCATCTAAACCAAGGATAGGCGTTTAATACTGGCGTTGTCTCCGATGCATAGATGGAGATTGAAGAGCCCCTACGATTTGTGCTATAGTACTGTATAAATAAAACGAAATAAATAAAATGTACTTGATCTGCAGTCTCAGATTTGTTCTGCATCTAAACAAGGATAGGCGTTTCATCTGGCGTTGTCTCCGAGCATAGATGGAGATTGAAGAGCCCATTTAAAACCATGTCCAAAGGGGTGAGGTACAACATCATGGCTGAACTTTTGTAGAAAGAAACGCCGTTTTTCAGCCCATATACTACTAGGAACAACCGTCACATGGGAGTCGAACTAATGCCGCCACATGTACAGAGCACAGCGTCTTAGCGAATGTTCAGCAAACTAGACCGTTTGAGTCACTGAGCAGTCAAATAGTACTTTTGGTCAGTGAAGTAGAGCGAAATAAACAACTTCCTCTCTAGTAGAACCATCTTTTTTTCTTACCTTAATCCTGTTATCAGTGTACATTTCGATTTATCCGTCACAACAGGCTGAAAGACGGACACAAATGCGTGGAGTGTGCGCACCGAGAAATAGCTGAATACAGCCACGGACCTCCGTGTTTGTTTTTTACATACTTGCAAATATCTTCTCGTTGACGATAAGTGTTTCAAGCGGGGTGCATTCGCTTAGCGAAGGTGAAACAGCTTGTTCAAAGAGCACAAAAAAAGCTATATTTGATACCATCAATAACATTTTTGATGAGTGGGCGTCGTTGAGGTATACAGTAATACCAGAAACCACAATGCTTAAAATACCTGCGGTACAACTGATTTTTAATTCATTTCTTCAGCAAAAATAAGTTTAGGGCTAACCATACACCTGATTTAGTGTAATGACCATTAACTGACCAGAGTGTATATCAATGTTACCAATTCACTTTAACAGGTGCCCATCGGTTGGATGCACGTTTAACTCCTGCAAGCCTGACGGGAGGGGGCGGAAATTCGGCTATGTAGACGTCTCAAGTCCATGTTTGGCAAGTGCCTAGAGCTATCTTTTGAATTTCCATAGTTTTAATTGAACGTGCTCGAGTCCTCCAATATTTTAACAAATCAGGAAGAGATGAAGATAGGGACAAATATATATTCAGGCCGCTATTACAGCAATGTCTGTGGGTGTTTACGCCTTTTCTTGAGTGTGTGTGTGCGGGCACAAAGTCAGGAAAACCTCGCAAGCCATCCGTAGCGGCCTGTTTGGGGACGTTTTAAAGACAATAGTCTTCTTGGTCGACTTAAATGACGAAAAGTTTGGGTGCGTTCGGCTGTAGGTCTATCTGTGTGGTCCTCTATTCTGCCATCCATTGAAAGCGGAAAATTATTATACAAAAAAAAGTAAATAGTGGCAGTAGTACCGTTCAAACAGCTGATATTGCAGACGCAGATGATACATTTTCCCATTATTTAGCGGTAAGAAAACTCCAGACGCATTTCTGGCAAATATATGGCCACTTAACCGGTGGTCCCCATTTAAGAATACACATTGGGTTGTTTTTCGCAATAGGAAGTGCAATAAAAAAAATGGCAGCATCCCCACTCCGTAGATGATGGTGACAAGGCGAAGTACAGGCACTCGAAATGAGATCTAAGTTGCGCCCCAGTAACAACCGATGTGCCACACCGACCGTCCACTTGTTTGAGGCCGTGAGTTGTCCTTTGATTATTCCCAAAATGAAACTGCACCTCACGCCTAAAACTGAATATCGCTTGATTTTCGCTAGATAGTGGTGTGCGCACGGATGGATGCGGACGGACATTGGGAGGTCCTAAGTTACTCCGCACCGTTACAGGCGAGGGAGTCAGCCGTTTGACTCTAGGGTACTAACTCACGGTCGTTGCCCAATGAATAAGACGACTGACACAAACTCTGCCTGGTCTACCAGACACAGGCTCGAATCCTGCCAGTGCCTGTGTGATTTTCTTGCGGTTGTAAATGCTATGCGCACGGACGCGGACGGACATCGTGCGGGTATTAAGGTACTCCGCACCTAATACAATGGGTTAAATATGCCGCAGAAAGCTCCAACATGTACCCCGTAAAAGCAAGCACAAAAAGAAAGAAAGCTCCCACTCGTGTGGTCTAGGCCTAGGCATACAAAAGAATAGCAAAAGATGCACGCCGTCCCACAGATGGCACTCGAGCAGTGCGAAGGCGGTAAATTGCAATTGCATTGAGCAAATCGCCATTCATTATCGCGAGATGAACGAGATAAGGTCGAAAGGAGTAAATGGTGGGAACAAAGGTCGGCGAGGAGTTACGACTGTTCGGGGGCAGCAGGCGATTATCGTCTTTCGACTACAATTCCAGTGAAGCAGGAAGAACCATGGTGACTTCTTTATTCCGAAATTGTTTTATGCCGGGGTGCAGCAAGACCTCACCGACGTCATATCCTGCACAGAAATGACATCTCCAGAAAACGCTCCCTTGACGCGCGGCGTCACTAGGGTTAGAGCCCACGATCACTCTGGCCGCACCGAGAGGTGTGAAACGCTCTTCAGACTGGGCTATGAGCTCGAGTCTGCCTAACCCTACAAACGCGCCTTATATCCTTTCTATTCAGGTGGTCCTGCCCGTCTAGGAGAGGTGAAGTGCAGTAGTGCGTCATGAGGCTAAGAGCGCCCATAGTTGGGACCCTCGATGGGGCAAGCGTTACGGAAGCCGTTTTTATGATGCGGGTGTGATGGCCTCGTGAAACGGTTGAGGAATCATTCATGCACCGTCGCGCCCACGTAAAAAACTGTTGCATTAAGGCAAAAGGCAACGACGCTCCACTGGCGAATGTGGCTCTTCTGACTGCTTTTGTGCGACGACTGGCGCCAGTGGGAAGCGGACGCGTTCACGCATTCAAGGTCCAAGCTAGGAAATCACTTCTCGCGTTCCAAAAGCTGAGCTTGTCGCGATTCTCGCGTTTGCTGTACACGCCCCGGAGCAGGACCGAAGTGGTCACACCTTTTCCGAAAGCGACCCACCACCAGGATACCCACAAGACTGCTCCCGACCCTTGAAATTATGCTCATTTTTCGCTGTAGGCTGGACCATGACTTGAAACAAGGCGCTGACAACCCGATCGGTTTTCCTTCGCAGGGTTTTGCGAGTGCCTGGGGTTTCAATCGGATATACACAATTCTCCGGCGCGTGTAATCCAGTGTCTAATGTTAATGCATCTAACGGCCGCATGCCGACAAAATATAAATGGTGATGTGAAGTTCACAGCGATGCACCATAAACATTCAACGGCTGCTGTGCAGGCACATTTTTCTTACCTGTTTTAACAATTTTTATAAACCAGGCATCAAGTACAACCTTCTTGGCAGATATACCGCGGCGTCCTGTGAGTGAAGCTCGGAGGATTTCTGTTAGAAGGACGGCAGGGTGGAGATGGCCTACTAACATGTTCACGGTTGCCACCTTTAGTTTGCCCACATAAATGCTTATCGCAGGACATGAGTGTTCCTACTGACGGAGCGCTGGAAACTACAGAGTTGCGCGAAAACGGACCTAGACATCATTTTTATGGTCCGCAATAGTCTGAAAAAGATATATTGCCTGCTCTCCTGAGCTTTAAAAGTTTACTCTGCCGGCTCTGGTTTTATCTCTTGTGCTTTGGGTTGAGGACATGAGAACTAGAGTATACGGCTTCATTACAAATACGCTACATTTCTGGTACTCTCAGGAAATTAAGCAAAAATAATAGATATGTGTCAGAGAGAGAGAAAACAAGTGCTTAATAGAGGGAACGGTGGAGGCTGGGCCGTCACTCGGTGGGGTGGGTTCGCCTCAGTCCAAGTACCCTTAGACCTTGGCTGCAATCCTGCAAGGGTGACCAGAAAGATCTGGTCAGCGTGACGGGAGCTGGTCAGCAGGCCCTCCCACTGCTCTGGGGAAGGGTTTTAATGGAGGATAAGCGATGGGGTGTTTTTACAATCCCACACCATGTGGTAGGTAGTATTAAAAGGTGGGAAGAACTGATTGGTGAAGGTATATTGGGAAGGGAATTAACGTAGAGGATGGGTGCGTTGTAATAGGTGTTTGTAATCGACGCCAGATGATTGCTTCCTCTCTGGTTAGTTGGGGGTGATGTTGCGGCAAGGTGAGGCGAAGGTTGCGATAATGGTGCAGGATGTCGTGGTAGCGTGATGGAACAGGGGGAGCTAGTGGAGCTGGACCGTGGGTTCTGTCTTTGAGGGAAATGCCCGGTGTGGAAGCCCCGTCCACCGGCGTGAGCCACCTCATTTCCCTTGAGGGACAAGTGGCCAGGGGCCCAACGAAGCACAGCTCGGGGAGGTAATGATTGAGTCTGCGCAAGGCGGGAAGGGAGATGCTTCCACGTTGAATGTTTACGGCAGGCTTGCTCGGAATATGTTATTATTGTAAGGTATTCGGAGCGAGGTTGTAGTTGCGATGGCTATAGCAACTTCTTCGGCAGTGGTGGTTGATGTCCCGGAGAGTGTGTGAGGGAGGAGAGAAGTGTGGCTTTGAGTTTATAACGCCGGAGCATGAGCCTGTCGTGAAGTGTAGAGGGCAGCGTCGGTGCAGGGAGTGTCGGTTTGAAATTGGAATGGGATCGAAGATGTTCAACCCGGGGCAAGCCTTCTTACCTTGGTGAATTATGTGTGCATATTGTTAGGAATTCTCGATACAGTAATGTGGGACCGCATTGAAGATAGAATGCGCTGAAGGGCTTGTGAAGCAGGTGGGGTCGGCTATCTGAGGGCCTGGAGGACGTGTCGGCGGGTAGTGGTAAGGAAGAGTCTGGTGAGTTGGCTGTTGCGCTGAGCTTGCAGGAGTTATTCGAGAGTGTAGTGGATTCCGAGTTGAAAGAAACGACAAGCAGAGGCTTGAGCGGGGAGGCGAAGTCCAATTTTGAAAGCTTTTCGAATTAGTATATCGAATTCTTCACGTTCGTTGGGTTTCAGGGCGATGTATGGGGGGAATATGTGATGCGACTAAATAAATGTTGCTTGTATTAGTCGTATTGTGTCGTCCTATTTGAGGCCCTGACGTTGGTTTGTCATGCGTTTGATGAGATGGGTGAGTTGCGTTTCAGTGGCTTGTAGCTAGGAAAGAACCGCAGCGCCAGAAAAACAAAAAAAAATTGAAGAATAAATTAGAGGCGTGTAATTACCTAGATAATAATGTAAAAATCATCTAGAGTTGTTCAACATATACCTGTACATCAAAACTAAAATGCATCAAAACCCTGCAATCATGGTCTTTTTTTCGCGAGTCTTGACAAGAAGCGTTTAGGGGGCTCCGCTTGGCTAATCACAATGTGCTGTAAATTTACTAGGATAAAACCATGCTTATGACAAATGCCTGCTTTTAAAACATACTCCTCTGTCTCGCGACGAGTAAATACTCTTTTGGGGTCTCGATCAGGACGTCTTTATTTGGAATTAAAATAGCAACTCATTACTCGAAGAGTCTTACAGAACTGACGACAATTAAATGCCTCCGGGGCCGTACATTGGTCTAAATAGCATGCAAATATAAAATAGAAGCTTGGGGGAAGCACACAAATCCTCATTTCAGCAGTATATTTCCCTCACGCAAGGCTTACAACTTGTATACAACTAATAGAGAACCGGTTCTTTTCCCGCTTTATTTTTTCCGTCACGTAACCAGCAATGGCACGAAAGCAACGACAACGTTCAAAAGATTGGCAATGAAACACTCTGTCGGGAGGATCACCCCCCAAGCAGGCCGCAAGATTGTTGAGACAAATTGAGGAACCATGAATTTCTACTTCTCTCTTATGTGTTCACCTGTCCAACGACGGTGAACATAAAAAGTACTAAAGCATCTTGTATTCATTACTTTTATATGTTCTCTCCGGTTACACAATAAAGAAAGACCATCGCAGGAATATGCTATCTTTTGCCAATATTTTGCTGATCAATCTGCTGCCTTGTACATAACAACCCACGACAATCTTTTCGCTAATTTAATAAAGCCTCGCACAACAGACCGAATATCATTTGACAACTGCAGTGCTCCCACGTGATTGGTGAACCTCTTCTGTAATTATATTTATGAATGTGTTAAACGAAAGGTAAGAACCCACTCTTTGGCGAACTAATTGTATGGAGTGCAATGAACACCGTTGGCCCTTTAAAAAGATATCAAAGCGGAAACTTCCCTGCGGTGCGTTTCTCAAATGCACAATTTTTACAAATTGCACAGTGCTGCCCGTATACCGTCATTTGTTTTTTAAATGCACCGAGTTTAAAGGAAATCAAAGTTTACGGTTGCATTCTATCTCCAGAATTTTAACGCATGTATTCAATTGTCGCCAGAATCCAATAGGTTTCTGGCAATATAAAGGCAGGGCTTCGACCGATATGTTCTTATACGGCTGCAACTGCAAAGGTTGCGTGCGGCGAATCATGTAAACACAAACCCTTCATCACCATGCATCCGGTACCCCACAAAGAATCATAGTGGAACAAAAGTACCCGATGGAAGGCATATCGGGTTACATTGCCTAACCACACCACCGTTGCAGATATCGACATGTAGAGGGCAAATAATTATGAAAACACTAATTTCAGGCTGGTACCTCCACGAGGTGGGACAAACTAATCTGGAGACGTTCCGTCATTTATATGGAAATACTCGCCCGGGAGTTGGTCCTCTTTGCCAAGGAAGCCACACAGGACAAAAGCATGAAAACGTATAACCCTATTATACGTATAAAAGCGGCCGCCGAAATCGTATACGTATATTAAACAATCAGGCATTTGATACAGCTGGGCATATCTTAGAAAGCCCGCTTCCGACATCCCCCTTCCCTTTGGCCAGCCCCTAAAGAAAGATAACCGAGGCTTCATGGCACTTTCACTTTATGCCTAAATGTGAACTTTGCTCTGAACTGCCTCACCGTAAAACCCCGACAGCTACAGAACGCACAAATAATCAAGATACATCTGAGTGTTTATACCCAGAATAATCGACCATTACACTCTACTATTTTATACACTGTTGAAAGTCACATATCTCCCTTGTATTGGGAAGCACGCAGAATTACGCTGATACCCATTAGCTAATCTCCCTGTTTGTTTATGGAAGGACTGCGGCATATCCCCGCTAACGTCGTTGTCTGGTAAACTTTACTTACAAGTTTGGTGCACCATTAAGACAAACGCTGAATAAAGGTAACTAAAGTTTTAGCATTGTGGCTGGTGCACGTATGCTACTGGCGAGTACCATGAATGTACTGCGGCCTGCGCGCTGCAGGCACTGGCGGAGCGTCCATCGGGACAAACGCGCACATGCCCAGCCGGTTCCGGGTACCACTAGCCGCTTTGCTAAAACTGTGTAATAATTTTCAGTCCCCACACCATATTTGGATGTCGGGGCACGGCTACCTCACAGGATCATCTGCTACCCCTCAACAATGAAGTTGTCCCTCAGCACTTCTTATAAACTGCGACTCGCCTATCCTCGCCATCGACCTTAGGGGACCTTCGAGAATGCATCCCACTAGTCCATGCATAAAGCTTCAATTTACTACCGTCCGCTGATAACTACGTACAACCTTCGTACAACTTTTTTTGCGAACGAAACCACCATGCCGAAGATTGCCTCCAACCGTTTAGCCGCCTTTAGCACCCACTTTTCTGTACAACCAAATGCTCCGTCATGTTTCCCCCGGCACGTCCCAATGTCTCAATACAACCCTTTTTAATACTCAACCGAATGCCCAATATACAACATGCACTCCGGTCGACAACTGTTCCAGATGAACCTCCTGCGGATCAGACAGAACGATAATGTTATGCCGTGTGCACTGTGGTATAACACTAAAACCTGTGTTCACGTCGCGACCTCTGCTGTGCGGCGAACAATCCCATCCTCCTGATAGCCCACAACCGCACGTAAGGCAAACCAACACGAACGCACCCCCAAACACTGAAGATGTTTTCGTGGCACTTCCATCGCCACATACCCCTTCGCTCTCTGGGAATTACGGTACAGTCCAGACGGAGCAACATGCCAAGATTCATCATTGGCTACGAACCATGCTTCCCGAGAAGTATTTCCAGCTAACGCCAAGGGCTCGCTGAAACTCAATCGTGCCTGTCTTATTCCAGGCCTACTTATTCAACAGGCCCCGAAGTGAACCTTCTCGAGTACCGGTACAAGAACTGCAATGCGAGATCAAAAATCATCCGCGGAATCAGCTGGAGGCGTGTGATGGCAGGAAGTTCGGAGTGTGGGTCGGCGCATGCACCTAAGCCCTAGGTTATATTCAATCTTCATAATGCTTAATTACGATCTCTGTAATTACAACCATTATTCAGTATGAAGCAACCAAGGCACAGAGCCTGTAGCGTCTCCTTGAGCAACACTAACAGATCGGGAAGCCGCCGCTCAAAGTAGTGAATATTTCGTCGCGAAATAATCAGCCATTTTGTAAATACACTAGAGAATAAACTATTCAATGGGCGTTACACTGTGCGTTTTTTCTAAACAATAGTTCCGCAACACTTCATTAAAACTTGGCCCGGCCTTTGCACATGGTAGTTGGGACTCGAAGCTCAATTACGTACCCTTCGCCGTATTAACCCTCAAGTGACAAACTCGCCAAAGTATTTGCTCATTGAGTTTGCAATTCCCATGATCATACGTCTACCAGTTTTCACGGGAAGTTCAACATACTATTTCGTGAAGCCAGTTTTGCTATATTGTTTGTGAAGCTTCTCCAGTGAAGAAGTTTATAAATTTGGTTGAGGGAAGGCTTACACAGAAAGCGGCCCGCGTGTACAGGCGGTAGTCCGGTGGTGAGCCAACGTCACTTTGAGACTAATGTTGTAAAACTGCGCCAGCTGCTTTTCCGTGAAATTCAAATGACGTTGCTTTGGGCGTTGCAGGTCTCCACGTGCAACGTTGCCTTACTAAGCCTAGTGTTTAGACAATAGGGCCCACTCCAAGCGCTACTTCTCTTGCGTCGCTAAGTGGTATCTCTTAGAAAAAACAGCGGCGCAATCAAGTCTGCTTACGTGCGTTAAATGCGAAGGTATTCGTTAATGCGTCTTAGCGAATGGGCCGTGAGCCTCTAACGAAAGGCGTAATATTACTGGCGGGTATCTCAGAACGAGGGTGAGAAATTATGAGCGGGGGACGCTGATGATGCGATGATATTGATAATAAACTGGAACTTTGCTCAAAACGTGAACAAAGGAGGAAAGGGCAGAGGGAGCTTTTCGGTGTGCCTCTCCCCACACCTCTGCCGCGAGACATTTGGACGACTGGATCTGTGTTCGGGGGTAGGAGCTAAGCAAAAAGGTCGTCACACTGTCCGCACAACTATCGTTCAATGTGTCTAGTAGAGTTGTTGGCTGAGCACCACAGGCCCAAATCATATTAGTGAGTGTAGCTCGTTGGGTGCACCACTGACGGTGATTGGTACACGCTCCCGTAGATTTGGATAAATGAATCACCATGGCACGCTGAGGCCGGAGCAAAATGGAAGTGAATCGGCTTGAGCTTATGACGAAAGCTTTTTATCGTCATTGCTCAATTGATCCCCGTGAAGGGGGTACCTGGAACCAATCTTGAAGAACCATTGGTAATTCTACCCCTCCCCCGGGACGCGTATTGTTGCGAATCAGCCCTCCGCTGGACTTCAAGCTTTGTGCAGAACGCTCGGCTGTGTGGCGACGCATCCACTATCTGTACCTTTCGAGTAGGCGCTCCCCGTTCGGTGACTCATGCTTGCATCGGCAGGCGACGGATCCAAACACCCTACATATCTAGGACAGCGGAAAGGTGTCGCGTCTCTCTCTGCGTGATTCAAACTTCGACGGTGGCAGATGAGCCATGCCGAAGACTTGTCCGAAGGAGGCGGAAGAAGTTGCGGAGACCCCCTCTTGTCCTCTCTGGGACTCAGCGTGCGCCGCTACTACACACCGCTCACGAACTCTGGAAAGAGCGTCGTGTGTGTCTGTATCGTTCGTGCATGTGCACAATCTAGAGGGAACCCTTGTATGACCGTTGGACGCTTTTGGTATAAATAAGACCCTCCAAGCGCTGTAGGTTCATTCCTGTTTGAGCACTGAAGTCAATGCTGTCACTCTGTTCGAGTCATGTACTGTAACCTCTCCCCTCGGGCATTGCTCTTGTATGGCTTGGGCTCATCTCTCGCCATGCAGTAAAGCAGTTAATTTTGCCTTCTGGTTCTCGTCTTCTTCAAGGCAGCAACATTGGCTGGTGGCTCGCTTCACCACGCTACCATATGCATGCGGAGGCGACAGAGCCCGGCTCGGGTACGCCTGCCCGCACGCAACAGTATATGCGTTTCCTAGTCATCACAGCCAGTCGCCCTCTAAACAGGCTAGGGGAGTTATATCACAGGAAAACCCCACGTAAAGCACACAAAACCACCCCAACTGAAATCAGCCAAAGCGGACTTAAATTACATGAAACATCGCAGTTGTAAAAATAACGCACGCACATTATTGCTAGCAGCAGCTAGCTCAGAAAGCCCTCTGCTGGGATGTATGGAGATGCTACACCTAGCCAAATGGGAAGAAATCACACAATTTTAAAGAAATGTGAATCGACCCAACAGGGACAAAGCACGGTCTTTAAAAATATTTAACAAAGATAGCCGAACCTAAGTATATAGGCATAACCAGAAAACGTACAAACGTTACCTGGAACTGATCTAAAGGTAATTGAACTAGCCGAAATCCTATTTGTAATACATAAAATTCCAAAAGTAGCCTATACGGGAGACAAAAAAAATAATAATCTTAAAACCACTGAAATTTAAAAATGCAGCGCTACCGAGATTAGAACACGGGTTTGGATTAGTGCTATGAAGGAGCGGAACCGCTACACTACCAGTCAAATTTTTTGTGGTAATGGATGAAACATATGCACCAATTCAGACATATAAAAATAATGGGCAGCAAAGAGTAAGCACGTTAGTCTGCATAAGATCGTCACCATTTCCAAACTCTGGCAAGCAGACGCATGCATCCAAAAGATGCAGCCACTCCGGTGGATCACCCTGCACCGCATAAACGCCGCGTACCAACGCTCCGCGTTCCCCTAAAAATGTACTTGGTTGCCCTAGGGTGCCCTGCTGGCCACTCAAGCATGCGACACCACAAGCTCAAGAATCCTGGCAGATCAGATGCATCCTAGGGCACCAGATTAACATCTTCTATTGACAAGAAGCGAATGGTGTACAATGTCAATGTCCGTTTTTAGTGTCCGCCGCAAAACGTCCCCCCCCAAAAACTCCGCGTCACGGCACAGCACACACCAACGGTCTCTAGTGTCTGGTTGATTAATTGCACAAGCGGCAATGCTCGGACCAAGTGATATATATCCGTTTTTCACGCAGCCATGTTTTGCTAGAAGCGTTTGCGAATAAAGTTTAGAAAAAAAACGTTTTGGCATTTTGAAGCATGCACATACGCTTGACACGACTAAAACACTGTTCTTATGGTCCGCAGGTTGGGCTTGCAATAATGATCCACTGAGAACAGATTACCAATTAACGTGTTCGTCAGAGCCTTCCTTGAAAGGCTTAACAGAAACTCCAGAGAAAAGCGCGCAGTTACAAAATTAAAAGCATTCACCACTTCTCTCAGAAAACCACCTGTCGGCTTCCAGTTAACGTTCACCGTATAAACAAGGGTAAAAGGTACATGGTAACTTATGATACTCAGTGATTGAATTGAGCACCACAAGCACGCGGCTATATCTTGAAACATTGCCCTGGATGGCTCCATGTGTCATTTCGCGGTGCTGACTAGGAAACGCGTACGCCTCGACCCCTGCCTGTAGGGGCGCCACTGAAATTCCCCTGGTGGCCCGTTTCGAAAGCAGCCACGGCACGTCCGTCCACTCCGCCCTGACTCCGCTGCTTTAGGGACACGTTGAAGACTGAGATTTTTCTCTACATGCGTTCGAAATACATATTCGCTCTGATAGCAAACGTGGTATATTTACGAGTGCGAACATTTCTGGCGGGATCTTAGTATTGCACATTCGGTGTGTTTGAGTGCGAGGTGTGTCTTGGGGACCAGCATTGCGAAGACGGGATGCGAGTGTAATTGCACTGCCCGAAATTTACTAACAGTGTCTCAATAAGCAGCGTTTCTTAGATGTTCACGATACGGGTACACAATATGAACAACTGATTTTGTGTGCTTACATAATTTATCGGAGCACTCATACCTGACACTATGCCAGTTACGCGTGCCATATCACACCGCTGATATTGATCACTACTCTCGGCAAGCAATCGGGGCATAAATTTTTCGAATATTCTACGAAGAAATTTCGGCCGATAATAAAAAAATTATTCCCAGGATCCATGCACACTGCCAAGAATGTAACGTAGTGTCATCTTGCCGTGACGTCACGCTCACTAACATTCATGTCCCACATATATCCTTCCGCGAACAGCTGGCGACGGGCTTCTATAGTAAGCCTGCGTCGGCGACTAAATGCTTCCTCAAAACATTGCCATATGACACAGGGATCCTGCCGAAACTAGCACGAACTAAACTGAGAGGCCTTATCAGATACCCTACTCTTCAAACGAAACCTTTTATCACCTGTGAACTGCGTACCCTTAGTTCACAAAAATGCATCCGCCAAGTGATCAGCTTTTGCAGGAAGACAGAATGACAGAACGCGCTGCTTGTGTGTGTGATTACTAGAACATTCATTCCTTGATTTCCTTTCGGTGCACAACAAGAGTTAAGTGATCCCCTGCCCCAAACCATGTCCGGCCAAACAGCAGTGCATTTCGCTTTAGTGTCACACCTGTATTAAGTTTAGACAAACGTCTAGCATTTTCGAAACTGCTCAAGGTTTTTTTCTTTACCGTACTAGCTATTCGGTTTCTTCCCGACTTGAATACCACTTATTGTTCCGTGGTTTAAATATATTTTCCTTTGTTCTTGCTATAAGTCGTGAGTGTGCAGTTACTTAACGACGCAAATTCTTGCACATGCATAACATTTCGCGTGGCTTATATTTCCTCAAAAGGCACAAGTGGTTGTCACGTGTATTGTGTAATCCCATCTCGGAAGAATATTTTTCTACGACATATATATTCCAAAGAAAGAACTATTTGTTATACGTGCTGCAAGACAACACGAACCTCTCACTGTGCCCGTATCGTGTCTAAGCGAAGCTACAATAGAATTTACTTGTGCCTGACGTGTTAAGAGGTCACAGTGGTGAAGTGCTGCTGCCGTCACTGAATCTTAGGAGCACCGACAAGTGGGCAAGTCGGTATGGAGACGTTTCTGCTAAAAGCACAGAAAAACGTGGGACAGGACGTGCTTTGACTGTGTAGTTCTTCTCTTTGTTCCGCGTTTTTCTGCGCTTTTAGTCAGCATGCCGTCACGGAAGCTCGTAAGAGCGTTCAGGAAGCGCGCAGTACTGCGTCCCAGTATATATTGGTTCGCGTTCAAGCGCTCTTCCAAGCCGCAATTGTTTTTAAAGTCAAGCTTCCCTACTTACGTCCGGCGGCTTCGCCGCGAATGCGCAAATTCAACTTTCCAACTCAGACACACCCCCTGCGACACACCCCTTAAAGCGCATCGCGTGATTCGCAAGGCCCGCCTTCAGTCGTTCTGCTCAACTGATCAGCTGAGCGGCACGCGGTGGCGGGTGCTTAGCTGATCGGTAGCCGACAAACCCCATCGCCTCCCTCTCATGCGCCGCTGGGTCGTCTTGGGCTATGTGACTCATTTTGCTCCCGACGAAGAGGAACACCGCGTTCGCCGCAAATGAAAGCGAGTCGGTTCTCCTCTGTGAGCGTTGCGCGTGACCGAACTACGTGGAGCTGTGGTTGGCAATATAGCTTTATGAAAGGTTAACCAAGCCAAACCAAGAATCAAACAGATTAAGAGCGAGACAGTGAGAATAAACTTTATTGTTAGCAAAAGGGTTGCGATGGAGCTATTTTAGTTGATTCGGAGTGGTTCCTTATTCACAGTTTCCCATGTGCTTCCCGAGCCTCCTGGCCCCTGTGAATCAGCCGAATTTGGTCTTCACGGGCTGGGCTGGTCAGCAAGATCTCCCATAACTCATCTTCTATGCTGACGGATGTGAACAAGAATGGGGAGGATTTGAGTTTTGTGCATTCTCCGATGGTGTGTTTTTGGAGCATTCGGGACATTCTTTTGCGTATCTAACTGGGAACATGCGATTGAGGCAGTAAAGGGATGTAGGGAAAAGAGGCCTGCCTGTATCTGCTCGATATATTGATTGTTCTTCCCTGGATATTTCAGGATGAGTGCGCGGAAGGCTTCTTCTGTTCTCCCCGTAATGGTTAGGATTTCTGCATATTTTCTTATTGGGTGCATCCCTTATTCTGCTTCCTCGGTGGCCCGGAGGTTTAAGTCTCCGCCCCTGTCGATGGGCGAATTAGATTGACCGTCAATCGAGGAATCCACAGGACACAAATGAGGTCAATTCTTGTTTCCGGGGTTTCCCGCTTGTCAGAATTTCAGGCAGCATTTCATCAGATATCATCCTGTTCTGTTCTGTTGTAGGCGTTCTTATGAGTCCGTGAGAAATGTCGCTGTACCAGGTTGCATTACAGCCAGTGCAATAGCTGCTTGTTCCGCTTCCTCTGGCTCCGTGGTGTACAATAATGAATAGTTAGTTATTTCATTCCTTGTGGCCACTACTATAGTTGCTTTGTTGGAGAATTTGGGTAGGGCAGCATAAGTGTAGAGTATTCCCTCAAGTCTGTTTTCTTCCAACATTTGTTTATTGCTTTTACTCTCGACTCCCTGCTTCCTTTGTTTCTGTTTGGGGTCCATGTTCTTGGGGGTTGGTTTGCTCTCGATTTATCAAGCTCATTGGTCTGGCACTTGTCGCTCCGTGACGTGTGGCGCTTCTTGCCGTCCTATTTTCTTCAGTACAGCCCTTCCGGCTTCCGTTTTGCTGAGCGAACTCGTTGATTTTAAAGGTGGGCTTCTACTAGCTCATCAAGCGTGTTGTGGACTGCCATGCGCATAAGCAGCGCTGTTGACAAGTTTTGTGGTATCCCCAGTGCTTGTTTAGTCGCTTTTCGGATTAAGGTGTATAGGTATACGGTGTCTGCCTTTCTGAGATGCAGGTATGGTGCTGCGTATGTTGTGCTTGATATGAAGAAGGCCTGCACCAGGCGAAATGTATCGTCCTCCTTCATACCTCTTCCTCTGTTGGAGACTCTACGTATCATGTTGAGGATCTGGTGCGTTGTGGTCTTGATCTTTTTCACCGTTGGCGATGCCTTGCCGTCTGCTTGTATATCAGGTCAAGATTTCGATATGCGTGCTAGGAGTAATCCTTGCCCCGTCTATTCGATTTCGACTTCCCATGCTCTCTCGGGGTTTCTCGGTCCTTATGATAACTATCTCAGACTTTTGAGGGGCGCAGCTAAGTCCGCATTTTTGCGCGTATTTGTTTACTGTGTCGGCTGCCCTTTGGAGCATCGCTTCCATTCATCCTTGGTATTTTGCTGCTTCGAGCCTAATCATTATATCGTTTGCGTACAATGCATATCCCGGGTGTTTCTATTTGCCTAGGAGTTTCGACAGTGGGACTAGTGCCAGTTGAAAGCAGGGGGTGGGGGGGAGAGGAACGATCCTTGCGAGGTTCCTCTGTCCCGAAGAGAGATATATTCGGACATCTCCTTCCTATCTTGATTGTGGCTGTTCTGTGGCCAGAGAAGTCTTTTACATAGTCGTACGGGCGCACTACACATCCTGTTGTTTTTAAGTTGTTGAGAATGCTTCTGTGTGTGACGTTGTCGAATGCTCTCTTTAGATCTAGGACGAGTATCGTTCTTTGGCGTTGCTGTATTGCTGGTTGGACTACCAGTTGTAAGTTGTACAAGCACGTCTTGCATTCCGAGGTGCTTGCGGAATCTGTACATTGTTTGGGGGAATGATGTCGGTTCATCCAGATGTCTTGGAGTCGTTTGAGTGCCATTCACTCCATCACTTTCCGGCGCACGAGATGAGAGCGATCGGTCTCGTGTTGTCGATGCGTGGGGTTTTCCTGTTGGGTATAAAGCGTACTTCCACTTCTTTTCATTCCGGTGGGATGGTTCCCGTTTCCCATGTCATGTTCATGTGAATGAGGAGTTCGCGTCCGGCTTCTGTCGCTGAGGTTATGTAGTAGCCTGTACGTGATCGCATAGGGACCTGGGGCGTTGTTCTTGTTGCTTTTGTCTATGGCTGCAAGCCGTTCTGTTTCGGTGAAAAGTTTGTCCAGCAATTTGTTTTGCGGACCGCAGTAGTCTTCGGTATCTCCTTCTTCTCTTTCCGTTTAGAGGTACTCATTTTTGAGTCTTTGATTAAGTCGCTCGATGTACTGTTTCCCATACGCGTTTTGGTGTTTGGTTCGTTGAGCAGAGCGAGGACTTGTTGCTCTATCATGGTGACTAATGCTTTGCCTCTCCTGGAGTTAAACCTTTTATCTCCACATCAAGTGTGGGGTGTTGAAGCCCAAACAATGGCAATCGGCTTGCCGTGGGTTGTGTCGAGGCTGTCTTGGATGATTTCGTCTAGTTTTAGATCTTTCTACGCTGGCCTGCAGCATACGTTGAGGATAAATATGTTCTCTTTGTTGCCTATATTCTTGCTGTGTATTTCAAAAGAGTACGCGTTCTCCTCCCCTCTGCCGAGTGAGGGGTTGTGTCGGCTGCAATGTTATTTCTGATTAGGGTTGCGGTTTGGGTTTTGTGTTTCGTTTCATGTAGTGGTATGATGTCTGTCTTTGTTCTGCGTTTATCTATGTATGCTTGCAGTTCCGAAATCGTATCTTTTAAGCCTCTCGAGTTTCATTGGTAGATTATCGTTTTCTTCCTTGTGTTTTCACGATTCTCTTTCCCGTCTTTGGGGTTTGGAAGTTGGTCCTGTTCGTATTTCCTCTCTAGTCTTTCGCGCGCTGGGCTGGCTCTCCGAGCAGTCACCACGTTAACCTTTAGACTGAGGTATCTTGAAATTGTTGTCCATCTCGATTGCGATTGTTCTTACTTGGTGGACAGTTGCTCAGCCCTGGCTCGAGATGGCGTTGATCTGGCTGGTGAGTTTCCCATCATTTGTGTGAGGCATGGAATGGTTTTGCCCAGCCCGGTTCCCGTTGCCTTGGTCTGGTTGGCAGTGGTTGCAGCCCCCGGTTCCATTTCTACTGTTGCGGATGTGTGTGGTTGGATCTCCTTCCTGGCCGTCTTGCGCATAGTATTATCGTTCCCCCTTTTTTTGGATTTTTTCCAGGGCTTCTACTCTAGCTAGGAGTTCGCTGATCTGCCGAATTTGCTTGGCAATTAATGCATTGAGCTGTGTACATTCGTCGCAATCTTTCTTTGTGCTCTTTGGCGGAGGGGTGGGGGTGGGGGGTGGACAGGGTCGAGAAGTCCCTGTTGCTACCGAGAGCGATGGGAGACCCCGCTGCCCAGCCTACCTGCTTGGCAGCAGTGGTCCTCGGTGGCTTCCTAGTTGCGGGCCTGGGTCTTCTCGACCTGGCCCGGGAGCGTCTGCGTGCTCCGGCTGTTCCCTCCGGTGTCGTCGCTCTCGAGCTCGGGCGTCACGAAGAGCAACTGCGCTCCCTCCTACCCTCTCGGGATTGGGAGCGGCGTCGCGAGTTCGGCGGCCTCTCGCGGCTCGGTGATCTTCCCGAACTTTCCGTCTGGGCACTGTAAGATCGTCGGCGCTCCTACTGCCGTTTCCTCACTACGCAAGGCGGTTTTGAAGCGAGAGGCACTTCTTGTTGCCTGTGGATGTTCACCTCCGCACAGGTAGCATTTGGGGTTACACTCGTTCTCGTGTCGTTTGGGTGGGTTGGGGGTTCCGCACCCTCTGTAGAGGCGGTCCGCTGGATTTGGGCACACGTCCCTTCGCTGTCCCAGCCTTCCGCAGGGATGGCAAACGTCGACTTCCTTTCTGTAGAGCGAGCACTCGGTTAGAAGTCCGCCGTACCTCACGAAGTTGGGGACCTTGTTACTGGCGAACGCGATCACCACCGTCTTCTTGTTGCTTATGCAGATTGCTTCCCCTGACGTGGGGTTAAATTCATTGACCACATTTGCGTTTATGACGCAGATGGTGTCTTCGAGAGGTACGCCACGTATTACCCCTTTTACCATTCCATGGTGGGCCGACTCGTATGCACTGAGCTCGTAAGCCTTCTCTCTGATGACAATCTAGTCGATGTTCAGATACTTATTGGCGTTGTCTCTCTTTGGCGTGCTGACGACGACGATAATTTGTTAATAGTTCAGGAAGATGACATCCCGTGCTCCTTCGTCTCTCGTGATCCCTGCTGCCTTATATACGGCCCGGACGACTTCGATATGTCTTTTCTTGGAGATATGGAGGCCCCCGCGGGGTCTCAGCACGATCTTGGTGTCTTCGCGCGGTAGCGCTGGCATACGGGCGTTTTTAATTACCTTGTCTTTAGCTTGCCCTTGTCGGGTGGCTCCGTTGGACTTCGGTTGTTGGGCGGTGATGCTTGGGCCTTACGTGGCTGGGCGGGTGTTCTCCGGCGATGTGCCATCCGAGTGACTTGGTCACCTGGTCGAGTTCGATATCTTCCCCCTTCACTTCTACTTGCATCTTGGTTGATGTGGCGTTGTCCCGGCTCGAAGAGGGAATCATTTTTAATACTGGCGGCCCTGGCCGTCAGGCCTAGTGGCTGGAGGAGCCGTTAGGCTTACCTCCCGCGCGGTCCGGGTAGGTAGAAGATCGTTTCCAGAGTCCCGTTAAATGGTTTAATACCTCATAAGTAGGTATCCAGGGGGTCCTGGGCCCTCTATGGAGCACTTGAGGAAAGACGTTCTGGGGCAGAAGGTGAATTTTGGTGCAATCACCGAAAATCTGCGGAGTCGATTTGGAACACGTCATCCCCACTCGGCAGCTCACAGCGCCCTCCAAGATTAAGGCAAGCTTGTGCTTTGCATATCCAACGTTAGCTGAGCTAAGCCGCAGCAATTTTAGTGTCCTAATTGCACTATTTGCTTACAGCCATGGCCCTAACAAGCTGTTTAGGACGCGGAACTCCCAAAGGAAGCGAAAGTAAACCAAAACATTGCATGTGCACCTACAAGGCACCCAGCGGCTCTCATCCAGTAAACGTCGCTGAGAAGCGGCGGCAGGCGGCGCAGACATCGCGAAGCTACAGGCATATGCGCATCCTGGAGAATGTACCAATCTAGGATATGGTAGCTTAATGAGACCAAAGGGGCTCGTTCAGTGTTGCGCGTGTTAACCACCGGTTGAGTCACTTTCCTCTATGTGAACCTTTTTTTTTTATTGTAGGTTTCAGCGGGCGGACGCAACGCAGGTGATGAGGCGCGCTGTTGTGCAGGGCTCCGCAATAATTTTGGCCCCCTCAGAATCTTAATCGTGAGCCAAAATCTCGTACACGCGGACATTTTTTTAGGTGCAGAGTACATCAGAACCGAACAATGTCCGTCCGCGTCCATGCGCATAGCATTTACAATCGCAAAACTTCCCTCAGACACCGGCAGGATTCGAGCCTATGTCTGGTAGACCAGGCGGAGTTAGTGTCAGCCGTCTTACCCAGTAAGCTACGACCATAAGTTAGTACCCGAGAGTCAAACGGCTTACTCGCTAGCCTGTAACGGTGGGGAGTATCTTAGGACCTCCCAATGTCCACCCACGTCCACCCGTGCGCACACCACCATCATGTTAAAATCAAGCGAAATTTCATTTGAGCCGTGAGTTGCAGTTTAATTTAGTGAATAATCAAGGTGCAACTCATGCCTCAAATTGAATGATGGTCGGGGCGCAAATCGGATGGCACTTGGGGCGCAACGTTTATGTCATTTCGAGTCCCCGTACTACGCACCCTCGCCGTAATCCACAGAGTGGAGCTGCTGCCATTTTTTTCTGTATGAGGCCTTCATGAGTTCGATTCGAGTTCGTCTCCTGCTTTTTGAAGCGAAGGTTTCTATCCTGCATTGATGGCATCAATGTCCAAGTAAAATGCACTACAGGAAAGCCAACCTTCTTTTCACAGTGGCTTTCACAAAACCATGATCATGATAAGCGAAGGTAGACCAAGCGCCCCAAAAAATAAAAAAACGCTGCCCGGGGTTGTAATCAAACCTGGGTGCCTCATCTCACGAAGCCATTATACACCCGATTGCGGATTCCGCTTCCGGAATCAGTTTCGATTTTTTACTTTGACTTCGGCTCAGGTTGCCCTAGAAAAAGCTCCACGTTTTTTCTCTCTGGTCAGGCACTTTAATTTTGTTCCTTGCGTTTTTTCCAAAAACATTCTGCATGTTTGTTCGCGTTTTTTCTGGCTAGTGGTGGGACGTCCATTATTGGTCTGCGATCAGAAATGTTTGCATGCGAAGAAAAGCGGTAGAAAAGAGTGGGTGTAATTGCAGTGTTTTCATGTCAATCTAATATTTCGGGATATCAATAGACCCTTTGCAAAAAGGCGGGCAACACTGAGAATTCAGCGGTGGCAGCACTGGTGGACGCCATGGGACGCCACAGCGCTTGTCTGTGCTTCTTCCTAGTCCTTGTCTCTGTGTGCTGTTGTTTAAGTTCAGAATGAACCAACTGGCCCCAGTCGAGACGCTAATGAGAAAGGAAGCAGGTCGAAGGAACGCCGTTGCGGTTGCCCGTTTTCGCCCACGGCTTCACGAGTCTGCTGCCCCATAGCGGCTTTATTGCTTGTTTCGTGTACGTGCTAATGCTCTTGTAGCATATCAAAGCACGATGCCCTCGCACTGCGGTGCCTCTCTGCAAACGGCACGGATACGTGAACGATACCGGACAAAAGGTACGTACGATTGCCGTTTATACGTAGCTTATGCTCTCGTCTCTTAGTGCTCCTATAGGCTGGCTCCTGCGCTTGTGAGCGCTAGGGCCGACGCCACAGCCTCCGTAGCACGCATCGCCAGGAGTTACAAGCGACTTCTGGGCGTAGTACGCGTCAGTACATAAGCGACCGTTCTCTCAGGCACCCTACCACCTGTTTATTTAGACATTACAGTGAGATGGCGCAGCGTGGTGCGGTTGTTTGTGTGGCGATGTTTATATGACGGGCATACTGTATGAAATATGCTCTTGTTAAGTTCTGAGTAGTCTAAGCAAGGCAATCTAATGAAAAATAATGAAGTGCGGTCAAAGTCTAACGATGATGATATCTTTCTTCGAAGTAGCTGGTAGCGCTGCTTTCAAAACTCGGCGTGAGCTGGCCGGTCGTGGGTGGTAATATCGCGTAGCGTGTGCGAACAGGAATCGTTGGTCTTTGAAGTCAGGTACAGTTTTGAACAGTGTTTTATAGACAGTTACAGTCCTTTAAGTGACGACATCGCACGTTTATAGCGACCCCTAAACCATCTCGCCCGCCGGCGGCGCGGCGCGCGGCGGCTGTGGTGCCCAGTGCGTCCTCTTATGAATTTAAAAAAGACACAGCTTGATATCCGAGGAGCTTTCGGGCTCCGCAGGACTTTGCGATGTAAGCCGCGTAGATCGACATGAACTCTGACAATCGTACCAAGCATTCAGGGCCCGCGACTACTGATATCAGCCAGTTCGAGGCCGTCGCGCTGATTATCACTAGATCGCGCGAAACCTACGTCGTCATTGCACACGTCGTCAGCGGCGTCCGTTGCGGCCTCAGTAACTGCGCGTGTGAGTCTATCCCGCGTGCTTTTGAAACCTGATGGCGTACACTGACGATTAACGCGGACATGAAGACGAGCTGGAGAGAGAAGCGCAGTGGCGAGAGCGGTGGGTGGCGGGGGCGAGCGCCGAAGCCGCAAGCGCGGCCGACAACCGTGCTTTGTCGCACTTTCACATTCTCCCCCTCGCCGCGGGTGGAAATGCGGGGGGTTTTTTTTTTTCTTCTTGCGTTCGGTCTACAAAGGAAAGTTCACGAGTAGCATAAACACGGAACGCTGATCATCCTATATCCTGAGCCAACTGCAAAGGGTTGCTTCAGCGGGAGCATGCAAGCGAACGCAAGAATTGCGCAGCCGACTCAGCTGACACTGCTGACCTTGCACCGCCTTTGAAACGAGTGGAAATTTTGTTTCGTATTAATTTCGCAAACTAAATGATTACTTGCGTAACGTTTTTACGCCGCACGATTTACGAACGGCAGGGTACATGTATACTAGCGAGTAGGTGGGCAATAGCGCCAAATAAAACAAATTAAGCGCTATTAAAGGACGGAAACATGCACCAAATCACACGCCCGCTGCCTGCAGAGATGTGTACTTCTATCACATCACATAACACAGCCGCGTACACGGCGCGGGGCCCCGAATATTTACATACGATCATCACTGACTGTGTTGGTTTTCTAGTCAGGGTAGTCGAATCTGAACGCCGACACGCCAATTTTGACTTCAAATGGAGTTAGACAGCGAGACAAGAACAGAGAATTGGCGTCCTCCAGTTGAATTGCCCCCCCCCCCCCCCATCTTCACACTTCGCCAGATTATTGTCAAATTAGAAATTCGCTGAATTTTTCTCTTTGCATTCAAAGCCCCCCTCTCTCCTCCCACCCCGATTTGCCGTCCAGCCCTCCGCCGTGTCGCTGCTCGGCTGCATGGAACTGCCGTGGTGACCCTCATTCTAGGCTGTTAAGTGCGAAATTCGAATGTATGCTGCAAGAGCGAAATTAAGTAAAGTGAGAGAACCAAAGCGAAGCGAGCGCCCCTTCGTCGTTCGCCCGCCACCCCTTTGTTTTGCGGCCACTAATTTCGGAAAGCTTCTGGCGGGGCCGACGCGGCATTTTGTCACTGAGACACGCAACAAAACGGCAAGCTAGCGCTGCACCATGTATTCGTAACGGCGGCGCAAACGAGCACTGTTTACATGAAGTGCACGGTGAAAGTGATGCAGAGGATGCGAGGCACGCAAAAGATCGCGGCACCGCAGCAGGCCTGCAGCGGTCCGCCGGACTCGCTGGATTTTTAAAGCGCGATCATCTCGCCGATTGCGTCACTCTTCTTTTTGATCGGGTTGTTTCGAGAAGTCTTTGTCACCTAGAGTATTAGTTTAAACTAGAAATTTCACTTAAAATTTCACTTCGTACGACCATCGATCGCTGAACCTGCGAGAAGCAGACGCCGTCACGGTCCGACACTTTCGTCGGCGCTGTAACGGGTTTAGCGCTGCAAAGCTTTTCCCCCTAATGCCAGTTGATCGCTGAAATAGATCGGACGCGTCGGGGATGAGCTGGTGACCACGTCGCAAAATAATCGGGAGCGTCGAGCTCATTTTGCTTCTGTCAACACGCCCCGGATCCTATGGGACCCGGCAGCTTTGTACTACCCGGAATACTGCCCGGAGCCGCTTGCGCAGCGCCCCGGGGCAGCGCAGGAGGCCTATTGACATCTTCTGGTCAATGCATCATTTTTAGGCGTTATGATGAGAGTTGCGTTTCAGGTGCCGGTCACGACTCATGCCGTTATTAGCGCGGAACATATAAACAACAGAATTGTTTCGGTGCAGCGATTCGAGCTGCATGCGTGTTTCGTTCTTGCTCTGACGGACGGTTTCGACAGATGTGAACTGCAAACGAGATCCTCCTTTTTTTTTAGAGAGCTGTGTTTTGCGGTAGTCAGTTTCACATGCGGGTTACGACCGCCGCAGGTTGGGCGCCGAACATACAGGCTGTACAGTGGTGTCGGTGCAGCCAAAAATTCGAGTCGAGCCGCATACGTGTTTTGCTCCGTTGTGGTTGTTTGATATTTCGCCGGCAGTAGATCAGGAACGCGAACTAAGTTTTTATTTGTTGTCTTTACATTATGCGCATTCTGTTCTCTTGGTGTTAACGGCGCATACCGTGCATTATGACGCCGTACTAGAACAGAATTAGAATCCTGCTTTTCATTAAATCTCGATCTATGCACGAACCTTGGAATAACACTTGTACTAATTGTAGTGTATGTGTTGTTATGTGTGCAGTGATGTAAGAAGACACAACTTTACTGACAACTTGACACTTTCAATTTGTTTATATGGTACAGAGAAAGATACATCAAATGTTTATAAATTGCATAACTTATTTGCAGGTGTCCTACCACAAGTTTGCGACCGACATGCAGATGAAAAAAAGGTGATTCACAGCGATCAAAAGAGATGAGGGACAGTATTTTAGTGTCTCCAAAGCAACAAAAGTGTGTTCGGAACACTTCGTGGAGTCCGACTTTTGGGCAAGTGTAGCATGGGCCGACGGCTGCTGCGAGACACCGCTGTTGCCATCAGTGTTCGCCTTTCGGAAAGTGAAGCCCCAGATAAAGCCACCCCTCAACCGGTCCGTGCCCCCCGAGTCTGCTGTGAAACGCAGCAGGAAGAACACCGACCAAGCCACAGCGTGCCACAGTCACCAGTGTAAAACAGGCCTCCACAACAGGGTGCTTTTGGGGAGGCTGCTCATTCTGGACCACAACACACGAGAGCAATGCACCACTGCAAGAAGGTTTGTTGAGAATTAAGTTTTGCCGCAGCACAATGCTGCAGGTGTGGTGTGACACTATCTCAATCAGACTGCAAGAACGATTAGCAACCAGCAGCAGTTGCATGAATTAAGGCTCCCCCAAAGCTAGACTCCGCACCTAGTAATGAGGGCGAAGCTGCAGTCTGAGATCCAATTCTCACCTTGACGTGAGCAGGAACAACTCCAAATAGCGAGCAGAGCTTGAAGTTAGGCTCAACAGAAGCACGGAACTCAAGTAGAACTGAAGGCAGAAGTAAGCCGACTCGTACAAAGACTGAGCAATCAGGACAAAGAATTGTGAACGTGCTGTGTGGGAGTTGTCACTGCCCAGAGCAATTTGAGGAAGATGGAGGAGGGTCGTGCCCGTTTCGAATTGAAAAATTCCAAGACAGTGATGAAGACGTACAGTTTTACACTGGACTGCCACGGTACAGCTCTTTTGTGAATGTGTTGTTTCTCTAAAATTTTTGGAGGCAGGTGAAGGAGGACGGAAAATTATACAAAGGCCTCGCAAAAACAGCAGCGGCCAGCCAGGTTATGACAGCAGCGGGAGGAAGCGGAAAATAACAGCGGAAAACCAGCTGTTCCTGGTGTTTATAAAGCTACGTTTGGGACTATTTCCCCAGCACCTTGCACACCTATTTGAAGTTTCCTACGAGCAACGTCTCAAGAATCTTTTCTTCATGGGTAGACTTTATCTATTTGCGGATGTTCTTCTCGCTAGATTTGTGGCTACCACGGCATGAAATTGATGCCACCATGCCGCCGGCATTTGCTGAAAAGTCAAGACAACCCGTGTGCTCCTTGACGCCACCGAGAATAGGTGCGACCGTCCCATCATCGATGTGACTCAGTCAGAAGTGTACTCGCATTACAAATCGACACACACACCTTCAAGGGGCTTGTTGCTGTTGCACCTCCCGGAGTGCTTACGTTTGCGTCTGAGCTTTCACTCGTAGTACCACTTCAGACAGAGAGTGTGTGATAAAGAGCGGCTTCCTTTACTTGGGAATTTGAGCCAGGTGACTCAGTTATGGCCGACAAAGGCTTCCGCATTGAAGACCTCCTACAAGAGAAGGGTGTGACTTTGAACATTCCGCCTTTCTAAAGCGGGCAAATTCACAACCAAAGAGACGCAAAGACGCAAGAAATAGCAGCCCTTCGGATTCACGTTGAAAGAAAGATTCAACGTATTAAAAGCTTTCCATGTCTTCGATCGCTCCATCCCCATTTACTAGCACTCTGGCAAGCCAAATATGGGGAATTTGTGCCGTGTTTACCAACTTTCAAGCACCATTGCTAAGAGCTGCCGATGATTGAAGGCAGCACAATGCCAAAATAAAAAGTACACTACTCTGCCTGAAAAACACACTTTATTTTCGACATTCCTTCATTTACAGTCGAACCTCGTTATAACGAAGCAGTATCGGGAAGTAAATTAGTTCATTATATCCAATATTTGTTATAATTAGAGAGGTACAAATTGGATCCAATAAATTGGAAATCTGGCTCGCGCAACAATCCTAGATAAAAAACGCATTGTTCTAAGCTTCGAACCCACTATAAACGGGGTAGTCCTTATCTCTCTCCTTGTGGCATTTCAACTAAAACAGACCGGACCGTGAGAAACGCGAAATTGAAACAGAACAAAGTTCGTTCGGCAGCAAGACGTGTTGCTGGGCGTGTTGGTTCATGTTACAACAATAAGATTTTAGCGCAGCAAACGACACAGACGGTGGAAAGGACGAGACGGGCACTAACTTGCAAATGTTGCAAGTTAGCGCCCGTTCCGTCCTTTTCACCGTCCGTGTCTTTTGCTGCGCTAAATCTTATTGTTCGTTCGGCAAAACAGGCCGGCTTTCTTATTTACTTGAAGGAGGATCTGGCCTTCGCCTGGTGGCTGTGCACAGTCTCAGCGGAATGACGTTTTTCACAGTGTCTACACAATAAAGGCCCTTAAGCTACTAAAATATGGTTGTTTTGTCTCACGTTTTTACATTTTTATTTTATTATGCTAGCTGTCAAGTTTTGAGCCTCGCGGGAACCAAATATTTCTTCGTTATAGCCGACATCGCACGGCTCTCAAGGTTTCGGTTCGTTATAAAAGAATAGGTGTCATTGAAATGAGGCGTGACCAACCAAACAAGCTTCGTATTTAGTTCGCTATATTCGGTAATTCGCTAAAACGAGGGTTCGACTGTACATGCATCACACTCACAGCCTGAGTAGGGGTGGTAAAGAGGCAAGTGGGTACAATGTAAGGTTTAAAAAGAATACAAAGAATTAATGCAAAGATTTACCAACACAGAAAATAGAACAGAACAAGATGAAATGTACACAACGGGCATGGAGTAGACGAGGCCTGCGATGACTATTGATGATTATTTCGCTGTTGCATGCAATACCCTGAGTTCCCGCCGCTTCAAAACCTTTAACAATCGAGTGCCCCTCGAAAAAAAAAGGGGCGGGGGCTGTAACGTGCACCTACTGGGCCTCAGTGTTCCTCATTTTTAAACATTTGTTTTTTTTTTGCTTCCTTTCCACTTGTTAGTCTTTTTGTTCCCCAAGGGGGTGGGGGGGGGGGGGGGGGACCTTTTGAAACTGAATCATGATTGAAACTGAAAACGCCCTAGCCACCCGCCGCGGTGCCTACGGCGTTGTGCACCTGATCACGAGAACGCGGATTTGATTCCCGTCCGTGGCGGCCGCTTTTCTGATGGAGGCGACGAACAGCAAGAATACCGTGTGTTCGAGATTTCGGAGTATGTTAAAGATTCCCGGGTGGTCAAAATTAATCCTGAGCCCTCCACTACAGCGCGCCTCATCGCCTGCGTTTCGTCGGCGCGTTATACCCTACAATTGGTCAACACCACTGCTTCAAGCAGCTGTTCAATATTGCACCTCATGTTTGAAAGTGAACTTTACAAATGCAGCTGCCCGTTTTTCTGTGAACACTGGATCAGGGCTAAGGCTGCCTACTGAGTATTTCCTAGGTAAGGCAGTAAAGTGTACAAGTAAAATTCATCCAGCTTTTCTTTCAGGGCATCCCATTCTGTCAAGTTCAACGTTAGCCTCTCAATGAGTATAAAATCTTCGGCAAAAATGACAAAGTAGCCCCAACTAAGTCCCGACACACCCATCTGACCAACATGCTGGGCGTAATAAAAGTGGTCATGCTTTAGCCTGGGCCGCTGTCGCTCAGCTCAAAACAAAAAGTGGCCTCACTGAGTTGTTCTACTTTCTTATTGCGCAGCGAGTGAAGGCACTTAATTTCTTCCACCCCGTACGATGATTCCTCTGGGTCGTAAGCAATCCTGTCGGGTGATGCGCCAAGCCAAGGAAATACCGGGTTAACCAGCAGGCCGCAGTTGCTGACGGTGAGGTTGTGGCCCATTGCTTACATCACCTCCTCGTATCGCCTGGCAGCCAGGGGCTCATTCGCAATTCCGTGCCTGCAGAAATGAAAAAAAATCCTAATGAAGCACTTCGAAAATCTGAACATGTATAGTACTTGGTAAAGCCAAACTTATTAACTAGTTCACTGTGACAATTGTGTGCAACAAGCCCTTTGGGGTTTGCAAGCCAGCCTGGGCACTGAAAATACACAAGAATGACAAATGAACCGCAATTTACTGCCTTTGGTTTACTGAGGTAGCTTCTTGATCCATTCAGCCCCAGTTCCCACGTGTACCAGGGCAATGGCATTGGAAAAAATAACTTTCTGTTCTGGTTACATACATTCGAGCAACCGGTGTTCTACGCCATCTGTTTATTTTGGTTTATCTTCCGCTGGCCCCATAATGTGCACTCCTGTGCTTCATTGCAATGGCATCTACATGCCACAAAACTACTGATAATGAGTTTCTATAAACAATACGTCAAGCTCTATCTGATGCTTGTGCTGTGATGAATTTGCAGTACATGAAGTCTCTGCTGCTACCACATAACAGAAGTGCTTCCTTACATGTAACTGGTTTTTAAAACATTTTTTTTTGTCATTTACCGGTACTTTATCGGGGCCATGTGAGAGATGTCCTTGCTGGATGTGATGTTTTGAAGACCCTTCAAGTTCCAATGCTGCCTGGCTGCTCCCACACCGAAGTTGGAGGAGGTCAACCTAAGGCGCCTCTCTGTTTTCCATGTTTCACTCTGGGCCTGTCTTCTTGTGTTTTGCTCGATTGTACAAAAAGAATACAGAGTTGTGCTAACCTTCTGCAATCATAATGGAAACAAAGTAGAGTAAAACTTTGATAAACTTCAACCACCAGGGATGTAGAGATGCTATTTTTAAACAGAAGAGCGACTTAACCAGTAACAATGAAGGAATTCTGGCCTTGAGAGGGAGACGCACAGTGAGAAAGCCAAGCAAATAAATTCAGCAGCCTCACTGCTGCAAACTAGAATGCCCATTTTATCATAAAATTTTGACTACACAAGTTGCAAAACTTGTGCAAGCGTACCTGCAAAATTTGGTTGCCCTCCAGGTGGGTTGGTGGGCGCCATGCTTGCCCATCCTTAAAGATTTCACCTCTGGCACAAGACTCTGTGCCGCCGTGGAAGGTTGTGGCGAGATTCTGGACAGACGGACAGCAAAACCTGCGGCAAGAGGGCTTGCTCGTACGCTAACGGTGACGATGCAGGTGCTGGCCCATACTTTGTTGTTTTGTAAGGCTGCCCCAGGGTTAGAGTAGCCCCTGGCAAACAAGCATTCGGGGTTGTCTGACAGCAGCGCTCTCGCAAGTACAGATTGGGCTGCTTGTTGCTGCTGTTTGTAGCGGGGGTAGAGCCAGCACTCTTTCGGCCTGCCCATCTTAGGGACACTCTGGCCTCCCTTTCTCACACTCCTCCAATCCACTCCCTGAATTGACCTCCCTTTCGAAGAGTTCGTCGAGGAACCCTCGATTGTTGTGGCAGGTTGGTGCACGACACCTGTTCGGGTGCCTCCAAAAACCCTTTTCCTTGCAGAAGCGACACGGTGCGCAGGACAGCCATCAAATGGTTGCAAGCAACCGTTCCGGCGGCACACTGACAGTTGCCATCAATGATGACCCCTTGCTCGTCAATTGCAGCGATTATATTATACGGCTCAGAGTTCTTCTTCTTGCTGGGGTAACAGGCTGCTTTGAGGCAGACAACTCCATCGCTGAAAGGAAGTATGGTAGGCACGATTAAGTACTGGGTGATGCGGTTGGGTGTACTTTAGCTTAGCACAAACTGTGACTGAATATTGAGGAATGTAAGCACGTGGCGCTACACATACATGCACACACAAATAAACTAACGTTAACAGTGTGCGCACTGGTCAGAACGTTACAGCATGCATAACTTGTGCAACGTAACACCAACAAGGCGTAACACAAACATCACATAAAGCTTCCTTTACCTTTAGTTTTTTGTGTGAGAGCACCATATGCACTGTTCCTGAAAACACTGCGACTGTAGCCCCGGTATTCTGAATCCCTCCTCCACTCCAGTCGAGGAGACCTTTGAAAGCAATTTTCTCGTGTAAAGGCACTCCGGTGTCCTCCACTCATCCAAGTCGAGGGAACACGTAGATTGGAGGAGAGACTTGGAATGTGGACATATGTCTCCAGAGTGGAAGGAATGCCAAGCTTGCAAAAAAAGACGAAAGCTCGTCTCAGTTGCTAAGCAATGGCCAGGCATCTTAAGCAGTGCGGCTCAAAAAAAAGCACGAAACAGCACAGCACAGTACAGACAATGACAGTGACTAGCGCTGCCTTGCAGCTTAACATTTTATTGGTGACAAAAAATACTTAAAAGTTATGTGTGCACACTGCGTATTGTGATGAGGATATCCTTGCTAGGCGATTGGGATGTTCCACTTGCGTTGTTTTACTGGAATACATAGGCGCAGTAACAATGCGGTTTCATACGTTTGCACAGTGCGTACATAAAATGTTTTACAAGTACATATTTCTGTTTCAAAAATAAGCCGTTGAGCTGGGAGAATGCGCTCGTCGTTGTCATATTTCTTTCTTAAATGGTTTCTTGCGCTACCTTTCGAAGATGAAAGCTGGTCAAATCGCTTCCGCTTATCTACCCCGCTGCACGACGGCTCGTCTGTGTCGAGCGGAGACATTCCCTTCTTCTTTTCTCCTATTTCTTCTGTGTTTGTCCGAGTTACCCTTAAGTTCGGATGCCTCTGCTCGCTGCTGACGGCGCGTGCGACCTATCGCTCCCGCACTACCACCGCATTCACAGACGGAAAAATTAAGCCCCGCAAGTACAGAGGTGGCGAATCGCTAACATAACCTCTAGCAGAGACAACAAAATCAGTGTCTTTATGCATGCTTTCGTCATTTTCGCGAATAGTTTTGAAAGTTTGACCATACGCAAAGTGAGCGGTCAGCAGAGACTTCATAGTCCGATCATAGCGGCCAGTCGCCGCTACCACGGGGCAACGGCGCATCGAATCAACACAATTAGAACTCGACGACCAAGCAAGGAGCCAGCGCTAAGGCTATTCGTTATTAGCAACAAATCCTACCTTTGCTTGCTGCTGTTTGTCAACACTGACGATGGCGTAACGTAGGACTCCACGCTGAAGTTGTGTGATCGCTTGTAGGACCTCTCAGTGGTCGACCTCGTAGAATAAAAATCCTGAATATGCCGCTCCTCTATAGGAGGAAGGGCAGCAAGGTTGTTTTCCCATCCAGTAGTGGGAAACACCACTTCGCGGGAAGCGTGTGCCATTACGTGGCGACACACGGCAGCACAGACAGCAGCTACTCGATAGAGAACTCCGTGCTCGCAGCCTTTTCGCTTCCTTTCTAATGGCGGCGCAGCGGGTGCAGAGTGTTGCCCGAGTGGCTTGCTGTTTTTCGGCCAACGATTTGGCCATTTGCAAAGGGTCTATTACATGTGAAACATGCGTTTCTGGCTTCATTCTACAGCCAGTAGAAAAAGGTCTACGTTAGTATTGGACGCTACAATTTTGTATGAAAACAAATGAACAAAAAATTGATACCACTGCTTCTATGTTTATTTCTACATTTATTTAAATTATTATTCATTAACCACAGTCCTTTTTTTTTGTCTTGTTCTTCTGCTCCTTCTTTTTACATCCTCATCTTCTCACCTTTGTGCAATTGCTCTCACTCACAGAGTGGGATCGTCGAGGGCTTGAGAACGGCTGAATATTTGAGCAATAAAACTGTAAACATATAGAAGTCAAAAGACACAAAGCATAGCCGGGTTCACAAACATCATAAAATATTCGCTCTAACAAAGAATTCCTCATGTTGCCTACACAAAATTGTGAAGTAAGGAGTACATGTTTCTTGGGGGTTTTAAGGTTCATGGGGGATAGGAGGAGGAGGAATAGATATATGTAACTTTATTAAGGAAAGGGCTAGCTCAGAAGCATATAAGGATAGTAGGGCGGGAAAGGAGGGGGTACAGTTAAGTCCGGATACTAATGTCAGCCTCGCGTGCGAAGTCCCAGAGGGAAGTCCCAGAGGAATAAACGTTTATCGATTCTTATAAAGAAAAATTGAGCGCTGGACACAGCAGGGCCCCCACTGCTCCGTCGATGGCGCCAGAAGCTCTGGGATTTCCTTCACACCCTTGCACTACAACACCACGTGCTAGAGAGTGTTGGGGGTGCCACAGAATTGGTAATCATAACTATACAGACTGGGATGAATCATGGGCAACTGTGAGGCGTGCGGGAAAGAGTTAGCTTGGAGTCTCCTTAACTGCGTTGCTTCTTTTTTGGCGATATGTGGATGAGGAGCTGGATATTTTAGACTGATCAATCTGTAATGTTCGAATATGTCCCTGGAACGTCGTGGGATAGGTGGGAACATCGCCGGGGGAGTGGCTTGAGTTTTTGTGATGGGGGTGAGGGTAGCGGTGGCTGCCCGATGGGAATGATCTCGGGCAGGGGCACCAGCCGCCATATTACCCTCCAGAAACTCGTGCCCCGGTGTCCACAAGATGTATATGTCCGGTATATCTTTTTTTTGATCCGTTAGCTTGAGGAGTATAGTAAGTGCTACTGTGGAGATGAGACCCTTCTGAAATTTCGGCAGGCTGTTTGGGAGTCTGCTTTGCTTGCTGCACCATGCATGACTGTAAGCTTGCCTTCCTCTTCCTTATTCCTCCTAGCAGCCCCTCTTCTGTAGAGTTCAGTCAGCCACATCGTTTGACACACTGTCCTACCGCTAGTTTCATCGAAGCTTATTCGGGTGCCGCTGCCTTCTGCTCCATGACTTGTGTCCTCTGGGCGTTCTTCGCTCATCGTCTGGTTGTTCTCGGAGGTCATCGCTCTCTACGCTAGCCACCGGCAAGCGCCAAGCCACACGACACGAGCGCGAGAATGCCACGCGCCTCGTGAACCGAGGAGCTGTGGCCGGGTGTTCTTTTGATCAGGCTTTACTCGCTTCGTCCCGCTCGCTTGCCTATACGCCTCGAGCTTCGAAGTGGCGATCCCTGCGCCGCCTGCCGCCGCTTCTCTCCGCGGCGTTGACGGGATTTGCGCTGCGTGACTGATAGGGGCTCATGCAGTTTTTTGGTTCTATTTCGCTTCTCTTTCGCCTTTCCGCGCCCTACAAAACTTGTTATGGTGACGACTATAGGCAAATAGTACGTTTAGGTCACTTAAAAATTTTAGCAGCTGCTTCTTCGTAGAGTACGCGATCGCCTGCAAGAGCTACCCGAGGACGCGGTTCTGCGCGCTTCGTCGCCGCTCTTCCGGCGTCGGCGACGGCAGCAACATATCACCCATGTCACCTCCAAAACATCAGGCACAAATGAATTCTACTGACGCCTCGTTTAGACCTGATACTGGCACAATGAGAGGTTGGCTTCATTTTGCAGCGTGGACAACGAATGCGGCTTCGTTTCGCATATATACGCCGCAGAAAAATATGTTTCGGGGATGTGATTACCCAATCCCGGACAATAACTTATGCCTTTTATAAGAATATAAACCATGCGAAAATGTAAAGTATGTTCCAAGCCTGTGCGTCGTTAAATATGTGCCCACACCGCCATATAGCAAGAAAGAACCAAGGAAATGAAACCACAGAAAAATAAATGCTGTGCCAATGCGGAATTTAGAAACATAATAGCTCTAACGGAAATGAAAAAAAAAACAGTGCAGCTTCTGGCATGCTAAAGACGTTCGTCTAAACTTAAGTCAGGTAGGTTTCACTAGACCAATTATACGCGAAATGCACTGCTATTTTGCGAGAAATCGGTGGGGGGGGGGGGAGGTGGGGGACGCCGTGTACAAATGCGGAGCGGAATCAAGCAATGAATTTTTAGCAATCCCACACATAAATCTCGCGTTCACTTTCCTTTTGTTTTTCTACTTCAACGAACAGCTGATCGTACGGCGGACGCATTTTGGAAGTATGCAGGGTAGGCTGTTCAGCAAGCGATGAAATGTGTTGTTGGGAGAGTGTGGTATGTGATAAGGCCCTCTGATTTCAGTTTCTGGTTTATTCTGCAGGCTCCCTGTGGCATATGACGATATTTCGAACAAGAATTTAGTGGCGGACGCGGATTATATTGTAACCCGTCTCCGCGCTGCTCGCAGAGGATATATGTAGCAGATGAAGGTCTGCGGGCGCGCACCTCACGACAAGACGACTCTGTCGTGTGCTCATCCCCGAGTATAATTATGCATTGTCCATCGTACTTTCGTTGATTATTCCCGAAATTAACACAGACTGGCTTGTAAATGGTGGTGATTAATATCTGAGGTATTATATTGGCAAACGTAACTGGTGTGCTGTCAGGTATGAGTGCTCCGCTGATTATGTAAGCGCACAAAACCGATTTAAATCGTAGTGTATAGCCGTAGCATGAACATCTGAGGACCCGGTGGTTACGGAGACACGGCTAGTAAATTCAGTTCAGTGTAACTACAATCGGCTCCATCATACGCCGGCTTCCGCGACGCTGGCCTGTGACACACACCTGGCGCTTATACAGACCGAAAATACCACACTAAATCGCGTCGGAAACAATTACACTCTCTTAAACACACCCCATTTGCGAACAGAGTGACTGCTCCACACAAACATGAATTTCAAACGCACAAACGGTAAATCTCAGTCGTGAACGTGCCGCAAAAGCAGCGGCGGCACTGGGGAGCGGGGCGCGGACTCCCGCGCCTGCTTTCGAAACGGGCCGCTAGGGGATTTCAGTGGCGCCCCTACAGGCCGCGCTCGAGGCGTTTGAGGTGTTTGAGTGGCGCCCCCTGGCTGACGTTACGGCGGCTGAGGGACTCGCGCCGCTGACGTCTGCTACACTCCGCTTGTGGGGGGAAGCAGTGTGCCTGTGCTCAGAATCCCCCGCTTTGATGCCTTCGTGCATTGAAAAGCGTATTTCTAGTATTAGAGTAATTTTTGCCGGCTTCTGACACATCTGAATAATTTCAAGCTGTATCCCCACACAGGCTTGCAGCACATGAAGAGAGAGAACAACTTTCTTCAGAGTATCGGTCAGACGATCGGGTGTAACTCGTCCTTTTCTAGCTTATTCGTGAGGTTCAACGCTAAGAGCTCTTAGATAAGTATTCAAAATGCGTACGTTTCCCTACAGTATTTTTGAGATGCTCTTATGGTGACTGAACAGTCTCTAAAGCTACGCACCAAGCAGTGGGCCTATTCGCACATCGCACAGCAGCAAATAAAGCGGCTGTCTTTTATTCTTTCGTTTGACTTGTTTTAGGTGAATTTTTTTTCTCTGACCGACGCATTCATTTTCTGCACCGTCACAAACGACTTATTAGTAGGTTTTGGGTTTTTTGTGAGGTTCACAAAGATCGTATGGATATTTTCTTCAGGCTGTATGGCATACATTCCCTTCTTCCCAGATTGGTTCCATATGACTGCGTTCAAGAAGGTGTACATTTGCAGCGTGAGTTACTTATTCACATCCAAATACAAAGAGAAGGTTAGTGCTACGCTACCGCGATCGCGCCTCAGACAACGTTGTGCAGGTACTCGAGGGCGGCTTTTTGTGCTCCGAATATCTATCGTAACCATCGTTATAATAACGAACTCACTTTAAATTTGAACAGTTACGACATGATTACGGTGTTGGAGGCTTGATATAGTCGCTAACGAACGCAATTAATAGTATACCTGCATATATAACATGAAACGAAATCGATGAATATTTCCAAGCAGCTTTTATTGTTTCCAACTTTTATTTCCAGGCGTAAAGAACAAAATGTATATTACTCTCTCGTTCTGGACTCAGGACCCGGCCTACTAATAATCTCGATTTGGCGGTATATAAAGTTTTCTCCTCCTCCGGCTCCTCCTCTAGAGTGAGCTTTCCTGTAACGCGTATCTGAATACAGTCGAACACGGATATATCGAACTCCAAGGGGATCGCGAAATAGTTCGATATATAAAAAATTCGATATAAAAAATATGGGCTCTGAGACCTCACCATGGCGGACGATCACTTACCGATCGTCGCATTCAAGAATGACAACTAATTCCGCACTCACGACGCAACAGGACGCTTTATTTCCGTGAAAAAAAAAAAAGCGCTGATCTTGGCCTGCTTCTTCGTCTGGAAATGAAATTAAAGACGCTGGTCTCTATCTTCTCGAGGCTGCACAACTAGAAAATTCCAGCAGTACGCTGCGCCTTCGCACACCATGCACAACACGCACGCAAAAGAAGAACAGCGCGCACGTACTACAACAAACTTTGATGGTAACAATTCCAAGGCTCCCTGAACGGACTCCAAAAAAGTGCTCGCGATGGCTTCTCCGAGAAAAACAGTGATCTCCGAAAGGTGCGGGACAACTCACACAGCAGCAACAGCAGCAAAAGCGAAGAAGGAGGCCGCCAGCGCCTTCGTTTCCCTTCCCTTTCCCGAGACGACATCGGGGAAGACAGACCCAGAGAAGAGAAAAAAAAAAACCTTTTCTGGCAAGCCGGGGAGCGGTCGCAGCCTCAAAAAAAAAAAAAAAAAGGACGTGCGCAGTCTGGGCATCCCTACCTCGCATTGTCACATTTTCCGAGCGTTCGGGCTTGTGTGCCTAGAGAGATTTAGCATACCGGGCTCCTTCCACAACGCTACGGCGGCGGGTGCGGGCCAGACTGGGCAAGACAAAATTCGTTCCGGTAGGGGATTAGTTCCGCGAGCCATTCTTCACCATGCCCGCTTCTTCCTCCACATCCTCCTCAACCTCAATTGGGGCAGCGACGCTGAAGAGCACCTCCCAGCTCGCGCAGCGTTCGATATACGCAATGTCGGGAAAAATACGGTTCGATATAAACGTACGAATTCCTATACTTTTACACAGAATTTTCAAGGGGATAATTTATGAGTTCGATATAGCCAATAATTCGATATAGCGTGTTCGATAGAATATCCGTGTTCGACTGTATTTACAATATATGGCTATGGGAAATGTAACGAAATATCCCTTCAGCTTTTAACAAACATAGTGTTACTGTATTTTTACCGTAGACGTGTCTCGTTTTGCTCAATAAACCTCCATACGGGCTAGAAGCGTGTATAAACCAGCACGCGCCTATACATATAATGGTTTATTTGGAACTCAGCCTACAGTTTTTGTGGCCCATAGTGCATGGCGGCACACGTTCAAGCAACGGCAACGTAAAGCGACGTGATGCAATACTTTCGGGCGTTCGTCAAGGTTGCAAATACTGATTTACCTTACATGGGATTACCGGGAATCGTAATGCCTTCTGCCAAAGCCGACAGCCGTGAAGGCCTGGAATTTGTTTTGGTGTTGTATTTCCGCTGTTGTCGGCTACTAGCACCTGGCTGTTCCCTTTGTTCGAAATATTGCTTACAACAAAAGCCAACCCCTAGCACCGACTCTTCGCGTTGCGCACAAGACCGGCTTCGCACAGAATAGGGCGACGCTGGCAGTGTTTCTTCGGTATCGAAAACTATATGTTAAAACACGCCTTGAGGTAGTGTAGGCGATTTTACGTCTATTATGATAAAAATTTACGCACACGCAAAATGTGGTGCGGACAAGCATCAGACGTTAACCGAGCACAAAGAAACAGCAGGGAAAGCGAGCCCGAGTGAAGCAGACAACAAATGCAAGAATCCCCAAGCCGCGGTCACGGAGCAGCGCCGCCCGTGGTCGCGCTCACTGCCAATAACTAGTGTAGAAAGTACACGTAAAGTTAGAATCCGATGTTCACCGGTTCCGCTTTGCTTGGCGGTTGCGATGACGTCGCTGCCTTGTTGACTGGAGGTATAAAAGCGGGAGAATGCTCGAAAACCGAAGGAGCCCAAGCGAAGCGCTTCCACACACGCGGCCCTCTGGCGGCTTTTTCGTTCATGGGTGAAAATAAAATAAAAGAAGTAGAGCAGTTTTTAGCAATTTTTAGGCGTTTAACTGGATGTGGGAACTTTTAGCGTTTTCTGCTCCTCTCTGGTTACTTACGCTTCGCTCTTGCAAACCCTGCATATGCGATACTAGCATAAATGGGCGTCTGGTACTTCGCTAAAAATCATGCACCTGTTCCTACAGGCCTTCTTGCAGGTCTCTAAACCGCGGTTCGAGTCCAAGTGCTTAATAGAAGGTTATAACCTTAAGCCTGTGTTTCTTCATGTATTCCCAAGCAAACTGCATAGACAATATCGCCATTCACATGGACAATATCGCACCTCACAAAAGTAAAGGTCATCGTAAGCAGTCTAAGCCTGAAGGCGACGCCCTAGTAGCTGTATTTTTTACACGCAGCAAGCCACCCAACGTCATAATTGTTTCAATCTTTTTTTTTTCATTGATAATTGGGGAATTTCCCCTAAAGTAGCAATATATCGACCAACCCGCAACGTCGGCGATCACAAAACAGAGCGCGAAAAAAAGGAACGAAAATGTATAGAGTTCGCATGGGATTACCAGGGGCGATTGCGAATGTGGTACATTGCCACCCAGCATTTGTGCAGCACCAGGCGATATTATATGCCTTGTAACTCAGTAGCTACCGAAATACTCTCTAAACTTCTACCAAGCTCAGTTTTGCGGCTCAACAAATAGGGATGATTGGCCGTAACCGAAACCTCGCTAGGGCTTTCTTTCTCTTCTTAAACTGGGTGTGTGCCAAACGCCTGCCGTCCTAAATGATAGCTTGGATAATTTGCCTATGCCAACGCCTGTTTCTACGCTCCAGACGAGTGTGACTTCGCTGCACATATCGCGGAAGGCGACTTCTCTTTTCGGTACATCGCACTGTTGGTTTCTGTGTGCCCAGCCATGGGTGAGTGCAGACAGAAGGCTAGGCCGACAGCCTAATCTCTCGTCACTTTGTTTAGGTGAAGGGGGATTGGAATGCACTGTCTTCGGAAACAGAATCGGGCCTCAGTATTTGGGAGACAGCAATCTGTGCGGGAGAGCTAGACGTGGTAAATATGGGTGGTTTGTTGTCTTTACTCAATTTATATGTCCATACCGATAGAGGTGTTCGAGCAAATTTATATTCTTAGTGCCAATTACTAACGATGCGCAGACCCGCAAGGTTCTGCGAAGGTGCTTTTTAAGGCTTCCATGAGTAGTGCCATTTTGCAAAATCCTGGCTCTCTCGTCCGTATAAGACTTCGTCGTTCATGGGCATACCTCTTAGGTGGAGAAGAGACTGGAACGCTGTAAAACTTGTTCCAGGGTATTACGGAGGGGGGGGGGGTTGGGGGGGCGGGAAGACGTTTATCAAATTTACCTGAATACAAAGCTATCTCCCAACCGAGCTCGCCCTACTAGCAAAGGTCGCCCTGCACGAGACCCTACATAAGACCGGGCCGCACGTTCCTCCGACCGTACAAGAATATACAGACGGAGCTCACGGCGATCGCAATAGGAGTCGAACGACGGCAAACACGGTCATCAAGCAGTGCAGTAAAAAGGGCAGGGTGACTCGGATTGCGTTTACGTTTGGCGGCGAGGACCTGCGCTTCGCGTCTCTTAGTGTTGGATGCGGCTGCTTAAATGGAATACAAGAGACGACTTTGAACTTACAATGAGCGCCGTCCTGGAACTGATGTGCGCATGGCAGATATATAATAGTGTGCCTTTTGCTGACCCAACATACCGTATTTACCCGATTCTAACGCGCACCTTTTTTCCGGAAGAATAGCCCGAAAAATCGCATGCGCGTTAGAATCGGATACGTAACCGAAACTGCCGAAACAGCGGAAATTTCGTCCCACCCACCGCCATCGACATTTCAAGACGGCGCCAAACCTTTTAGCAACGATTTTTCGGACGCAGGAAGCATAGGCGCCCAGGCTTTTCTATCGGCATTCTCACAAATCGTCAAATCGTTCCACTTGCGCGCTTGATAATAGCAATGGCAGCAGCGGCTCTCACGTGTTCAAAACGAGCGGTCGGCTGAAGCGTGCGCCTCTGGAGAAGCTCTTGGGATGGGTGTGCGATACGTGGGCCACGATCCCATCGACCATGGTTGAACATTCGTTCAGAAGTGTGGCATCGCGAATGCGCTTGACGGCACTAAGGACGAGATGTTGTGGTCAGCGGAGAGCGACGAGGAGTGAGATTACTTTGGGAAATAAATCGCCTGTTTCTCTCGCATTCGTTTATCTGGGCCAAAAGGTTCCGTGGGCGTTACAATCGGAGGTGCAAGTTGTTTCGTTTTTTTTTTTTGCCAGGAAAATCGGGTGCGCGTTAGAATCGGGGGCGCGTTAGAATCGGGTAAGTAGGGTATTACCATCAAAAACATCGCCATCATCATCATCATCATCATCAGCCTATCTACGCCCACTGCACGGCAAAGGCCTCTCGAATAGATCTCCAATTATCGCGTGCTGAGCTATGACTAATTTATCCCCGCAAACCTCTTGTTCTCATATGCTCATCTAACTTTCTAGCGCCCCCTGCTACGGTTGCCTTCTCTAGGGATCCATTCTATTACCTACTAATAACCAGCGGTTATCTTGCCTTCGCAATGCATGCCCCACCCACACCCATTTCTTCCTTGTAATTTCTTGTATGTCCTTAACTCGCAGTTGTTCCCTGACCCACTCCGCTTTCTTATTGTGCCTTAATTGTACACCTATCATCTTCAATTCCATTTCTCGCCGAGTCGTCCTCAATTTAAGTTGAACCTTTTAGTGAGCCTCCAAGTTTCTGCCCCGTAAGTGAGTACAGGTAAGATTGTGTAACCTTCCTAAGACAATTGATGTGCTGATGAGCATGAAGTCGCGGGTTCGCTACCGGCCGCGGCAGCCGCTTTTCTGATGGAGAGGAAAAGCAAAAACGGCCGTGTTTAGGAGATTTCGCGCACATTGAAGACCCCGAGGTGGTGAAAAGTAATCCGGAGCCCCCCACTACGGCGGGCCTCATCGCCTGCGTGGCGTCGGCGCGTTAAACCCCGTAATCCATCAATCAATTCACACTGTTTTGTTTTTTGTTGGTAGGCTGCGTTTTTTCGGGAATGTTCTGGGCGTGTATATCACCCCCTACAGTATGTGATTCCTGCCAGTGATGAGCTGTTCCGTGCCATATGACCATTTCGTGTTGATCGGATGGTTTAGCCTATGCAAGTGTCGCATGATTGACCGCAATGTGGAAGAACCTTGTGAACGAAGTGAATTTTTCGCTAAAAATGTGCGCTTGTGTACAGTGTCTATGCGGCGCAATCGCAGCTGCCGGACTCGTTGCATCTTCTTCAGGCTTGTGTGTTCCTACCGGACATTCAAAATATGGTTTAGTGAACGCACTGTTATTGCAGTTAGGGTGTGATTTTAAAGCTCTTCGGGCTAGTCTTCCAAGCAATAAAAAAAGTGAGAACAGGTAAGATGCAGCTGTCATACACTTTCTTCTTCGTGGAAAATGGCAGGCTGCCAGTCATTATCGGAGGATGCCTGCCGAATGCACTCCACCCAATTCTTGTCCTTCTCATTATCCGTCAACAATATGATTATCAGCTAAACCATATCATTAAGGTCTCTTAGAGCCATCCAAGAACCCGGTGTTAAAAACTGAGCACCTTCTGTCCTTTTTTAGAGCAGAATAAAAATTTCCGATACAAGATATTTCTACTCAAAGATGCAGCCTTATCAAACTTCAACTTATCTCCAACTTCTTCCCTCTGTTATTCATCCCGCCATTCTGGGTTCACACCGAACTCGTACTCACATGCGCTATTTTGCCATCTAGCCCCCAGTAGGACAGGTGAAGTAAAAACTAAGGTGTCAGAATGCATCGCCTTGGGCATGGCTGCGAATTTCAAGCGGTTCATTAGTTCTTGCAATCTGATTGATTGATTGATTGATTGATTGATTGATTGATTGATTGATTGATTGATTGATTGATTGATTGATTGATTGATTGATTGATTGATTGATTGAAGGCTTTAACGCGCCGACGCAACGCAGGCGATGAGGCGCGCTGTAGTGAAGGGTCCGAAATCTCTAACACGCAGGTGCTTTCGCTTTTATCCTCCATCAGAAAAGCGGCCGCCGTGGCAGCACAACGCCTTAGCCACTGAGCCACCACGGCGAGTGTTCTCGCAATATGTACAGTGCTCCCGGATTTAAACGCGACAATGCAAGCGCGTGGCCGCCGGTACATGCAGCGCCGCCCGTGGACGCCCGTGGAAGCTAGGTGTTTCATTGTGGTATACCGCGAGGATGAGAGCGTCTTGACCGTAAGCTTACTGCTTCCGGTTGCCAATGAGCGGGAATGCGGTCCCCTGCAGCGACAGCGGGGCGCTGCGAGCATGGAGCGCTGGCACGTGTTTGTGCGCCGATGGTAGTAGCCCGGCTGTGCGCGCAGCCGATTTCGTGACATCGTGTGCGCGCGCTCTTGTTACGCGTGCCCTTCCAATGCGGCACAGTAATGTTCATGTAATGCACATTCACATTCATCTGAATAAAAGAAACTTCTGTACTAAGGAACAGCAAACTTTATTCCAGGATGTAAACTAAAAAAAAATAAAGATGCCTTTGCAGGCACGTTCGCGTTTGGTGCGGTGCATGAGTACTTCGTCGGCTCTCCTGATTTTTAGTTTATATCATGGAATAAAGTTGGCTGTTCCTTCGTGCAGACGCTCGTTTTATTCAGACAAGCGTGACCGTGCCTTGCATGCGCATTGCCTGTGTCGCATCGGAAGGGCACGCGTAAGAAGAGCGCGCGAGCAGACGATGTCGCGAAATTGGCTGCGCGGACCGCCGGGCCGCTACCACCGGCGCACAAACGCGCTCCAGGCTCGCAGCGCACCGCTCTCACTGCCGTAAACCACAGCCCCATTCGGGAGTTCTAGCTGACCGTTTTAAATGCAGAGCATTTGTATAACTCACGATGTCACCCGTGCGTCGGTGTCCGCAGCAGCCAGCCTCCCCCTACACTATAAAAAGAAAAAGAAATAACAGTTACCGGCGCCTGGTTTCGATCCCACGACCCTGCAGGCGGAACGCAAGGTACATGGTGCTCTACCCACTGCGCCACAAAACGACACAGAATCAAAGGCTTCGAACGCGCCTTATATCCTTGACTCATTCAAACTACGTCGTCAGCGGCGTGCGTTGGCGAATGAGCGGCGTGCTAGCGGCGTGATAGCTGCGTGGTGTACACGTGATAGCACCAACCCCCCAAACACTAAACGTTACCGCAGTACAACCACCCCCTATAAAGCGGGTTGGCGCGGGCTCTACTCCAGTCAACTCCTGCGCTCTCTCTCTTGCGTTCGTCGGCAGTCGCAGTTGAATAAATAACAAAAGTTGACGTTACCTACTTACGTCTCTCTCCTCTCTCTCTCTTTCTCTCTCTCTCAAACCCAACTACCACCACCAACAACTACCACCAACAACCACCACCACCACCAACCCTACGCAACGTAAACGACCCCAATGCTCTGCATTTACTCGTGTCGCTCGCGCGGGGGCATGCGACGGAGGATTTTTTTCACTCACCGCTCCGCGCCGATAGCAAGCGGGAACGCCATTGCGCATGCGTGGCGCGCAAAGCCGCAAACGGCATTGGCTCCGGTTGCGCTGAGCGCGACGCGGATACCGGAGCGGACCGTCGAAAACGGTCAGCTGAAACTCTCTATTTATTGGCAACCTGAAGCAGCAAGCGCACGGTTAAAACGCTCTCATCGTCGTGGTATACCACAATGCAACACCTAGCTTCCACCGGTGTCCACATGCGGCGCTGCATGTACCGCAGGCCACGCGCTCGCAGTGTCGCGTTTTATTCCGTAAGCACTGTACACACACGTATCGCTATCAGTTAACTGGATTGTGGGGCAAAGTGGTCCCTGTAGGTTAAGCAGCAAAAACAACGCCAGGTTGGCAACGTCTTATCACAAAACTGTATCAAAGTGTTGCGGAACCGTTGTTCTGAATTTAGTGACATTAGAAAGCAATTCACTTTATACATTGCACATGTTTAGTAGTGATTACTTTAAACGAACCGAGGCGAGGGCCACGGGACGTGGGTGAATCTTTAATGGCGGATGGAACTCTACAATGATGGTAATAGCACTAATTGGAGGCAGCTGCTACTGCCCACCTCTTCTTTCTTTCTGGTATTTTCTACATCCTCCCAACCACGCGGTAAATGGAGGAGAATACTGATCATGACGTGAACTACTGCAGTTTTCAGCAGTCATCAACTACTCGTATTTTAACACTTTCATCCGAGGTTCCGTAATCAGTTCAATGTGTTAACAGCCCATGTCCTGTCCGGGTTCGCCACATCATGGTTGTCTATGGAGTCTTCTACTTCCATTTATGCTTGAAGCGTCTGTGCCGAAATCTCTCTGAGCAGTCAGACCAGTTTACTTAAACAATCTGGACCATCACGTGTCCTGGCAGTGGTCGCGCAAGCTTTATGTGGCATGTTCGGCCGATCGATTGTATCTCAGAGAAAGTCACGTACCGGCTGCACATTTCCATGTCTGTAACGATCTTCTGTTTTCGTGGAGGGTTGTTTAGGGTTGTCCGGTACATGTCCGGTACACTTGCTGATCACAGGGCTGCCTGTATTCGCCGTTCTCTGAGTCTTCGTTTCGACTTTGGGATATTAAATCGTCACATTTTGCATTGACGAACACAATCACTTCCAAACTCGACGTTTCGTGATAGCAACATGTATGTAAATACTCCGGGCATGAGGTTCGGCCGATCTCTCGATTGTTTGGAAGGGGTGCTTTGTTCGCTTCGAAGGTGGTTGTTGGCCTTCATGAGGTTGATTGTTCAGCACCGAACGTGTTTTCGTGCCATGAAAATAATGCAAGTCCGATGACTCTTCAAGTGACTCCACCGCGTTGTCGTAGCTCTGATTCCTCGTCATACTTATTGGAGTTACTAAACCAAGTTCATCGTTCAGAGCACGTACTGTGGAGAAAGGTGTTTCCAATCCGCTATCTGGGCACAGACGAACAGTAGCAGTTCTCTCCACTTTTTTTATTACGTTCAGTCCTCCTTTAGAGAAAGCGCATCGTTGAGTGGCCATTGACTCTTCACGATCATTAAAAAGTGTCACCCAATCACTCTGCCTGCTGAGAGAGTCATTGCTCTCCACTGCCGCGTCATTGTTGTTGGAGATACCTGTCTGGTACAACGGTGCTATTGTTACAACGTGATTGTTGGAATTGGTTTGCAACTCTGAAAACAATCTGTTCATTCTAAATTTGGTTAACAGGACAGAATCTTCGCATTCGTATGCGATTTCATATTCCTCGGTTAAATGATCCAAATCAACAAATTCTTCAATGTCGCTGTCAAGCTTCTTTAGAATATCATGTGCTTCGAGTAGCCTTCTCTTCAAGAAAATGAGCTCACAGATTGATGGTGAATCGGTGCTCATCTCAGTTTTGATGTTTTCAATCAGTGTGGTTACGTTATTGCGGATGAGGCTTCGTCTGTGGCAAAGGTCTTCCAGGTCCATTCTCGACGTCGTTAATAACTACGTTGTCGTTGAGAGGAATCGCGGTCGATAGAAGGTCGAAGCCGTTGCCATTGACTCACTGATTTCTGCTTGGAGTCCGCCAAAAATTGGTAAAAGTTGTTGAGGGCGTGGTTTCCGGTACATGTTTGGGCGTCCTCAATGCTTTGGGTATTCTTCGCGGACGCTTGCGGTCAACGGTCAGGAGCAGGAGATCAGCACCATTGCAGCCGTGTCACTCACGTCATCGCTGATGGCGGTCCGCACATTCCTTTCTTCAACTGTTGGATTTTGCC